>PVKB01002337.1:0-162365 GCA_004027205.1 Ctenodactylus gundi
CCACGTCACTCACTAAGGTCTGGCACTTCTTGGCCAGCACCACGCCCAGCATGTCCACTGGGCTGCTGAACTTGGTCTTCCACTTCTCAAAGTCCTTCTTGTACTCCCTGTCGCTCTGGATCTTGGCCACGTGCATGGACCACATCATCTTGGGGTCATCTTTGATGTTCCTGGCTCCGATGTGGTGGCCCAGTTGCTTGCGAAAGCCTTCCTTATACTTGTACTAAAGAAAAAAAGTATCCCTTTCCTTTCAAAATTAACTTAAATTGCCACCTCTGTGGCAGATTAGAAAGCACATTGACTAGATATATCACTAAGCCTGCAGAGCTGTAGATTTGAGAGTGTTGATAGGAAAGATTAAAGTCTAACTCCAGCTACAAATTCCATACATAGTAAGTGCATCCTTGATCTTATTCTTACCCTACAGAGAAAGTCTGGGATCATTCCACCCTGTCTTAATTTGTTACCCCTTAGAAAATTTGGTTCAATTTAAAATTAAACTAAGATTGCCTTAAAGTGATACCCTGCAATCAAATCAATATCAATAGGGGATAACAACTCACTTCACTGGCAATTTCCCGGGATGCTTTTGCTGCTTTGATTGGAATGGCATCCACAGGAAGGTCGTAACCTTTCCTCTTCAACTCTTCATAGCCCATTCGGTAGAGTTTCTGACAAGACATGAAGAAGATGACTTTGAGAAAAAAAAATCATTCTCCGTTAACAACTGCAGTATAATGAATTCAAAGAGCTAAATATTTTAGGAACCCATAAGAATAATATCTGTGCTCTAGACTACTAGAATGTAATTGGAAATTATTTCCACGAATTGCTAATGATCCTACTTTAAACTTTAAAGCTCTTTGATTACTAGACGCATAAAATTAAACATCTTCTCTTTCTAAATTCTTCGGAGAATACTGCAGAAGTAAATTGATAAAGGAATGGAAGGAAATAGCTTTTAGGTGCTGTTTTCCAATTAACATTGAAATGTTTCATTTGAAGTTGTAAGAAAAGGGTAATGCCTTTCCATCTTCCTCCTCCATGAAGAAAACACATGCATGAGGGAGTGCCAGCTCTGCCTGGCTGGTGCACGCGCAGCAGCATCTGCCTCACACTACCAAACGAGGCAAGGAAAAACCAACATTTGTAAAATACAGAGTTCTTCATACTTTAAAAAAGTAACATTTTAAGGCAAATTTAAGTGCTGAACTTTTAAAATTTATGTACAATAATGTTTCTTCTGATTTGTGAATACCTGAGAATAGAACGTAAATGCACTTTAATCCAAAACCAGATTGTTAAAAATACTTATTGAGCTTAGACTGGGTTTATGTTTTAGTCCTTGGGGTATTATTCTAATACATTTTTTAAAGTTAAAGTTTTTCTATTTGGAATTTAGTTAGGATTTGCTTTAAAAATATTTAATTTACACATCCATAACTTTCAGTAGATTGTGTTATTATAATAACAAAAATAACATGAAATTCTCCCATATAGATTTTGCATATTCGTTCAAAAATTCATTGCATAACTACTATGTGTAGATATAATATTAGGTAAGAACTGAAAATCTAAAAAAAATTGTGTCTACACACCAGAAACACGCATCTACACAGGGAAAAGAGGTACACACCATTACGTTACTATGAGATGTATAGTAACAAGATGCAAAGACTGGAGCAAACAGCCCCATCCTCCCTGAAACAGGGAGCACAAACAGTGCGTTCTGGATAAAAGTCTGAGGCACATGAAATTTGTTCATTAAAATGATTCAGGGATTCAACCTCCAAACATCTTCACTGACTTAGAAGCAACTAAAATGAGCTTTATGAAAACGCATGCTGAATTTGGAAACTTACATCACTCGTATTGATTAAGTTTGCTTTAGCCAGAATAATATCAGGTGTATCTGGCATGATGTGAATTTGAGTCTTGTCCTTGTCCCAGGCTTCTCTATAAAGTCTCTAAGAGGATAAACAAAATTTTTTTTCAATGGCATTGTTAGATTAGTACATACCATAACTGGCTTCAAAGAAGATTATTGAATTTGTATGCACCAAACAATATAATTGCTAACATAATCAGATAGTATAAGCAGAAAGGCGAAGCACTTTTCTTGACCTCTCAGGAATAAAACTGCTTTCTAAACTACAGGTTGTGGATCATATTTTTATAATTTTTTTATAATTTTTATAAGTTATAGATAATCCTGCCTATAAGAAATCAGGCCATGTAATTAGAACCTTTGCCAATATTATCAAATGGCATAGAATTCTCTCTTTTGGGTTGTGTAAGTCTCCATTAGTGTTTGAGATAGAAATTATGAAGTGTCTCTTCTTACAAGAATTGCTGTTTTTAGTTACACCTCATTATTTTTGGAGGATTAGGACTATGTTTGGGAATTTATAATAATCTTCTAGATCTCCTAGAGCTATTCTTAGGTTTATCTTCAGCAGAAGACAAGAGGATCTACACAAAAAAATCTCACTGTTTTATGAAAACAAGGCAGTGAAAGTTTGAAAATTGGTTATTCATGAAGTGTCAGGAAATCTCAGATACTCACCAATTGCAAAGAATGAAATGATAATGTAGCAGTGGAGGAATCTGGCACTATTACTTTTAACCAAGTGATCAAAGTTGAAATGGTGAGGAATGAGACAATTGAGACTGTGGGCCTTCTATGGCCATGTATCAAGAAGGTCACAGTGTAGATGTCCTCCTGAGAACACAATCTGAATCTTACCCCAAGGGCATACCAGAAACCTCAACTGAAAGGAATTCCATGGTTGTACTTCTCTCCCTTTTTTTTTTTTTGAGACAGAGTCTTGCTCTATAATCCACTGTCCTGAACTCACTATGGAGCCCAGACTGGCCTTGGACTCACAGCAATCCTCCTGTCTCAGCCTCCAGAGTGCTGGGATTACAGGCGTGCTCCATCACACCCAGTTTATATGGTGCTGGGGAATTGAACGTGGTGCTCAGTGCTTGACTTAGCACTTGCCAAACGCTTTTAACCGCTCAGCCACTCCTCCAGCCCCCATGGTTGCGCTTTTCACAAATGTCAAGGATTTAGAAGACAAATAGTTCAGACAAGGGGAGCTTCCTGTGATCTTGAATGAGGACATTGGGGTCCTGTGCCAGTATTAATTTATGGTTTTGATCATTCTGTTGTGGTTATGTCCTGATTTTCAAAAGATGAACTCTGAAACACTTAGGGGTAATGTGGCATCATGAAGCAATCTACTATCTCATACAGATACAGATATGAGAAACAGGGAGAAGAGGGAGGGAGGGAAGGAGGAAGGAAGAGAGAACAAGAGAGTGCGAATGTGCTAAAACGCCAGGGGCATCTGGCTGAAAAAATATAATATATGCATGTTTCAACTTCTACATGTGTCTGAAATTATACCAATATAAAAATTTTTTCAAAGTTACACTGATTTCTTCGACTTGTCATTTCCCCTCTGAGACATGCAGTGTGAGATACTGGCTCTTCTTTTTGAACATGACTACTACAGAGCACATGAGCCAAAGAAGCATTTTACAGTCATCAGGGCCAAAACAAAGCAGGGCTTATAAATTTTCATATATATTTACCCCAGTTTCGCACTAATCTTTTGGTTAAGAACCCCAGAGATTCTTAATCTCGTAACTACTGGTGGTATTGTATACTAGGTGATTCTTTGTGTTAAAAGGGCCGTCTTGCACTTCCTGGGATTTAGATTCTTAGCAGCATCGCTGGCCTCTATCCACTAGGGGCCAGTAGTGTGCCACCCCCAAGTTGTGACAGGCCAGATTGTTTCTAGGTGTGGTTAAGTGTCTCCTGTGGGACAAAATTCCTGTTCCAGTTCCTGGTGGAGAACCACTAAACTATTTTTTTAATGGCATGTGGGACTTTCATTCCATAAGATACAGAAAAAAAAAATGCTACTGTGGTCTGGACTGGGAGAGATTTTATCAGTCTCCTCAAAAGAAAACAGCAGGGTCAAGGCCCCAGCCGACTTGGGTTCTGCCTGGGCATCCTGAGGCCTGAGGGAATCAATATTTCTGCATCCCTGTAACCAGGTCCTACTGTTAGGGTATATATTAATTAACTTTAAGATCTAGTTTTCTCTCTTGGTTACCCTGTTAGTTCAGAGTATTTTCCTTCCTATTTGATGGAGAGAAAAGACACTAGGATTCTAACAAGGGGGAAATATGTGTCATCAATTTGTAGGTTTTAGCCAATCTGTTGGATACAAACTGCCATGAGGAAAACCAAAAAAAGAGGAAAACAATACATAAGTATCTATAAGGAAGCCTACAGGTGAGCATTTATTATAACTTTTGGAAACAAAATTGCTACAAGTCTGAGATGGGTTGGTTAAGAGGAGTTGCAATTAATTTCTCAATATCAACTGCTAATGGACTTATGTATGCTACATAAAAACTCAAAGTATATATGTCCCATGTATAGCATATTGAATATATACATTTAGATCCTTGTATGGTTAAGATAATTATTATCCACCTATTTAAACTTTCCTATCAATTTCAGAATATCAGTGTATATAATTCAACTTTCTGTAATGTTCAGGGTGAGGTTTTTAGTAGACTAGTGATGAGTAATCTTTCCCTTTTCTGCATAAAATTATTCCACACTATTATCTCTCATTTATTGTATTCAATAAATACCAACTGAGTACCTACTGCATGCAAGGCATGAGCATCAGTACTGAAGAAGGGAATAAGTTAAAGACGAAAAAAACCTTATTTACTGTGTTGTAGTAGTGTGAATTTATCTTGACTCAGCTAAACTAAATGCACTATAATCACTTGTCAGAAAATACATTCTTTACAATATTTCTACTGTGCCTTTGTAAGGGACTCAGAATCTCTCCACTTCATAAATCTATCCCGTAACAACAGCAATAAATCTAGGTCTTTGACTGATTAATTTATTAACTGTGATACTGGGGATGGAGCCCGGGGCTTCCACACTAGGCTACATCCTTGGGCCCTTTTTTATTTTAAACTTTTGATTTTAAGAAAGTTTTGCTAAGTCACAAAGTTGCCCAGGGTGAGCTTGAGCATGATGTGATCCTTCTGCCACCTGGCACAAACCTAGGACTTTGATGGACTCAATCAAACTTCAAAGAAAAAAATAGTATGTTCAGTACATTTCTCTTCATATGCTGGCTAAATACATACACAGATTGAGTGACTAAAACTAATATTAAACTATTTTTATATCTCTCAATGAAGGGTAGTTGGTAAATCAAATAAAGCAAACCAATGCAAAAACATACTGTGCATGTGAAGCGAAGCTTTGTTGTGCTACTCCTCCATTAGGCAGCATTAGGCAGATGCTATTGAGCAACTGTCAACTAGAAGACACTCGAGTCTATTACACTGATTTCTAAAGAATTACTCACATCACTCCTGTTTTTGGCATTTGACTTTGCCAGAACTATGTCCATGGCATCAGGAATGCTGGTGAACTTGTTTTTGTCTGGAGGCTGACGATATTTCTTCTCACTGATGATTTCTGAAGCCCGCTTATTCTTTTCTGCTTCCAAAGAACCCAGCGGACTCCATCCTATGCCTTTCAGCCACTCAAGATCAGACTTATATAAATTCTGTGAAAGGGCAAAAGCAAGCCATTAAAGCTCAGTCTCCACCTAGATCCCTGACTTCAGTGATTTTATGCATTAAAAAGATGCATCCTAGATTTTCCACAGTAAGTCTTCTTTCTAGTTTAGGATTTTCTATGACTAAGTGGCAACAAATATAAAACACAAAGTAATACGCAAAAACTGAATTTAATAAACACTGACCTCACTTTGTAGTTCGTACACTTTTTTGGCTTGGATAACATCATTCTGATCAGGTAGGCAGGTCCACTGATGTAAGTAGTTCTTATAGTCCACATCGCTAACCAAAGCTTGGCATTTCTTGGCCAGCACCACACCCAACATGTCCACTGGACTGGTGTACTTGGTTTTCCACTTCTCAAAGTCTTTCTTGTATTCTCTTTCACTCTGCATTTTGGCTACGTTCATAGACAATACAAGCTTTGGGTCATCTTGCAAACTCCGGAATCCAATATGGTGTCCTACTTGCTTCCGGTAACCTTGTTTGTATTTAAACTGAAATCAGAGGAAAGTTAAATTCAATTTGTTTTGTTTTCCAAAACTGAAGTAAGAAAAGGTATGTCTATTCTATCTTAGTAAGAAATATTTTATTACTTAGCTAATTCCTGCTTAAGCACAGCCTTCTAAACAGATTTAATGTATTGAGTGTTGAGAGGTTACTATTAGAAGTTAGGTTCAACTGTATCATAAGCTTGGATATATGCTCAAATATGCCAGATATCATGTATGTTGACATTGGGATAACATTTAATAAAGCTGTCCCAATGGGGATGATAATCTTAATGGGAAAAAAATACGGCCTGAACGGCAGAAAAATTAGGAAGGTACATCAGTGGGTGACAAGCTTAAAGCTAGATTACTTTCATTCAATAGCAGGATTTTAAGATATCTGCCATAGAGTTGTGTCATACAGTCTTGTTCTATTCGGGATCTCTGTCATAAGTGCACAAGAGGTTAAAAACATTTAAATATGTTAAGAGATAAAATTCTACAAGAGCTCAAATGAGAAAAAGAGCCAAGTGATCATGGAGTGAAACCTTTGAACTACATAAATTTAAGAGAATAATAGTAAAATTCAGCATTGAAATCCAATTGGGAAAAATTAAATTTGCACTGGAGAACATATCAACAACGATGATGAGTTTAATGGCATTACTCAGTACTGGAGTGCCCATGGCACTCTGCATCCTGAACACACACTTCCACTCAGAGGAGCAGGTCCTACTGCTTCATATACTTGGCTTCTTGCTTAGGCATCTTAAAACTTCTCAAGACTCTAAAGCTGACCATAATCTCAATATGGACAATCTGACAAAAGTGCTTATTGTGAAGTATTGCTGGCTCAGTACAGTGGTGCATGCTTATAATCTCATCACTGTGGGAGGCCAAGGCAGGAAAATCACAAGTTCAAGAACAGATGGGGCTTCATAAGTCCAAGGCCAGCCTGGACTACATACCAAGAACCTATCTCAAGACAGACAGACAGACAAACAAACAAGCAAAATATAACTATAAATTCTGTGTAGAGAGCAAATAAATACACACCAGAAGCCCATGTACTCTGGCCTGGCTACCTGTGCTAACAAAATAATTCTATTATTTTTAAAGTACTCTTTTTTTTAAAGGAGTTTTTTTGGGGAAAGGGCATAAACCATTGATAGAATGATTAGGAGATTGAAGAATGTACAAAACTAAAATTTAAAAAGAACAAATAGAAACTAGAAATGTCTGAAGAGATATGAGGTACCCATGGAAGATGGGTTAACTTGTGATAGAACAGAGATATACATCTGATCATGAAAATATTTTAGCTTGAAATTAGGAAATATATAATGACATAGAAATGATCTAACAAAAGAAATCCTGAAATTATTATAAATATCTACATAGTTACAGACTGTAGGACATGAAGGGAAAGTTAAACATTGAGTGGGAGAATAAAATAGTCTATCTTATCTTCTAATGCTAAATTATATTATTCTAATTTATTAAATTACATATTCAAAAATATCATTAAGATATAAAAAACTATTTGAAACAAAAGAAATACCATCTCTATAATAGTGGGAAAGTTCAATTATATTTAATTTTTACAGTAAGATTTCAAAAGGTTCTAAATGAATGGGTTAAGAAAAAAGAAGCTAGGTACTATCCAATATTGTGTTGATGACTGGAATTATTTATGCTATTTCTTCAATTCATAAACTATCTTTAGTGAAAATTACTTTGTGGGGATCATTTGAGTATCATTATGACTTGAGTTTCATCACACAATGATTCATCTTAATGAGGTATTGACCTGTAAGCCAGAGAGCGGGTAATAATGTATCATTAAATTAACTTTATGGTATTTCTGGAGTGCCACAGTTGAATTGGACTTTTCCTTCATGTTCTTAGAATTTGTCATGTTCTGTCTTTAGCACTTTTCCCACAGTGTATTTCAACCTATATAATGAACCCAATCCTTATTACTTAATTTTAAAGCTTTTGACTAAGAGGTGATGTTTCCCTAAGTGATTCTGGTAATTTATTTTCTGTGCTAAAAATCCTCTGAATTTCTTTTGTTAATATTTGAAATTGACAAAATGATATAATCTTCTCTATACAGTATATGCAGTATAATATTTACAAAAATTAATGACTCAATAAGAACATACATAGTTTGCTCATAAGAGGGGCTGCCCTTTTCAATCATCACTAACCATGGGAACTAACTTTGGGAACACGAAGATCTTTGTCCTACAAACTTTGGACCAGACACCCAGCAGAAGGTCGATTTAAGTCCCTGGAACCTTAGGCCTACCTTCCTGAAACTTTCTGAATTTCCTGTGCCCCAAGCTAATGTATTGTAATTATGCAAGTGTCAGGATTATGATTTGCATCCAAAGGCTCAAGTGTTGACGACTGGGTCACCAATGTGGCCATGTTAGAGGTGGGTAAGGTGACTGCATCATGAGGGCACTGATCTCACCCAGGGATTAATTCACCCAGTGGTTCATACCATAAAAGATTTGGGAGAAGAGAGGTTTGATGGCAGAAATGCTCTTGCCCCTCAATCTCCTTTATACCCTTTCTCTTCCTCTGTCCCTCTTTCTCCCTCAGTCCCCTCTTCCTTCCCCTCTCTGTCACTCATCTGCCATGAGATCTGCTGCTTTGCTCTTCCACATACTCTTCACCATAATGTTTGCCTTCCCGTGGGCCCAGAAGCAACAGAGCCAAGTGATCATGGACTGAAACCTTTGAAACTACAAGCTAAAATAGACCTTTGCTCCTTTAAGTTGATTTTCTCAGGTATTTTGTTGGAGCCATGGAAAGCTAACTAGCATAAAAAGGATGAACTAAACAAAAATAACAAATAGGTAATTTTAAATAAGTGCATATAAAATATGCCAGGAATTGAGGATGATGTTTTATCCAATCCCTTGAATTTGTCTAAAATAGACCAGGAGAAAAGACAAAAATTAATTTTCAGACTAGATTGGAAGAAGCTGAAATCTTTGGTTCCTTTATAATATCTTAGAGGTCTCTGGTCACCCAATAATCAGGAAGTCCACCTTTTTGTTTTTTTCACAACTTGTATTTAAGATGGCGTGAGGATACCATTGTGACTGTTACACATATTAGACAGATAATGAAAGCATACTGTGCACACATTTCAATATCGATATGAAATAGAAAATTCCTAGATAATATAAAGTACCAACTTCAATAAAACAAAGAGAAAATTTTAGGAATAATTCTGCATATATTAAAGAAAATGAAGCTGGCTTCATCCCAGGGATGCAAAAATGGTTTGACATGTAAATCAGCACAACACATAAACAAAAACAAGAACAAAAGTCACATGATTATTTCAACAGATGCAGAAAAAGCCTTTGACAAAATCCAACATCCATTCATGATTTAAAAAAGAAATAAAACTGTGAGGAAAACAGGTATACAAGGACTTTACCTCAAACTGATAAAGCCATCAACGCTAAAGCTACTGCCAATAATATACTAACTGGGGGAGAAATGAAAGCATTTCCCCGTAACTCAGGAACAAAACAAGGCTGTCTTCTTTCACCACTGCTTTTTAATATAGTACTCAAAATCCTAGCCAAAGCAATTAGGGAAGAGGATGAAATAAAGGGAAAGCATCTAGGGAAGGAAGAAGTTAAATAATCCTTATTCACAGGTGGTATGATTCTTTACACAGAAGACCCCAAAAGCTCCATCAAGAGACTCAAAGAACTAACAAATTCAGACAAGTTGCAGGATATGAAAGTAATACACATCAATAGCATTCCTCTACACTTAACAATGAACTTACTGAAAAGAGCTGATAATAACCTCATTCCCAATATCTCCTCAAAAAACTAAATATCTAAGAACAAACCTAACCAAGGAAGTGAAGGACCTCTACAGTAACAACTACATTGCTCTGAGAAAAGAAATTGAAGAGGACTTTAGAAAATGGAAACACATCCCTTGCTCCCGAATCGGGAAGAACCAATATTGCCAAAATGTCTATATTGCCAAAATTGATATATAGATTCAATGCAATTCTTATCAGAACATCAACAACTTTTTTCACAGACCCAGAAAAAACAATCCTAAAATTCATATGGAACCAGAAGAGACCCAGAGTAGCCAAAGCAATCCTGAGCCACAAGACAAAAGCAGGCAGCATCACAATTCTGCACTTCAAAGTATACTGCAAAGCAACAGTGCTAAAAATCATATGTTATTGGAACAAAAACAGACACCTTGACCAGTGGAACAGAACTGAGGATTCAGAGACAACCACAGGTACCTTCAGCTGCCTTATCTTTGACAAAGGGGCCAAAAACACATTGGAAAACGCATAGTCCCTTCAATACAAAGTGCTGGGAGAACTATTTATCCACAGGCAGAATGAATCTACACACATACCTATTACTGTGTACTGAAATCAAATCAAAGTGAATCAAAGACTCAGATTTTAAAAATCTTTTAAATTTAATTTTAAAAATTTACATATCATGTTACTTTTCTGTTCTCACCTCCTCAGCCTTCCCTTACTTCCCCATTCCCTTTCCACAAAGTCTATCCTATTTTCTTACTTTTTTGTGGTTTGGCTTTCTCATGTTAGAGAAATCACATGACAATTTAGAAAGTACACATTCTGTGCAAAGACATAGATATGAAAACGGAAACACTGAACCTTCTGAGGAACAAAATAGGTGAAACTCTTGAAGATAGAGGTGTGGGCAAAGACTTTCTCAATGGGACATTGATGAAGAATAAATAAACCCTAGAATTAACAAATGGGACTGTATCAAATCGAAAAGCTTTTGCACAGCAAAGGAAACAATCAACGTAGTGAATAGAGCACTGGCAGGACGGGAAAAAATTTTACCACCTACACTTTGGACACAGGGCTAACAACTAGAGTATACAAAGAACTGAAGAAAACTAGATCCCTCAAAATCAGACTCAAAAACGAGCAAATGCAATGAATAGACTGCTTTTAGAAGAAGTACAAATGGCCAGCACATATATGAAAAATGTTCAACATCCTTAGCCATTAGGGAAATGCAAATCAAAACAGCACCAAGAATGACTTCTATCAAGTGAAGATGGCTTCCATCTAAAACTCAAGAAGCACCAAATGCTGGCAAGGGTGCAGGAGAAAGGAACCCTTTTACATTGCTGGAGGCACAACAAGGCAATGCAACCACTATGGAAAGCTGTATGGAGAGTCTTCAAAAATTGAAAATAGGTATTTCATTTGACCCTGCGATATCTCTCCTAGGCAACTTTCCAAAAGAGTTAAAGGCACCCTATAACAGAAATAGATGCATCCCCACGTTTAGAGCAGCACAACTAGTAATAGCCAAATTGCGGAAGATCCTGCAGTATCTACCAACAAATGAGCAGATACAAAAAATGTGGTGTATGTACACAGTGGAGTACTATTCTGCTATAAGATAGGCAGATTTTAGTTATTTGTAGGTAAACGGGTAGAACTTGAGACCATTAAGCTGAGTGGAGTAATTCAGACTCAGAAGGTTAAATACTACATGGTTGTTTTAATATGGAAGATCCAGAGTATAGAGTCATGTGGGCAAGATGATGTGAGGGGGGATGAGGGAAGGGGAGGCAAAAAAGGGAGAAGGGGAGAGAATGTGAAGTTGATGTGATTTAGAACGTGCTCAAAATTCTCAATTTCACAGTAACTATTGTACAAACTAATAAAAATGGGGAAAAACGAAAAAATGAGTTATAATATAGCCTTCCTACAAAATATATGCAAGCTCAAACTGCTCCAGTAGGCAATAGTGCAATTTAAAAACACAGGCTTATCCTAAACCATGAAGCTCCGTGCTGTGGTTTGGATCTGGAGTGCCCCCAAAAGCCTTATGTATTTGGAAGTGGTAGGAATCATGTGTTCTCGGCAGGTGAGGCCTGCCTGGAAGGGGTGGATGTTTGGGCTTGATCTGGAGTGATGGGATTAACTTGTTGATATTGGGAGGCCCCAGGGCAGAGCTTTCAGGTGTGAATTGTTGACCTGTTCGCCAGAAGTGAAGGAGGGGCACCTACCTTGGGTATGGGGGATCAACTGAATAAAGGAAGAAAGAAGAAACATTGTTATAGCCCTTTCCCAAAAAGCTCTGGCCCTGTCTGGTGCCTGTTGCGTGCCGGCACCATTGCTGGCTGCCTGTGAATGTACTGTATGAGAACTTTGGAAACTGTGAGCTAAATAAATCTTTTGTCCTTTAAGTTGTGGGTGTAGAGTATTTTGTCCTAGCAGCTAAGACACTCCTTTGATGTTGGAATATAAGAAAAATGCATCCTGTATAATAAAGATGGCATGGGAAAAGAAAGTGAATCATGATATATCATGTAAAGTTTATCTATTAAAAATAGTTATCAACATTAAGTCAACTGATTCAGATGAAAACATCTCCTTGTACAACACAAACCTAATACTTACGTCACTGGCAATGTCCCTTGAAGCTTTGGCCAGCTGTACAGAAATTGCATCTACTGGGAGATCATAACCTTTCTTCAAAGCTTCTTCCCATCCAAGTTTATAGAGTTTCTGAAAATTAAAGACATTCTTTAGCATTACTCTTTGTATATAAAAGTCACGACAGATTATTAAACAGAAGTTTAAGAAAGTAGGTATGAGATTCTAGCATCATGCAGCCTGTCTCTAAAGATACCAATATAAAAACATACCAGTTGATCTCATAGAGTAGTAAAAGTTCTGACTTAGTATCATGTAACCTGGCTTCATTTTTATTTTCATTTTGACTTCAATATTCTCTGGTTCTATATTTGAACATAATCTTTATCATTCAGCAACAGAATCATCACAGTAGGCATATCAGGTACTTTTCTTCTGGCTATTAACCACAGTCTGGGTGAGTCTATTTTAAGTATCAGTATTATAAGATAAAAGAAAATTGGATCACAATATTTTCATTATCTAAATGACAAAGGTAATAGAATGCCCTTTAGAAGTTGTAATAGATGAATTTTCTGAGCCAAATTCACTAAATGGATGCATATTGAAACTGGTAGTAGGGGCTGGAGGAATAGCTCAGCAGTTAAAGTGCTTACCTAGCAAGCACTAAGTCAAGCACTAAGTACCTGAGTTCGATTCCCCAGCACCATATAAACTGGGCGTGGCAGCAATGCCTGTAATCCCAGCACTCAGGAAGCTGAGACAGGAGGATTGCTATGAGTCCAAGGCCAGCCTGGGCTCCATAGTGAGTTCAGGACTAGCCTGGGCTACAGAGAGAGAGTGAGACCCTGTTTCAAAAAAAAAAAAACAAAACTGGTAGCAACACAAATCTCAAACTGATCCAGTACTCTCCATGTGCCAGACATGGTGCTCAGAGCCTTATGTGAAACAGCTCGTCTGGTCCTCAGAGCAATCCACTCCTAGGGTTCTATTTTCAGAAATCAGGACACTGAGGGTTAGACAGGTAAATCTACAATTTCAACTCTTCATACCAAAACCAAAACTCTAATTAAGCTTGTTCGATGTAACTTCTTTTGTTTCAACGTTTGTTGATTGGCTACTTTATACCAACCACAAGGAACACTGAGGCAGAGAAGGTCTTTGCATACCGCTGTAGGCAGCTATAGGCAGCCTTCCCAGGCTAACCTTTTCAGCCATTCACTTCCAGGGCTGTAGCACATTTCCTTAGTCAGTTATTTACTATTACATCTTTTTATATATTTTGTACACCTTAAAGCTAAACAAAAAAGCAATATGTATGTACTTTTACCTGACTATATAACGTTTGATTCTGCTTGGCTTGTAAAATATCTGGCGTATCCGGCATCACGTGAATCTTGGTCTTATCTTTATTCCAATCAACGGTGTATAAATGCTAGGAAGTGAAGAAGAGAGAGATCTGCAATCTGAACAACCGTCTGGGGGAACAGGAAGGAGAGTGGGTAGAGTACTTGAAAGTACTCAACTTTAGATAATAAATGGTAACTAAAAGATACGACTCAGAAGGGATGTTGAGAAGAAACTCAGATTTTAAAAATAACACTTTAAGATATTTTTCATCATCTAGAATGAACTGAAAGTGCTTTAAAACATAATCATTAAAAATACAGAGTGGTTTCTACCCCCCTCGGAGGGCGAGACAAGGAAGTACAAGAGATGGGCATTGGGAATGCTGAAGGCAGTGCTCTGGAAGTCTGTGCTGTGGCTGAAGCGGTAGCCCCGAGTCAACTTTTTCTACCGAGCACTGGCAGCCATCAGCATCTCCTCCTTTGGGAACGACCTGGACGGGCGTATCCTCCTCACCTTGTTCATGGTCTGGGCGTTCTGCTTGGCCAGCACCATGTCCATGGAGTCGGTCAGCTTCTTAAACTGGAAGGTGCTAGGGTGCTGGCGGTATTTCTGGTCGCTGGCATATTCAGTGGCCTTCTTGGCTTTCTCCACTTCTAGAGAACCTGCTGGACTCCAGCCAAGCCCTTTGTACCACTCATTGTAGTCCTGTTTATATTCATTCTATAAAGAGAAAAGTCAACTCTACTTTACCATTTCAATTGAAAAACAAAATTGTGGCACACAGGACTGTGATCTTTCCTCCAGGACTAAGGGCCAACCACCACCAGGTAGAAGACAGCCTTACATCGCTCTGGATGTGGTTCATGTTCCTGGTGAGCTCGATGTTCATGGCATCCGGGAGCAGGATGTACTTGTGAATCAGGTGCTTGTAGTGGGTGTTGGTGATGTTGGCCTGGGCGTCCTTGGCCGCTGTGACGCTCAGCATGTCAGCTGGGGTGTGGTAGCTCGTCTTTGTCTTTTCATAGTTCTTCTTATATTCTCGATCAGATTGCATCTTAGCCACTTGCATGGAGTGGACTAATTTGGGGTCATCCTCAAGGCTACGGAAACCAACCATTTTTCCTCTCTCCTTTTCATAATTATACTTGTATTTATACTGTGAAGAAAATATGGATATATATAAACAGTAATTCTCTGGACTAAAAATCATTCCAGTATTAATATGCTGTATTTCATACAAATACTTGTAAAGAGCTCTATAATTCAAAAAAGATGTTTTCAACATTTACCTTTGTTAACTTGATTCCCCCAACTATACCTTATGAAGAAGGCAGCAAAATTCTTATTGCTGCCACCATTTTTATAGATGAGTAGAAGCTGAAACCAGAGAGGTATGGGACTTGCTAAGGTTACTGAGGATTAAAACCCATGTCTTGAGAGGCTGCACTGCACTGTTATGCATACACACTGTTGTCATAAATAATACAGCAAGTGAACGTGGAAAAAAACAGGATGGTCTAAGCAGTTTAGTGCTGCCCTGAGAAATCAACCAGCCAATAATTTGTTGATGTGAACAGGTTTAATTATGAAGCACTCAGTATAATTTTAGAATCATTTTATATTTGTAGATGTCTGCTTGAGACTCCATGAACTGGCATAACAAGGAGGAGATTGTTCTATTTACCTCCCCCAACCCCCAAAATTCTATGGCGTTGAGCTCATGATAATATGAAGTGTCGCCTTGTGCCCATCTCCTCACAGGCAGGGCAAGGACCCTGGAAGGCAAATTATATACCAGTGTAATAGAGGGAGGACATGGAATTCTCAGGGCAACTTGTGGGAGTGGGCAGTGCTGGACAGTAGGAAAGGCAAAGAGCGGAGACGCTAAAGAAACATGAAATCGGGAGGCAGCTGGCAATGTACGTGCTGTGTGCTCCTCCTGTCGCCCCATCACACCGAATACACTCTGGGGAGGAATTTCCCATGGGAACACCAAGTGAAAGAATTTTTTTTTTTTAATAGGAGATGTATTGTGACAATGCTCTGCTGGCACGACAGCTTTGTCCTGGCTGGTGACATGAGCCCTGATCTGTAATGCTTGATAATTTCTGCAGTAGAAATACTACCACCATCGCCAAGGTCGAGCTATGGATGGGTTAACAGCTGCTTTGCAAATTTTCTAATTACTCAAACATTAGCTGTATACACCCAATCAGCTCTGCAGTACAACACTACATGAGAATTCTGTTACCAAGTCCAAGTCTAAGAGGCAGAAGACAGGAGCAGCACGAACCTTTCACAGAAAAAATGGGGCTTTTCACAAGCCATACTTTTAAGTGACAGAGCCACTCAAGGTAAGACCACCTTAGGCTGGGAGCAGAGCCTACAGGATCACAAAATGGCTAGCACTCTAGTTTTTCATTTGTCTTTCAGAAATACCAGAGAAAACCCACGAACAAGAGTAAGAGGCATACACAGACCCACAAGTCCATCGCTGGTGGGTATGCATTATTTTGTTTGTCTGCTTTGCATATTTTACCCTCTCGGTGTCTCTGTAACTCAGTCCCTATTGTTTTGCTTGACTGGAGATCTCCAGCCAGGTGGCTGCTCCCCTTTATACTTACATCACTTGCAATATCTCGTGAAGCTTTGGCAGCTTTGATGGGAATTGCATCCGTTCTGAGATCATAGCCTTTCTTTTTAGACTCTTCCAAAGAAAGTTTGTAGTGTTTCTGTAGAGAGGCAGAGGCAAGAGTTTTGTGGAGTGCTTGGACTTATTCTAGAAGAGTAAATAAATCTCTGTAGTGTTCTTTTTTGGGCAGAAGCCTTCATTGGTGGTTCAGTGGCTGAATGTTCTCACGAGTACCATAATTGCATGTGGGAAAAATCATACACTCAAGACTTGTTTTTAAGAAAGCACTGGAAAAATGAAAATATACTCACCTCTACTGGGTTGTAAGTAGACACAAAAGATGTGAAAATCCAGGAGACTCTTAAGACTTTAAGAAAAACTAAAGCCAGTCTTAGTGTCTCAGCACTCTGGAAGGTTGAAATGTGAGATTGCAAATTTGAGGCCAGCCCGGGCAAGCTGGCAAGGCCCCTCTCAAAATAAAAAAATAGAAAAAGGACTGGGGGTGTAGCCCAGTGCAAAGGCCCTGGGCTCCAACCTCAGTACCACAAGAAGAAAGTAAACTAAACAACAACAAACAGCAACAACAAAAACCCAATTGTCTTCATCAAAGAAAGTATCACTGCTTTTCATGGACCCTTTTATTCATGTGATTATGTAGATTCTACATTAAAAAAAAAAAAGTCCAGGAATTCCAAATTGCTGTGGAATTCAAACAACAGCCACAACAAAAAAGATTAGATTTCCTAGAAACTATAGTTAGGACGAAAGAAATGAAATAAAACATCAGTGTCTTTTTTTGTGTGTATGTGTGAGAGAGAGGGTCTCATTGTACCCCAGGCTGGTCCTGTACTCACTCTGTAGCCCAGGCTGGCCTTGGACTCATGCCAATCCACCTGCCGCAGCTTCCTGAGTGCTGGGATTATAGGCGTGCACCACCACACCTGGCTTTTGTGGTGCTGGAGAGTTGAACCCAGAGCTTTGTGCTTGCTAGACAGATGCTTTAACTGCTGTGCCATTCCTCTAGCCACCACCAGTGCATTTTCTAACAAGTGTTCTACATGCTCTGTTGTAGAGCTTGCCTCAGTTTCTCCATTGCGTTTATCTTCCTTCTGGTTTAATCTTTTCTTTAGCATCATCTCAAAAGTGTGGTGGAGGGACTCTCTAACAACAAATTACTGGGACTCTCTCTTCCTTTTCCTCTTTTCGTGGCCCTAAGCCCTGGTCTTTCTCTTAAGTCCCTGAGTTTGGCTAGTGCCTGCCCCAGAAGAAAATCCAGTTACCCCTCAAATTCCTAACTGCTATCCCAACCGCCACTACTTACACTCCACAGAGCAAATTACAAAAGAGAAAGAATCTTATTTGTAGACTTCCACTATTATTTTTTAAACATTTGCTCTTACAATTGAAAGAGACATTGCTTATTTTGTTTTTACTTGTTCAAACAGGCTGGAAAGAAAGATGCCCAAAGGGGGAATTATACTTACGTCACTCATATTAATTGCATTTGCCTTTGCCAGAATAATCTGGGGGATATCAGGCATGATGTGAACTTTGGTCTTGTCAGCCTCCCATGCTTGCTTGTAGAGGTGCTAGGGAGAAAATGTGCATGGTAGAGTTTAAAATCTTAAAAGAAGCTCAGTTAGTATGTATACATCACTATATATGTATATTCTATGTATTTTTACCAGGTTGGCTTAAGAAAATCTTTAATGAACAAAGTACTCAAATTACACCTTTCTAAAATTTTCCTGTGTATATATGACAACTCAAAGCTAGTCTTTAAGTGAAATCATGTTATACATGTTTTACATCTCAATTTTTTACTTCTTAATATAGACTAGACATCTTAAAAGTTAAAAGTTTATTAAAGTAATTTATTCATTTAAAAATGAGGCACAGTATCTCACTCAAGGTATAAGCCAATGGATTTAACCAATTCTTCATAATGGACATTTGATTTGTAGTTTCTGGGCTTTTTCCACTATAAGCAACAATGCATGACTTTTTTGGTGGGCCTAGAAATAAACCAGCCAGGTATTCAACCAAGGAAGGACTTCTTTCCTCTGAGTGTGGCCACCAGCCGTTGCCTGCAAGCTCCTTCAAGATGGCCACCCATCCATGAGCATGCCTTTCCTCAAGAGCTACATCCCTGACACATCCAAGTGGTGGCACCAAGGCTTGCTTACTTCCTCCCAGTACAGCGCACTCCTAACAGTGCCACTTGAAAGCTCAGAATTGGCCAAAGGTTTGTTGGGTCTGCATAACAGTTCAACTTCTCCCTCTGCTCAGTGCTCTCTCCTTCAGGGACTGATCCCTAAAAATACCTCATCCCCAAATTCTGTGTCAGCAACAGAAATTTGAACCTGCAAGAAATTGTCATTTATATGTAGCATATGAGCCATGCATATGTCATAAGCCTGATTTATGTCCTGCTAGAACTGCTCTATTCTATGAAGTGCCAGTGTGGCCACAGAGGATATGCAACTGAGTGACAGCAGCTGCATTACAATAAAGTTTTATTTATGACTGGGTATGGTAGCAGGTGCCTGTAAACCCAGCTTCTCAGGGGGCTGAGGAAAGAGGATCACTTGAGCCCTTGAGTTAGAGACTAGTTGGGCAATACAGCAAAATTATCTCAAAAAAAAATCCCCATGACAAAACACTTTTATTTATAAAAACAGTTTTCTGACTCATTCTAGACCAGCATTAGCCAGTAGAACTTTGCCCTGATGAAAACGTTCTGTAGAGTCTCGTGTTAGCCTTTCACTACTAGAGCTATTGAATACTGGGGTAAGGGGTTAATGTGAAAGAGTAATTGAATTACCATTATTTAGTTAATTTTAAGCATAATCACATATGGTTAATATTACAGTATCAGTGAAATTCTGCTGTGTATACGTATTGGAGATGTCTTGCCTCTCTGGACCACAGTGTCGTCAACTCCATAATGAGAATATCTGACCTGCTAATTAGCAAAGGAGCTCTCAGTGTGTACACACGTACGTACACACACACACACACACACACACACACACACACACACACACACACACACACACACACACACACCTTGCTCTCTCTTTCTGTATCTTCAAGATTGTTTAGATTCTAAATCTTAAAAAGGAGTACTGGTTTTTGGGCCTCGTCTTTTACACAGATCCTTCAAGGAGGCTGGATTTCTTGACAAATTAGTCTCCAGAGGGAATGCAGTGAATTTACTCTGGGGCTCAGTATAATACAGCCCCATCCTTCTAGCACAACTAGAATCAC
Source organism: Ctenodactylus gundi (assembly GCA_004027205.1). NCBI lineage: Eukaryota > Metazoa > Chordata > Mammalia > Rodentia > Ctenodactylidae > Ctenodactylus > Ctenodactylus gundi. The sequence continues at coordinate 19,823 of PVKB01002337.1, forward strand.
TATTTTCTGCAGCTGTTTAAAGTCTACATGGTTTTTTTTTTGCTGTTAATCAAAGGCATATTTAATTGTGTCTCACATATCAGCATCAGTACTTCTGTCCTGTTGTTTTTTTCCTTTGCAGTGTCAGGGATTGAAGTAGGCCCTCATTCATGCTAGGTAAGCACTCCACCACCGAGCTACATTTCCAGCTCTTTTTAATTTTTATTTGCGACAGGATCTCATTAAGTTTCTCAGGTTGGCTTCAAACTTGCAATCTTCCTGCCTCAGCCTTCTGAGTAGCTGAGAGCACAGATATGCACCATTGTGGCCAGTGTCACCGTTTTTAACTTTAAACACAGGCCTCCAATGTTGATGTGCTTGTTGGTCTTGATACAGTCTTTTGGCAAATAAATATTGAAAGTACAGAAAGGCTTTTCTAAAGGCTGGAATAATGAACGAATGAATGACAAAAGAGTGGCATAAACCAAGCATTCCTGTGATTTCCCAGAGACGTCCTGGTCCTAACTGCTGCTTATAGCCATGTGATCTGGGCTTTTTTTTTTTTTTTTTTTTGATCCCATTGAAGCCGCTGGGAGGCTGCGGTGGCAACACCAGCTATTGTGGGCACGCTGCTGCCTCAGTGCCCTGAACTCCTGTTCAACCTCACCTTCGACAGCTGGGTCTCAGCTTCTACTTATTTTGCTACATGAATAAGATGGTTCATTGAACTTTGGGGGTCATGAATAGGGAAGAATTTCTACCTTTGTAAACTAAAAGACCCTTTTCCAAAGTAAGTGAACTTTAGATAGGATTCCTTATAACTGTGCTGGCAAAACCTGTGAATTAAAGGGGAGAGCTGAATTCTCTTTGATGCACATGAACCACGACAGTGTTCAAAGACTTACTTCATTCATAATTTTTGCGTTATTCTGGGCCAAAACCATGTTCATTGAGTCCATCAATGTGGAATACTTCAATGTGTCTGGGTGCTGGCGGTATTTCTTTTCACTAATAATCTCCATGGCTTTCTTGTTTTTCTCAGCTTCTAGGGAGCCCAGAGGGAGCCATCCAATGCCCTTCATGAAGTCAGCGTAGTCGGCTTTGTACTGATTCTGCCAAAGAGGAAAACATGCAATGGTGAGACAAAAAATTTTTCTCAACAATCACGAGAATTATTTAATATTCCATAATTTTCTCTTCAAATTTCAAACAACAGTATGTTGGACTTAAACATTTTCACCCCAACCTTTTACATTTTTATATGTCTTGGCATAAGAAATTTAAAATATACAGAAATGTCTTTGTAATTTGTTTTCCCTGATACCATCTGATCACCTAACACCGCTAACAATTCCCTTAGGCATGACAGAAACCTCTTTGGTACTTGGTACAAATTTCCTTTTTCCCCCTTAACTCTGACATTTCTCTTTACAACTGTTCCATGGTTGCTTTCATTGGGCACTGATGTATCTCCATGACTATCAATAGTTCAAGATTACAGAATCAAAGAGAAATAATGTAGGCTAGACTTGGTGGGAGCTGCTTTTGGTCTGTCATTTAAATTCACTTCCTCCAGCCACCAAATGGCCTCTTCCACTGCATTCTTAGCTCTGAGCCCCGTTTTCCCTGTATTCATTCCAAAAGCTGTCTCAGTCATCAGCTCTTCAATACCTGATCAATGAGATAGACAACTGAAAAGACAGATACAGCGGGGTGAAAGCTGGTTGGGAGGGAGGGGCTGGGATTATCAAGTGACCTTCTTCCTTCCCTCCCTGTCAGGAGCCTCTAATGCACTGGCTCCTCTTTGCTAGAGTTGTTCTCTTCAATACATTCTTTCTGAAACCAAATCCCATTTGCTGTTGCTGAATTCAAAATTCAACAATGTTCACATAAACTATAGTATAAAATTAGATTTTAGTTTCTGGAATGGATTTCCTTTAAGGAAATAAATTTAATCTAAGGCAATAAATAAAATATGACATCAGAAAATTACACATTAATTTCGTTCAGGATTTTTAAATTGTCATCACTGTGACCATTCATGATTTGCTTAGTATTTAGAGTAAATGCTCCGTAAACACAGGTTTCACATACATCACTTTGAATTTGCATCATATTCTTGGCCAATTCAAAGCTCATGGCATCAGGTAGCATGTTGTAGGTGTGGATTATGTTCCTGTAGTTGGCATTGGTGGCCACTTCTTGAGACTTCTTGGCTGCCACCACACTGAACATGTCCACCGGGGTGTGGAAAGATGTCTTTGATTTCTCATATCCCTTCTTGTATTCCCGGTCTGACTGCATCTTGGCCACATGCATGAAGTGCACCAATTTGGGGTCATCTTCCAGGCTCCGGAAACCAATGTGTTTCCCTTTGGCTTGTTCATAGGCTTGCTTGTATTTGTACTGTGGACCAAAAGGAAGACACAGGGATAAATATGGTAAAGGAAGGAGAACAAAGCTATCATTCACCAGGTGCCATTGGCTCTGTTGTAGGTAAAGGATTTCAGATCTCTAGAATTAGGCAGGAAGGGGTAACTGGGGCAGGGAACAAAGGCTACGTGCTTCAGATCTTGTCCTATGCTTGAGTACATGGAAAAAATAATCTCAGTTAAAGAGATGCAAAAATAAGCATCCTGTGGTGATCGCAAAAGCAGCCCTTCTCACCTGGCTGTCTGAACACAGAAAAGCCTGCAGGCACCGTTACTCATAAGGCCACAGCCAGAAAGCCTGGTAACATATAGATTGCATCCTTACATTTGCTTAGAATTGTCTATAAATAATTTGAACAGTCTAAAATCAATTTATTATAACACAATGCAGTCACCTGATAGACTGAATCAAGAACAATTAGTGGGTACTTGGACTTGAGTAGAGGATGAAAGGAGGTATCTTGTGTTACGCAGCATGATAATCCCACAACACTGACCCGAGCTGACCACAGCGCCTACGTAGACATGAGCTCTACCCATCTGCTCTTCTTCGTTCTCAGGAAGGACCGGTGGGTGTACTTACGTCGCTAGCAATGTCTCTAGAGGCTTTTGCAGCCCTTATTGAGATGGCGTCGGGCCTCAGGTCATATCCTTTCTTCTTGTCTTCTTCCCAGCCAGCTTTGTACAGTTTCTAAACAATGAAACAGAAAATAAGTAGCACCTTATTACTTGGCTTAGGATGAGGATCAGGATTTTACGGTGGTTGGCCTGTAGAAGACAGGCATTTTGTGTTAGTTCTACCTTGTCTCCCACTTTTTGTTGCTGGTGTACTTACATCACTCATGGTGATTTGATTTACTCTGGAGAGCAAAATGTCTGGAGTATCAGGCATGACATGAATAGTGGTCTTATCTTTGTCCCATTTTTCTGTGTAGCGCCTCTACAAGAAGAAGGTCAGATGCATGATTTATAGAAGGACAAGTTTATGATCATGCTAGCAAGAAGGACAGATTTATATCCCCAAAGAGGAAGAAATCTGATACCAAAAAAAAAAAAAAAACCCAAACCCTCAAACAAAACAAAACACGATGACTAGAGACAATGGACACACAAATTAAAAAATAATCATCAATCAGGGAGGCCTCATTCACTGAAACAACAAAGGCCATTTTGCTCCTATCTCACTGCTGTGTGAAGCTCTACAGTTATATTGTGCCCTGGATGTGGTGGGGAAAGGTGGCCTGATGGTCTGTTTATGTAACACAGAGCTCTAGACACGGTGGAGGACCCCCACCACCAGGGCTATCAGACAGGTAAGAATGCTGAAGAAGCCTGCAAAGCTCATCTCAGTGGCCTAAACGCTCGAGGTCTATGCCACCTAGTGGATGGATGGGCTCTCACCTTATCCATAGTGAGCTTGTTAGTTTTGTTGAGTGCTTGCTCCATGGTGTCCATGGCATATGTGAACTTCAGCTTCTCTGGGTGCTGGCGATACTTCTTCTCGCTAAGAATCTCTCCCGCTTTCTTTGCCTTCTCCACCTCCAGGGACTGTATTGGGACCCAGCCAATTCCTCTCATCCAGTTGGTGAAGTCAGATTTGTACAGATTCTTTACAATGACAGAGAAATTTCATTTCAGAAAGAGGCAGAAAGAGCTTGTCTACTTATTATCAAGGAGAATAGGAATGGGTGTGTAAGGGGAAAAGCTCCAACTTTTACTCTCTATGGTCCCTAGAAAATTATAATTATGAAAACAATTACATTCATGGTAGTTTGGGATAGAAAGCTGTAATATTTCCTTTTAAAAATTGACACTCTTAAGGAAATGAAGAGTTAATGAAATTTACATTTAGAATACACTATTTAATACCAATTTAAGCCCTTTTTTTGTAAAACCTATCACATATTGGAGTCTAACATCCAATGTCTTTAAAAAGTTCTTCAGGAGATCCTGGAGAGCAGGGTGTCCAGTAAGTCTTAGGATTGAGTACATGGCTCTTGTCCTTCCCTCCCACCTGTACAAATGGATGCCTAACTACTGGGAATGGGTGCCTGGCACATACATCACTCTGAATTTGCATGGCATTCCTGGAGTGTTCCACATTCAAGGCATCGGGAAGAAGTGTGTAGTTGTGGAAAGGCTGTCTGTAGTTGGCATTCGTAGCAACCTCCTGAGACTTCTTGGCGGCGGTCACACTGAACATATCCAAAGGTGTGTGGTACCTTGTCTTGCTGGCTTCATAGCCCTTCTTGTACTCACGGTCCGACTGTATTTTGGCCACATTCACGTAGTGAACCAGTTTAGGATCATCTTGAAGGCTAAGAAATCCAATTTGCTTGCCTTTAGCTTTCTCGTAGGCCTCTTTATATTTGCACTTATTTGAAAGAAAAGGACAGAGAGGAGTTTTTACAGGGCAGACATTTGAAATAAACTGAATTCATATCACTAAGTAAAACTCAAATTTGGTTTGAATCTAGGTAACATCTAAGCTCATTATCAGTATTTTAAAGCAACTATCAAAATAATTCTAGTAGATCTTCTTGAAATCTGTTCCCAGAATAATTAAGAATGGGGTAATTTGTACTTTTTAAGCTAAGTTGCCTATAGTTAAGATTCTTTGAATATTCTAAAAAAAAAATAATCATTTGATGTGTTTTTATCTTGTTTCTATTATTAGTTTGTATTACCTTATAAAACACTTGTATAATCATGAGTAAATATCAGCAAAGCCCTAAGAAAAGTAATGAAGTGAATGAATTTTCACTCTATCGAGGCATTCATATAAATTTATTACGAAAATGTAATTTACTCTGTTAAAAAAATCCAAAAGTTAAGATACTGTGTAATATTTTCTGGTTTCACCAATTTCACTGGATTTGGGTTTTTTGTAGAAATATGAAACTAAAAGAGCATATTCTTTTAAATTACCTGAAGACTTATGACTAATGATATTTTAGTATAGAAAGACTTTTTCTTGACAAAATTCAAATTAAGTTCATGATACTAACGAGAGTTCTAAATTCTTCACAATGAAAAGAAATTCTTGTTAACTATCCTGAGCTTTCAAAGGTATTTTGTGAAGTAAAAAAAATTTATTGATATTTAGAATATTAGAAAATACTTCTAAAGTAATATCCATTTGCTTCATTATGTAGTTCCTAGTCTCATATACCTGGCATACAAATTTTAAAACATACACAAAGAGAGACTTACTACTGCTAAGTTAGACTTACATCACTAGCAATATTCCTTGAACTTTTGGCAGCCACAATTGGAATGGCATCTGGCCTCAAGTCATAGCCCTTAGCAAGGGTTTTCTTCCAGTCTGCCTTATAGTGAGCCTTCAAAACAAATGGAAAGATTATTACTATTTACCATTACTAGTGAGGAATAAACACGATGGCAAAATGTTTGTCTAAAGATATGTCATAACATACTTCTTTCTACTAAGAGATACATATCAATCAAATACATAAAATCAAAGTGAATGTGTGTATAACAAAGCAACAGAATGGTAATGCTTTCAGTGTGTGATAATGAAAGACAGTCATTTCTTTTTTGTAATTGTTCATATTTTTCCACTTTTCTGTTACAGGCAAATAACGCTTTTGAGAAATACTTTGAAATAAAGCATTTTAAAAGTATAGATATAGGTATGGAAGCTAAAATAAAAATTAAAATGTAATACCACTTAACCTTAATTGATCTTTTAATGCTTAAATATTACTTATATAAGAGGAAGAGATTCTTAAATGAACAAAAGCCTAAAAATGATTATTAATTAATGTGCATTTGGAGCTAAAACAGAGCCTAAAAATGTTAGGAAGAATAACTAAGCTATTTTAAAGAGAGCAATAGTTCTGTCCAGGTTTATGTTTTAAAATCAGAACTGACCAAGTTTTTTTCTTTAAGGAAAAAAACTGGATAGTGGATTTAAACATCACTACCTATTATGTATCTGGGCTACCCAATCCAGACTCATTATGTTTTTTAAAAATTAAGAGGGATTTTTTTAAAGGAAAATTGAACTTTATTATAAGTTTTAATGATTTAAATGAACATACAAAACAATACTTATTCTTGCCATAGATTATATATTTCTCTATTTTCCAATCATTTTCTTCAAAAATGGAACACGCTTTCCTAGATTGACTTACTACTCACTAGTAAATCAGTCCATACTTTGAAAATACCTGCTTTAAGCAAAATCTATGACAGTCGTTAGTGTCATGTCACGTGGTAAGCATATGTAGGGACTCAAAGGTCTGTGCTCAGCTTGTTATCTTCCAACTAATCCGAGTGATAGTCACCCAGAACTGAAAGCAATGGTAGACTGACTCCGGCCAAACACTCACATCACTCATGTTGAAGGCGTTGACTTTGGCTTGAATAAACTGCGGCAAGTCAGGGTCCATAGTGTACTTGTGCTTCACCTTCTCCCCTTCCACCTTGTAATTCAGCTGCAGACAAAGGAGGAAACACACAAATGTCATACGCTAACGGCAGGGGAGCCTTATCAAGCGCTCACTCCTTTCCAAAGGAAGAGATCATCTGTGCTTTACATGTGCAAGGCAACATGGCAGGGAGGGACCTCGGGTACACACAGTCATGTCCTCACTCCACCAGGATTGACTGCACTGTGGTCAGGCCGGTGCTAGGCTTTGTTTAAATTACTGAGAGCCGGGGTGGGGTCGGGGGGAGAGCTCTTTTTGTTAAGCTTACAGTCTAGAGAAGAGACAGGTAATATAAATATGTGAACTGTAAACTACAGCTAAATTTTGTGAATACTTGCAACAGAGAACAAGAGTGGGTCTAAAGGCTCTGTGCTTAAACCTGGAGGAGAGGAGAGGGCCAGGCAGAAGCACATTCGGGGCTCTACCAATGGAAAAGGCCAGGCCACCCTGAGGAGCGAAGAACAGCCTGAGACCCACGGCTGAACGTGCTCAGGGTGGCCAAGAGAGTTCGACAGAATGGGAGCAGGCCGTGGAAAGGAGGTGCCTGTAGTCAAGTCAGTGAGTTTAGATTTGAAGTTCAAGACATTCCTTGGAGATTTTACACGTAACAAGGGATGTAATGCAAATCATGGCTTAAGACATTTGCTCTGGTTGTTGTTCAGGACCTCAGGCAGGGAGACCAGAGGACAGAGTATGGCAGTCATTCACAGCAGAGATAAGAAAGAGAGAATGAGGGTTGGTGGCAGCTGAAAGACAAGTGCTACAGCAACTTGGCTGAGAGATACTGATGCTGCAGACTTAGCAGATATTCTGGACATGGGGGGTCACACAGGGTGAGGTTACAGGAGACCACCAGGTTACTACCTTGAGTAACTAGGTATGTACTGATGGCATTTACTGCAATGGGATAGACTAAATACACAGAGTGTACAGTTTTCTAAACTAACCAGAAAATCAACAAGAAATGACAGTTTGCTCAGGACAAAAAAAAATTCAATACTGTTTATGATCACTAAAATAACATTAATCCTAAAATATCTGCAGTAATATGGAAGCAGGGGTTACCCTGATAAAGAAAACCCACAGATAAGCCTCAGGTCTGAGGCAATGAGAGCGTTCTGAGCCTTCATAAACCCTGCAGCTAAAAACAAACAAAACACAACAAAATCTTTCGTCTTTTGCTTTTGCCTCATCTGCTTCTGATGGAGACATTTTAACAGAACTTTGAAATTACTAACTGATGTGAGGTACTGAGCATTGTAATTAGCCTTTGAAAGAACAAGGGTCCTGCGCTCAGAAATGAGACTCCACATGACTGCAAACACACTGCTTATCCGTTCCCCTGAGGCCTTGTTCTAAGATTGCCTCTCAGAACACACAGCTGTTAAGCTATGGGATGAGGACATTACGCCTTTCCCCTGTGTACCTACCTACAACTATTGCAACTAAAAGCAACAAACCAGTGGTTCTGTAAGTCAGAGCTGCAGATAACAATAGCAATAATGTCCTTTCATATGTACAATGAGTACAGGGGTCTGTTCATGAACAGTATAAATTCTACATTTGGAAAATAAAGCACAACTGGGACACACTTCTTTTCCCCTACTTGTTTTCCCTATGTTCAAGTCCAAGTTACTTCCAAAGTAACCTCTGAAAGCAGTTCATCTGCCAACATACATGAATCCTTGTGTACTGAATTCAGAAGGAAGATGGAATGGTTGGTCACCGTGGGTTAATCACGGACAGCAACCGCTTTCAAAGGGAAGCCACTTACATCACTTAGTTGCTTTGTGTTCTGCTGAGCCAAAACCATGCCCATGGAGTCCGGCACACTTGTGAACTTGATAGTGTCTGGGTGCTGCCGGTACTTTCTCTCATTTAATGCTTCGCCTGCCTTCTTGGCTTTCTCCACCTCCAGAGAGCCAATAGGGATCCATCCAATTCCCTTCAAGAAGTTGTTGTATTCATCTTTGTATATATTCTGTAAAAGAGTAAGCCCACGTGAAGAGGGGTCTGAGGGAATCTGCAAGGGGTGCTCCTGGGATCTGCAGTTCTATCCAAGGGAAATGAGCAGCCATTCTTTTCAATAAGCTCATGCCTATGTCTGTCACAGAGCTTATTACCTGGAATTTGACAATAGGAAAAAGCAGTTCTGTTGTTACGGTGCATTACAGAGCACCTGGGAATCTAGGTCATATATTTCCATGGGCACTGCTAAATTTTTTTGACTCTTGTGACAATAAATTGAGCCTCCCTTTTGATTTTCCTGAACACTCCAAAACTTCAAGTTTCCTCCACACTGTCCACGTAGGCTATTTCTGAACTCAGTTGCGTAAAATAAATTCCACTGAGCATCAATAAATGAATCCCATTTCTTCCTTTTGCAGAGGACAATTCTTAAAGAAGTCTGGCTCCTGCAGAAGGAAATGCTCTGAATGTTAAACATTTTCCCAAGCAGCTCTCCATGAATCATGCTGCAAACATAAAACCTTCTAGCTCATTTTAGATGACTCATTATGTAGATTTACATGGATAACAATGTGACCTTGAGTTATAAAAAGAAGAGAAAAAACTTGCCTGAATTCAGGGAGCATCATGAATTCTCTTATTTTGCAATATACAACTATCACAGGCCTACAGGAGCGCCTCTGGTTGAGAAGGAAGATGGCTCCTTATATAGTTGGTGGAACACAGTTTTATCTTTCAGCCATAAGTTAATTAAAGATGATGTCAATGGTGACACATACAGAAAGCCAAAAAAAAAAAAAGCTCCTCTGCCCTATATCTCATAGTTCAAAAAATGTTACCCATATCCATTCCAAAAATATCTCACTACATTCTGAAGGCTAATAGAATGGAGAGAAAGGATTGTCCCTTAAGTACCAGCGCTGAGTCTGTTATGCTCGCACACTTACATCACTCTGGATTTGATTCGCATTCCTTGTGTGCTCGAGACTCAGGGCATCCGGCAAGTACGTGTAGTGGTGTATTGGTTGTCTGTAGTTGACGCTGCTGGCCACATCCTGGGCCATCTTCGCAGCTGTGATGCTGACCGTGTCTCCAGGGGTGTGGTAGCTGGTCTTGGTGCTCTCATAATTCTTCCTGTACTCACGATCGGACTGCAGCTTTGCCACGTTCATGTAGTGGACCAGCTTGGGGTCATCCTGGAGGCTTCTGAAGCCCACCTGCTTCCCCTTTGACTTCTCGTAAGCTTCTCTGTATTTGTACTGCAGAGACAGAACTCCATCAGCAGGGTCCCAGGCACTGCCACCGCCGAGAACAGCCATCATGCTCCCACACAGGCCCTCAGACAGCGTCACACTGTAGACGCGTGTTTCTAGAAAGCCACACCCCTCTCTAGAAAGCTCAGAATGGAAAGCATTTATTTCAAACTGCTGATGGTGTGATTGGGTATCAAGGAAGTGTGATCATAAATTCAAGGGCACTTTCTGTCTTTCACAGCTGTTTTGCACATAGAATGGCACTTAAAAAGCAAGCGAATTTTGTACTTCATGCAAACTTGACTCCTTCCAAATATCTCTTGGTTCCCCATGTATGTGGATGTTCTAGTCCAAAATTTGATTTGTATATTAGATACAAGCACCCGATGAGTAGGTAGCTGAGCTTTCACTCAACCTATTTCTCTAAGAGAGGGCAAGAACTATGGTGAGTTTTTCTCATCATTAAAAATCTAATCGAAAAGCTAATCTGTTCAAGGTCTCTCACTGCCGGAATCAGCAACGAGAAGTAGATTGAGCTATCCTGCAAGAGGTCAAAACCTCAATTATCTGCAAGAGGATTCATCTACATTCTGCAGATACTTCTACTGCAGTATAAATATGACTTGATAAACAAGGATTTAGCAGATGAAAGAATTACCAAGTAATTATAAGTACATCAGAGAAAGCACTGGGCATTTGAAAAGAAAAGGATAAAATTATATACCTTCTATTTTGACTTTCTCCTTCAATCAGAAATGCATTTCATAGTGACATGCATGTGTGCCAAGTTCTGAGGAAGACATTGTCAGTGCCACCCTACAAGGAAAGCTGTGGAGCCTCTGTAATCCTGTCTGCTGTGTGGATTATACACATGGTGGGTTTATTTCCTCTCTTTTCTCAGACCAGTCCTGTAGCCCATGGAACGATGTGTGACAACGGAACCTCCAAGCCTTCTGTACTTTTTGAAAATTTTGTTTTTCCAAAGAAGTACATACTTTTTAATTTTTTAAATTACAGATGAATGGTCCCCAATTTATCTGAATCAAAATTACACTCTTAAAAAGTGTTTTCCCAGTTAGCTTATAAAATATGTACTTTTATGTAACTCCTTTTCAATCTCCTTAATACAATTATAATGCAAACCGCCATTTGAATTTAACGTGTTAGTGTCACTCTCAGTGTTCCCACTGAAAATAAATACTGGCTGCCAGGGAAATGTGTCAGGGACGGTAATTTGGCCTACGAATGGGGGGAGAAAGCTGCTGTCAGATTTATGACAGCTCTACCGAGTGGGGTCAACCAAAAGGAATCACAAAAATGTTGAAAAAGTGGCAGGTTTTCAAATAATATTTTGTGGAGAATTTGAATTTCAATAAGTCAACATACTGTTTTCAATGAGGTATCCACTTAAGCAAGTACACATTTGATTTTTTTTTTTTTAAAGGCAATCACTCAAATTTCACCTAAAATTTTTACTCACATCACTGGCAATGTTCCTTGATGACTTGGCTGCAGTGATGGGAATAGCATCGGCCAGGACGTTGTTGCCCTTGGCTATTAAATCATGCCAATCTCGTTTGTAACAGACCTAGGTGGAAAAGCAAAAGGGATGTCAGCATGTTGTGTATTTATCCAGCTAAAGCAATTCGCCAACTGCTGGGTTGTTTCACTTTTTTCCAGATAGAATTTAAAGAAATCTGTTATCCCAGGTACCCTCCTAGCAAAGTATCCCGCTTTGAGTCTAGCGTGAAATTATTGAACTGTGTACCAGTTATTTCCCCAAATCTGGTTTTGGCACATTATGGAAGATGGATACTGAAAAACTAGTGAATTCAGAAAACAGTAATAAAGGCTTTAGAAACCTTGGCAAGTAAGGAAGGACCAGGAAAAAAAAATGAAGCTGTTCAGTCTGACAAAGGAAAGGTCAAGACAAGAACAAATAGGTAGCTTTAGAAATCTTAAAGTTACAGTAAAGATCTCATTTATTTTCATTTTTCTGAAGGATAATAACCCCCACATGCAAAACTATAACACTATGAGGAAAATTGAAGGGACTAGATGGTGGACTCCACATAAAGAGAAATATTCTGTCCTGTAGAGTTGTCCTACTTTAAAAAGGGCCAACCCCAGGGGTCAAGAATCATCTTCACAAGAAATACTCCATTAAGAATAATGTGGGAAACTGACCAACATAATCTCTGAGGCAGTGTCTTATTCTAAAGTTTTATCATATGATTGCCAGGTCTGGATTAACACGTTATCAAAGACTCTACTTACATCACTGATATTGTAAGCATTGCATTTGGCCTGGAGAAACTGAGGAAGATCAGGACCAATTGTGTATTTATGTTTTGCATCTTCTCCTTTAGCTTTGTATAAGATCTGCAATACACAACCACAAAAAAAAAAAAATGCCTTATACATTGTGCAAGAGGAGCAAATCAATCATTTTTTTTTTTATTCTCAAAAACCATCCAAGGAGCCAGTATGGTGGTCTACACTTATTATCTAGCATGTTAGGAAGGTGAGGTGGGAACATCACAAGCTCCACTCTATCCTTGGCACCTTAGTGGCTGACACTCTGCTTCAAAAAAAAAAAAAATGTTTAAAAGGCAGGGAGGGGGCTGGAGGAATGGCACAGCAGTTAAAGCACTCGCCTAGCAAGAACAAGGTCCTGGGTTGTATTCCCCAACACCACATAAACTGGGTATGGTGGTGCACGTCTATAATCCCAGCACTTGTGAGACTGAGGCAGGCAGATTGCCATGAGTCCAAGGCCAGCCTGGGCTACACAGTGAGTTCAGGACCAGCCTGGGCTACACAGCAAGACACTGTCTCAAAAATTAAAGAAAAAAAAGGAAAATAAAAATAATTTAAATAATAAATAAAAATAATTTAAAAATAAGTAGAAGGCAGAGAGGGAGCCTGTTTCTGTAGCTTAGTATGATGGAACCTGGGTTCAATCACTAGTACCACATGAAGACATCAGCACAGGTATTTAATAAGAAAACAAGCATTCTATTGTTATGCTAAAAAGATAAATAGCTCATCTTGTTAAAAAATAAGCATTTTATTAGAAAGACCCAACAATTCTCTGTACTCTGTAAAACCGTACATATGCTCCATATTAGAAATTACAAAAGAAAACAATCTTTAAGAAAAGAGATATTCTTGGCTGCCAATGTTATCTTTTCAAACACAGGCCTGATAATGTGACCTCCTGGATTAAAAACCTCCACATTTCCCATGACCTCCTTTATACCCAGACTCTACAAATTAGCACTCAATACCTCTGCTGATCAGGTTAAGGCCCTGAACTCTTCCATTGTGCCTGTCTTCCTGTCTTTTCTGAACTATGTAGCCCACGCTGGCCTAGAACTCACAGCAATCCCCTGACCTCAACTCCCGAGTGCTGGGATTATGATTGTGCACTACACCTGCCTTACGTACGAGGAATTGAACTGAGGGCCTTGTGCTGGCTAGGCTAGTGCTCTAACCTCTGTGCTATTCCTCCAGCTCTATTTGTTCTGTCCTTCTGCCTTTACAATGCTCCTTTTGCCAGGAACGTACCCTTCCCTTATTTGCCAAGCAGCCACTGGCAGGCACCTGCCTACTTGCCTTGAGCCTACGTAACATGCGCCTCTCCTTAAGCCATCTCTGTGCGGCAAGGCTCTGTTCACATCAAGCCTCTGATGTGTCCTATCCTGTCCTATCTTCCTGTTAATTTCTTCATCCAACTAGTTCTCATCTATTTTGTCTTTATGCAAGCACATGGCATCTGCATGTGGGAGATGTTAAAAAATCATTAAGTAAATTAATGAGTGAATGTCTTTGATGTCTTATTAACTCTTCTATACACTAAATTTTCCTTTCAAAATTTTGACTTTGGCCACAGCATAGATACTGGGATGGCAGGCCAACAAACATTAATCTCCATTGGGTCATAAGTTACAATATCTATTTGATATGCTGAAGTCAGAGTAGCAAAATTCTATTTCTGTTATTTTATGTATTCCTGTTTTAGATAAGAAAAACACACGTGAAAAATGAATCTAGAATACAATAAATTTTCCATAATGAAATGTCTGTAATTTAAGCTTACATTTTCTCTCTCTGCATGTTTAGTATTGGCACTTAGACCAGGTTAAATGTATTGAATAACATGGATTTTAAATGTGATTTGAAAAGGAAAATATTTCTAAAGAAATAAGAAAAATAAAATCTTAGTATGCAAACTAAAAATAATTATAATTTCATTTTTAAGCTAAATACATATGATAGCCAATTGGGGCTGACACTTACTTTTTTAAAAGCTTCCCCCAACACCCCCTGCCTTCTGTTGTACTCACATCACTGGCTTGCTGGGTGTTCTGCTTTGCCTGCACCATAACTGGAGAGTCCACGATGCTAGTAAATTTGAGGGTATCCGGGTGCTGCCTGTACTTCTTTTCATTCAGGGCATCACCCGCCTTTTTGACTTTTTCCACATCAAGACTGCCAATGGGGATCCAGCCAATGCCTTTCATCCAGCTGTTGTAGTCTTCTTTGTAGGCGTTCTACAGCAATGAAGGAAAGGAGGCATCAGGACTCCAAGAGGGAGGCTCCGAAGTGAAAGGGGGCCGCTGCCGCGGGGACGGGTGTCACTTACGTCACTCTGTATGTGCATCATGTTTTTAGACAACTCCAGGTCCATGGCATCAGGCAGGTAGGTGTAGTGGTGGAGAGAATGCTTGTAGTTGACATTGCTAATAACGTCCTGAGCTTTCTTGGCTGCCACAACATTGACCATATCGTGGGGTGTGTTGTATTTGGTCTTTGTCTTTTCATAGTCTTTTTTATATTCCCGGTCTGATTGTATCTTGGCCACATTCATATAATGAACCAGTTTAGGATCATCTTGGAGACTCTGGAAGCCAACCATCTTCCCTTTAGCCTTTTCATAATCTTTTTTGTACTGAACCTATTGGAAACAAAGGAGGACATGCATTAGACTGTAGTTTAGAAGATTTTTTTATCAGACTCATTAGGCCAGGAATAAAGTAATTGAGATTCCCAGAAACGACATGTCAGTATCTAAACAACTATCCCTTGGATATGCAATCATATATTTAGGATTGGCTCAGTACCTATATAGGACTGGCTCCAGGATCTCCCCAACCCCCATGCCAAAAATCCATAGATGCCCAAGTTCCTTATATCGAGTGGCATAGCACTTGCATGAAAATTGTGCACATCTTCCCATATGCTTTATATGATCTCT
This sequence comes from Ctenodactylus gundi, assembly GCA_004027205.1. Lineage (NCBI taxonomy): Eukaryota > Metazoa > Chordata > Mammalia > Rodentia > Ctenodactylidae > Ctenodactylus > Ctenodactylus gundi. The sequence goes on from PVKB01002337.1 coordinate 35,169, forward strand.
AGATTACTTATGATATATAATATAATGTAAATGCTAACTCAATATGTAGTTGTTATATAACGTTTAGGGAATAATGACATTTTAAAAAGCCTGTACCTGTCAAGTACAAGGAAAAAAATTTTTTTCAAACACTTTTGACCCATAGTTGGTTGTCTCTGTGGATCCTGAGTCTGAAAATACAAGAGGGCAACTGTACTTTGAGATGTAGCCTGGCAAAGTAAAACTCATCTGAATGTCTGCAGCTACTGCTGGCCACCCAAGAGAGACTGGGGTGGGGGCATAATCCTAAATCATATAAGTGACAAAACAAACTTCTATATTACTCTTTTCAACTCAGACTCTAGGAAAGAAAAATAAAAAGATAAATATTTCACAATCTCTACCAATTACATTGTACTGTGAGAGCTCCATGTAGCTGATTATTTGAATAGTCATAGAATTTTAATGAGTTCTTGGTTATTGAAAGGGATACCCAGAGCCATTAGTAGTGAGTATCAGTCATCTCTAAAGAACAAAGAAAGGAGAAGTGAACTTTCCTGGGCAGACCCCAAAAGGACCCTGAGAAACAGGAACAGAGACAAGAACATCTGCAGTATATGGAGGGCCAGAGAAAGAAACACCCATAAAGAATGGCGATCAGTGAGAAATTCTGTGTGAGAGGGATTTTCAGGACAGGGACACTTGTATTTAATTGCAATATATTTAAGCTGGTGCAATGTAAACTTCATTTCAATTAGTGAAGTTGTGCTTAACATTTTCAAGGAATTAAAAAATGGGGGTGGTTCCTTCCTCAGAGTCCTGCAGAAGAGAAAGCAGTAGCTCTACTAGAGGAGAGCCCAGGGGCGCTCAAACAAAACTGTCCTGTGGAAACCAGGAGCCAGAGGGGTTCACAAAATAAAAACCTCAGGGATTTGCAGAAATCACAGAGGAGAAGAATCTGCTTTGTGTATGACAACAGGTGGGGCTTGAGCTAATGTTATTCAAACATAGAAGGGTAAAATAACTTCACAGCTTTAATCTGGGTTAAGGTGAAAAAAGCTTTTTGTGTGTGTGTGCACTGTAGAATGAATGAAGGACTTCATACATGTTAAGCGTGTGTTCTGCTACCAAGATGCACTCTCACTCCTTAAAATTCTTAACTTCGAAACTACACTTCATCAGTCTCTAGATAAAGGGAAAAAAAGGGGGGAGGGGAAGAGAAAGAGTAAAATCACATAATCTTTATAAAAAGGTGTTGAGATAAGATATTATCATCAGGAGGAACTATTAGGACTGAAATGGTAAACTGCCTCTCCATTTCCACAAGAGAAGCAGTGTGAATATGCAGATATGGGTGAGGGCTTGATGAGACTCATCAGCCCGCAGGACATGCTGATCCTTCATCCAAGAACATTTAGACCTGTTGAAGGGAATTTTCTTTTCTGAATAATTCTCCTTCCAGACAGCAGAACCGGTGACCTTTGGACAGCCTATCAGACCCCAGCTGCCCTTGTTTTCCAGTGACACACGATCACAACCGGACTTACGTCACTCGCTGCCTGCCTGGCAGCTTTGGCAGCTTTGATGGGAATGGCATCTGCTCTCAGGTCATATCCCTTCTTGCTCAAGTCTTTCAAGTCTGCTTTGTACAGGCTCTGGAAGAAAAATGTCATTTGAATATAAGTGCAAGGCCACATTAAGTAGAGGCTGAAGGCCCATACCAGTGGGACTCTGCACACACCTCGCTGATATTATAGGCATTCACTTTAGCCTGAATGAACTGGGGCAGGTCTGCTGGCAGGCTATACTTGTGCAGAATCTCTTCTCCTTTGGCTTTGTAAGCAATCTAGGAAGAAGAGAAAAAAAGTACTGAAATAAGCAAAGTAGAGAGAAACATTCAATAACTTCAGAGGCGGTCATATTGAGCCAAAGGGGTTTCAGGGAAGGATTATCTTGAGGCCTCATGTGCAGCTGCACAGGGTCCCGTCTCTAGGCTGGTTGTCTCAGCAACTATTGCTTCATGTGCACCATGGCTCTCTGGATCTAGGGAGGACAGCTGGTAGAACTCAGCTCAGGGAGTGACCTGGTAAAACTGTCAACCTGCAGATACTTTCCTAAGCATGAGAAAAATGGGTAGGTTGAAATACAACAAACATATACTCTACTGTGTGGGTGATTATATTTTATGGGTGATTAAGGATGGTTTTGACTATGATTCCCCACCCCCTAGTTTTGACTTAAGATAGAATGCTTCTATTTGAGGTGATGTCTATACTCATTCTTTCTGGTCTCTTCCAGAGTAGGCTTGCCATTGTCATTAATGGCCAACCAGTGCCTTAGACATAATATCCAAAATATACGAATTAGGTGTAGTTTGTTAACAAACAGCTGGAGAATTATGCAGTTGCTCACGTAGGGGAGGCTCTTCAAAGTGCACAATAGTTACAGGTGATCAGTACATTTGAAATACAAATATATTTGTATTAGTTAACCCTTATTAAAATACAGATAAAATGAATACTTACATCACTTCTCTGGGCCTGGTTAATTTTGGACTGCACTGTAATCGGAGCATCTTCAATTGAAGTAAACTTGAGTGTGTCTGGGTGTTGGCGATATTTTTTCTGTTTGATGAATCAAAAGGGGAAAATTATATTACTTGTCACTAAGGGCTAGCATATTGAAACCCTTAAAACTTATCTCCTAGAGAGAGGGGGATTTTCATTTAATTTTAAAATCTAAAAACACTACAGTTTTGATTGGTTGAAAAATGAGTACAGTGCAAAGTCAAAGTTTTAAAAAACTGATATTTGGGGAGTATAAACCAATAGGACTCCCAGGAACTAGACTTAAACTACTGCCTGAATCTCTTGCTTATGACACAAAACAAGGTCCTCTCAGCTAAGCAGAGTCTAGAAACATCACAGAATTTCTGTAAAGGATTAATAGAAAAGCAAGCAAGGAGTTTGGGAGTGACACTACATGGCACTAACAAGTTATTAGGAATGTCATTTCCCTGCCACTCCATCAGCAACAAGAAGCTACCACTATTTGTAGAACCCTCTCTATTTATTTTCCTAGGCTCCATCCTGTGTGTATATGAAATATCCCACTTTTGCACATAGAGTAACATTGTCTTTTAAGCTTTAGACTTCTGTTTGATCTTTGTTTTTGAGACGGAGTCTTGCTGTGTCCAAGCTGGCCCTGAATTCACTATAGAGCCCAGACTGGCCTCAGACTCCCAGCAACTCTCCTGCCTCAACCTCCCAAGTGCTGGAATTACAGGCATGTGCCACCACACCCAGTTTATGTGGTGCTGGGGAATTTAACTCAGAGCCTTGAGCTCACTAGGCAAGTGCTTTAACCACTGAGCTATTCCTTCAGCTCAAGTGCTTTAGACTTCTGAAAAACACCAACGTAGAGAATCCTTTTTTGAAAAATATCTGAGTAGGCAAAACTTCATCTAAACACACAAAAGTACAATGCAACAAAACGATAAAGACTTGATCATGGAAGGGGCCTCACTCAACACCTGTGTCCTTTCTGCAGTTACTCTCCTTAAAGAGGCTGTTGAGTTTTCAGAGGTTGACAGAAAACGGACAATTCTGCTGCTTTAAGAGACTCACACCAGGGGTGAGAATGTGCCTCGGTAGTAAAGCATTTACCTAGTAAGCACAAGGCCTGGTTCAAGACTCAGTGCATGTGAGCATGTATACATACACACATGCACACCAAAAGTCTCAAGGCCATCACTATTTCTTCTTGAATAGTAATAGATTGAATAGTTAATTTATACACCTCCTCTGAATCATCAAGAATATAACAGCTCTTATTCTTAACAGCTCTTTTAATCATAATTGCCCAAATTGGAAACAGTTCATCCATCCACCAACTGGTGAAGAAGTCAACAACACGTGGTAGATCCACAAAAAAGAATATTATTCATTAAAAAATAAGGACTGAATTATGGGTACAAGCAGAAATATGGATAACCTCAAAAATAAAAGCAGCAAAACAAACTAAATTCAGAAGAAAATTCTAGACAAACACAGAAACAGAAAGCACAGCAGTGACAGCCTGGACCTTAAGATGAAAGCAGGAATTTTTGGAGAACTTTTTGGACAACTAGTAGCATTTTAAGGTTCATCTGTGGTGATAACTGCACAATTACATGAATGGATTAAAACCTGTCAAGCTGTGCGCTTAAAACTGGTGAGTTTTAGGTATGCATAGTATTCCTCAACGAAGTTGTTAAAATGTTTCTGAAAGGTTAACAAGAATGATTTTGGTAACATGTTTATCTACTTGAATAACTCTTTTTTTTTTTTTTCCCCAGTGGCAGTGACCAGAGAATGAATCAGGAAAGGAGGCACTTCCCATGGTTTTGAGACCTTTACCAGGACACAGTCACACAGCATGTCACACACCCCGGTACTTTACCTCATTAAGGATGTCGGAAGCTCGCTTTGCCTTCTCCATTTCCAAGGACCCAAAAGGCACCCAGCCACAGCCTTTCATCCAGCTGTTGTAGTCAGCCTTGTATTCAACCTAAAACACCAAACAGCAAAGTTACATTTCTTTCCTCTGTTTCATCTTTACTACATAAAATCAGTACATTTTACCTAACATGCTTTCTAGATTTCTGGATTCTTCTAACTGGCCTATTATGTTCCACTACATCCTTACTTAAAAGAAAGTCTGTGGAATTCTAACTCTAGTCTGGAAAATGCCCAATTCAAAGCTGTATCTCAGCCCAGCACAGTGTCACAACCCTGTAATCCCAATATTATGAGGTTAAGGTAGGTTGTTCATGAGTTGGGAGACCAATTTAGTGATTCAATCCCAGCCCAGGATACATAGTAGGACCCTAAATAAATAAAGCTGTATTTCAAAAATGAAATTATTATATTCAGGTAATCAAATGTAAGACATTGGCTCCCTATAGTCACATTTAGTCTGAAAGTCATGTTAAAAACAGATAATTTTGTTCATCTTCTACTTAGATAAGACTTGATAGTCATTTGACATAAGATGCCTGTACACATTGTACTTCATGTGTATTGGCTACCTTAAGAGTGTTTCTACATTCACTAACAAAGCACTTTAAAATAATTGCACTCATGAATTTTCTTAATGAAGCAGTTATTATTTGGAATTAGTTTTATGTGGGGAAGAGTTACTTGATGATTTTAAAAAACACATCATTTGGGTTGTCTGGCCATAAATGATTCCTGAAACTCATACTCTAGATACAAAATTCAAATTGTTGCTCTGTAGTATGGGCTTCTTGACTGATTTTTTAAAAAGCAAAACATGACTCCTTCCATAGACAGACTTACAACCTAATTTGGATGAAGAGACACAAAAAACTAAATAACAGATAGGAGATAGGACAATAACTCATGAAATAGAATTTTTAGTGGTAAGAATGTAAAATTGCTCAGCCAATAAGAAAAAAAGTATGGTGGTTTTGCAAAAAATTAAAAAAAGAACTACCATGTGATCCAAACTAAAATACAAAACATATCACCTGAGAACTCAACCTTATGTATGGACCTAAAAAATATTAACAGATCTTGAAAGAGACATTCATACACTCATGATGACAGCAACATTATGCACATAGTTAAGGGGTAGTAACAACCTAAATATTACCCAATAACTGATGGTTGCCTAACAAAAATAAACACAAACTACTGAACAATATAGTTAAAAATAGCAAAGATGGTAAATTTTGTGTTAGATATATTTTACCTTATTTTTAAAAAATAGAATTATTAATTAATTGTATAGCTGAAATTAACTTTCCAGAAGAAATTTTTACCTGCAGAAAATACCCATTTCTCAAAACTGATCCTGAGCATGATTTAGAATATTTCCTTTCCAGATTAAATAATAATCCACATTTTACAAATCAGCAATGATGAATATATGATGATGACAATGGTGACGATATTAACAGTGAGGGTAATTGAGAGCTTGCCAAGACCTCGTACTGTGCAAAACACGGTATACATTTACATCCTCAAGATATTTGTATTATCTAGTTTTATCCCAACTTAACAGGGGAAGATTCTAGACACGGCAAAGCTGGTAACCTTTGCAAAGGGAGAGGGTAATGAAGCGCATGCCAGACTCAAGTTTTGCTAAACATGAAGGCTGTGGCCCACAGTAGCCAAAGGGCGATTTCCCACTGTTTACAAGTAGAGAAGAAGGCAGACGCCTCTGCAAAGTACCCAAATTAGTCGATTTAGAAATGTACTTCAGACCCCATAGGTAGAGGAAAGAGAGAAAACCTAATTACTCACGTCGCTCTGTAGCGCATAAGCCTTCTTGGCGAGATCCACGTTGATATTGTCAGGCGGGTAGCTGTAGGTGTGTAAGATGTGCTTATAGTCCACGTCGCTGGCGATTTCCTGAGATTTCTTAGCTTGAGTAATTTGCAGCATATCAAGAGGTGCTGTGTAGACAGTTTTTGACTTTTCATAGTCTTTGCGATATTCCCGCTGTGAAAAGGAAATGACCACAGATTAGTACAGATCTTTAATGGATGGCCAGAGAAGCACAGTAAATATAGAGAACAGATACAAACATCTGAGTATTTTGCCCCCAGATTTGTTTATATGTCATATAGCACTGAAATCCCCCGGAAAATCATACATGGGAGGGTTTTTCCAAATCTCTCTTGAGATTGAAGAGTGACTCACAGAGACACCAGGGAGTGGCCAGTTTCCCACTCAGCCAGGGTTTCTCAAGGACCATTATCAAGCATCATTTCTACTTCTGTAATCTCATCCTTAAAGAGTTTTCCAATCAATAAGCATTTTTAATGAATGAAAATCACACAATAGTAATTTTCATCCTCCAATTTTATAAAATTCCCACTTCATAAATAGGATTTATGATTTTACAAAATGTCTACTTCATAAATATGATTGTAGACTTAACTTCTTAGCTTTCTGAAATCAAACTGTTATATTTTGGACAGATAAGCCCCCATGAGAGGAGGAAAGAGTTTTTTTTAACCAAGTTTAATTTCGGTAATAATTTAAAAGAAGCTGCAGATTGTAGCAATTGTAAGACCTCAGAGGAGAAAAGTTTGTGAAATTGAACCATTAAAGTAACCTTGGACCTTACGTACAGCATTCTCATAAACAAAATGTCCCAGCTGGGCCTCAGGAGGCACCTTCATTGGCATTTTCTGTAATGTGTTAATTAGGTCAAATTCCCAGCCTCATCAGATTCACTCTCCAGTGACCCTACCAGAGAGAAAATTCTGACCAACTGCTTTAAGAAAGTTATAAACTCACTTTATCTCCCTATAATCACATCAGTGTTAACGACAAGAACCCAACCTAGCAAGTACAAATGAGCATTGTAAATCTTTTGTAGCGATTCCTTTCACAAATGATCTGAATTTTTAGCTTAAGGAACTTCATATTTCTTGTCACACGTTATAGGTAGCCCTTTTCACTGAACAAATCTATCAGTTAATTGTAAAATGTATGTCCTGGCTTATGCAACTAAAATATGGAAGCTTATATGCCATAATACTAGATAATTGGTGTTTGTCAGAATGAAAGTGTTAATGTTTCAAAAAGTAGTTAGTGTGTAGAAGTGTCTATTCACTGAATTATTTTGACTCTTTTCAAAATTTTTTTGTGTTCATACCACCAACTGATGCACAGTAGTGCATCTAAAATTCTGGCAACAATCTAAATGCCTTTGAAAGATTCTTTTTGGTTCTTGTGGCTCAAAATTTAGTCTGGATATTATGTGAGAATGATTCACTGATTACTTTTTCCACTTGTCAGCACCAGTCACTCGCCAAATATTTGTTGGTTTATTCTGTACGTAGTGTTCTTACACACTCAGTGATAGAACGAAAAGGGTAAAGATAAACGTGACATCAAAAGAAAGTGACAACTTTTTTGAGTTTAGAAGTGACAAGGGACTAGGGAGCAGACTGTGCCAGAGGAGCACTGTGTACTGACATAACACTGATAGTATATATAGATCATAACACAAACACACAATAAAATTAAAGTAATGATAAAACCATTTTCTTCCTCAATCATATAAACTAATATTTGTAAGCTATGTTGACCACTGTTATTACTCTGAAGAGATTCTCTTAAATATTTTAAAATAGAATATTTACTATAATTTTCAAAGCTGATATTGTCTCTCTACAGTGAAAACTATAACTAGAAAAAGACAGCCCACAAATAATCTGTAAAGAATGCCTAAATTCCCTGAAAGGATGAAAAAATAATCCTTTTTCCTAGATAGATAGTATAAATTTTTATTATGTTTTTAAGGGGTCTAAAACTAATGGAATGTTTTTCTTAGACCTGTAGCAGTAATAATTACTAAAGGTTTTTTTTTAAAGCATTGATAGCTATACTCTGGTTTCTTGTTTATCCTCTATAAAGAAGCTTTAAAATCAATTTTTCAATTACCGAAAAATCATTTTCCAGGAAGTTCTGAAAACTACAACTGATATTCTATTGAATGTTAGTATATATACTTTCAAAGTAAAATACAGACTGGAGGAATGGCTCGGTGGTTAAAGCACTTGCCTAGCAAGTGCTAATCAGGCACTAAGTACTGGAGTTCAATTCCCCAGCACCACGTAAGCCAGGCATGGTGGTGCATGCCTGTAATCCCAGCACTCCCTGAGGCAGGAAGATTGCCCTGAGTCCAAGGCTAGTCCACGGCTAGCCATCATGAGTTCAGGACCAGCCTGAGCTACAAAGTGAGATCCTGTCTCAAAAATCAAAACAAAACAAAATTAAAAATTAAAAACAAACATCAAGTATCAGTACTTTTTTGTGAGGAGTGTGAGAGTCTGGTGAGTTATGCTACTTCTAAACTTCATTTCAATAGTTTTTTGGGAATATAGAGAGCCCATCTCACATGCTACTTCCATCCAGCACGTTAACAGGCAAGCCATCCCAAAAATAAGACAAACACTTACATCACTCTGGTTTTTGGCTGTCTTCAGCGAGTGCAGCATCTTGGGATCATCGTTGATACTGAGGGCACCAATCATCTTCCCTCTGCTCTTTTCATAGTCTCTCTTGTACATCACCTGCAAAAATATCACACGTGCTGGGTCCCACTCACCAGGAACAGTCCCCAAGGCCGCTGTGCCCAGACTCAGAGGCCATACTCACGTCACTAGCGTTCTTGCTGTTGGCTTTGGCTGCCAGCAGTGGAATGGCGTCTACTTTGATGTCGAACTTCTTAGCTTTGCTCTTCTCCCAGTCTTGCTTATAAACATTCTGGACAAGATAATTTCAGCAAAGAATTATAAAATATTAAACACAAATTAATCCAGTAAAAATTAACCTTAAAAACTTGAAAATTTGAATACATGGGCTTATTCAAATACAGGCTTATTCACTTATACATTATTTACCAAATGGTAGTATAACTACTGACTTATCTATCACTCAATTTCTTCCTCCTCACCACTAGATAAGAACAGTATATTCTTAATCTTTAGGAATATTGTAAAGATTGCTATCTAGATGCACAAAGAAAATATTAAAAGATGACAGTCACTTAGAGAAGAGGAAATATGGTATTTACATAGGAGATATTTTGTAAACCTCCAGAGATTATTGGAGAAGGAAATGAGAGAGTTCTTCCAACAGTAAGAGAAGTCATAGAAAATCAAGTCTGAGAGTGAAGTAAAAGTCAGGAGCCTGTGGGCCTTAAAAGCTCCACTTATGCAGGGCCTGGTGGTGCAGACATACAATCCCAGCACTCTGAGAAGCTGTAGCAAGAGGATCACAGGTTCAAATACAGCCTGGGGCACATAGTGAGGCCCTCTCTCAAAAACCAAAAATAAAATGGGCTGGGGACGCAGTTCAGTGTGCAAGCCCAGAGCTGGATCCTCATTATCAAAAAAACAAAAACAAAAAAGCTCTACATTCACATTGGTAGTTTTCTCAATAATTATTTATGTAACTCCAAATTCTTAATTTTTAAACAAATACCTGTGACATTCCTCTGTTTGTGCGCACAAAATAGGCTTTGCTACTTACATCACTCAGGTTATAGGCATTGACTCTGTGTTGGATAAACTCCGGGGCGTCTGCTGGCACACTGCACTTGGACTTCTCACTTTCATGTTTTGCTTTGTAATTCAGCTGAAAAACAACAGAGACTATTACTATGAATTGCATGTGCCCTTCGAGTTTCATGCATTGGAAAATGAATTCTTAAAATTAAAATTAAAATGCCTTGATTAATAAATCAGTCACTCATGGGTGGATGGAGTGGCTTTGTTATAAATGCTGGATCTCTGGCTGGCTTATTCTCTGTCTCATCACACTATGCCCTCCATATACTGGCACTCCAGATACTGGCACTATGCTCTTGAACTTCCCAGCCTTCAGAGACTGAAGTGCTGTTGTTTATAAATTACTTGGTCTCAGGTATTTTGTTATAGCAACAGAAAATGGACTAAGATATCCAAACAATTTGCAGTAGGAATTTCTTTGAATTTACATATGGCAATGTGTAGACCTAAATCACTGGTGCCTTTTTGGAAAAATGCTTCAAAGAGCTACTCAGTCCTGTCAAAGTCTAGCACAGGAGTTCTCATATCCTCTTTTGAGGCTTATGGTATAACCAGACTTTGAGTTGCCAACTTAAAATGCCCTTACACTATGTGCATGGGAAATACATATCTGGTCAACATTATTAAGGTATGTCTGGAGGGCATTAAAACCCAAAAATCTATGGAATTCTATGATCAGAGCAGTAATAAAACAGTAATAATTCTCAGTATTAACACAGTTAAAAGGACGTATCAATCCTTATGACAAAATATTAACCAAGGCAAGTGTGGTGGCATATACTTATAACCCCTACTTTAGGAGGCTGAGGCAGGAGCATCCAAATTCAAGTCTTGCCTGGCAAATTTAGCAAGATGACTTCAAAAACTCAGAAAAAGATAGGGATGTATCTCAATGTGAAGAACTTGGGTTCAATCCGCAGGATCCCAAGAAATAAGCAAACATAGGATTTTAAAGTTTCTTAAAAGGTAATGTTGGGTGGAAAGAAGGAAATGTCAAGAGGGAATGAGTCTGTGGAATTCTGGAGCTGAAGGCAGAAAGCACAAGTAGGGCATGGTGGCACAGGCTTGTCATACAGCACTCCAGGAGGCCAAGGCAGAAGGGTTGCAAGTTCAAGCCTCACATAGGCAACTCAGTGACTTATTGAAATCTTGTCCAAGTATAAATAACGGGCTAGGGATATATTTCGGTGCGAAGGCAGGGCATTTAGGTCACACACTGAAGTCACTCACACTTGCGTAAGTTGACATACTTACATCACTGAGCTGCTTGGTATTGAGCTGGGCTTGCAGTAGTACAGGCGTATCTGTGACAGCCGTGAATTTAGTTTTATCTGGATGAATTTTGTAGGTATGCTAGAAAAGAAGATGTCCTTTAATAAGATCATATAGCATATCTTTATATTCTTATTCCTACATACAGTAACATATAAAAAGGTTACATCAAAAAAAAAAAAACAGAGTCTGCTTTCTTCCTAAAAACTTGATATATTCTTTCCTCCTTTTTCCCCCCTCTCACCTCCCCTCTTGGGCTCGGCTTCGTCTTTCCAGCGGCACTTGGCTACTAGGTTAATCCTTCCCTTGCTGAAGCCTGACAGTGGCTCGCCATTGCACTGATATTCAAACTGTACCTTGATTTACGCGCCGCGCAGAATCCACTTCCCTCACTTCCTTCTTCTTTCCCCTCTGTGCCTCTGAGCCCTCTCCCGGTTTCATCTCAGCCACCTTGTCCTTTCGGCTTCTCCTGCTCTCAGGCTGTTCCTCCTGCTTCTCCACCCCTAACCTTAGTGTCTCACACCTTCCTTGGCTCTCCCAAATTACCTTGTTTTTCTTCCCTATCTCCATCTCACATAGTTTTCATACCATTGCTGGCAATCTGTCTCAAGCGTATGCTGTGTCTTCCTTTTTTGTTGTTTGTTTTGTTGTTTTTCCCTGTTCCTGTTGTCTGTGTCTTCCATGCCAATGGAAGCTCCGGGAGAGCAGCCCACCTGGCTATTTTTTTTCCTAGCACCAAGGACAGATCCTGTCACAGCTATATCCTCTTGTAAACTTGCTGAATAATGACACCGTCTCTCTCACAAACCTGCTTGTCCCACTTTTGCCCTGAATTCATGTTGATAGACATGAAAATAGTTACAAAATCCAAAATCATTTCTTAACAAAAAGAATTTGTAACAATTTTTGTATTCCCTGATTCCACTCTACAGCAAAGTTTAAAATTTAAGATTTCCTGCTAACGACCAACCGGACGTTAGTTTAGCACTTATACTCCTGCTAAATTAGCCACTAGATGTCACAAGAATTCCAACTCCGACAACAAGAATTCGAGGCAGTTGACTTACATCTTTACACTGGTCTAACTTCTTAATGGCTTCGTATTCTTGTGTTATTGTCTGAGGGAAATAGCCTTTTCCTTTATCTTCTTCATATTCCGCTTTGTAATTTTTCTATAAAAAGGAACAAGAAAAATAAATCTGAATTGCCATGGTTCTCAAACAATACCTCTGTGAAGCGTGAATAACTGTCTTCAAACTTACATCACTGTTTTGAGCAGTAACTTTCATGCAGTGTGAATGATATGGGTCCTCAAAGCTGCCTAGATAATGTCCTAAAATATTCTTTTCATAGGATTCTTTATATTTAGCCTGAAGAAGAGAGCACACGTAATTCAATTGAGGACTTGTTCCTTGTCAGGCAACAGGAAAGCCCTCCCGCCCAGCAAGACCATGGCCCCCGAACCTCGCTGAAGTTTTTTAGCAGCGTGTCGAGTTGGTACTTGGGGGTCTCACAGTAGTTCATGCTCTTTGCCTTTGTCTTCTCATAGTTTTCCTTGTACAATCTCTGCCGGGGGGTGGGGGGGAGGAAATTAAACAAATAAAAATATCTCTCATGCAATAAAAGCATCTATGCCATTGCTACACTTACCCAACGTACCAGTGTTTCTTTTCCCCATGTCTATTTTGCAGCAAGTAGAAAAGAACAAATACCTTTGAGGCTCCTGTATTCCAATGACCACCAGTGTAGTTATGTTACTTGTCCTAGTATTTCTCAGGCTGAATAAATTAAATTACACCAGTGCTTCTGTTAAGTTTCTGTCTTAATCTGTTTCATCTGGACATGTTTTTTAAAAAATGAAGTTTTTAAAATGTTGGTGCAAACTAAGTGCAAAGCAGACCTTAGATATTCAAGCATAGTCCCAGAAAAGTTGGTAAGCTGAGCACTTAGTGAAATATACTGTAACTTTTGGAAGTTGGTTTTTATAGTGAGACCTAATATTTTTCTTTACAGTAGCAATACATGAAAAGATAGCTTTTCTTCTCTTAATATACTTTACATTCCCTTTTAATGCTCCTGCATAAAAATTCAAAAATATATTCAATAAAGATAGAAATACTTGAAATAATTTGGCAGATAGAGAGGATTTCTTTCTCACAAAAAAATTAGAAAAACAAACTTGTACGGAGTTTTTAATATTTTAAATCTTTACAATGAGATCAATATTTTATAATATTTATAAAGTAAAATACCTTGATTTTAAGCTTGTGTTTCATCTAGTTTTTCCTATCTTGTCTTTAAGTTGATTTTCTTACTCTTTGCCTTTTATTTTCCTGCATATGTGTCTGAAAACTACCTTCATCTTCTCAGGGCATTAAATGAACATATATATGAACATTAATATGTTTATACATACTAAAACATACAGCTCATTTCTTTAGAAGCCACAAAAATGATATTACTAAAATTCTTTCCTACTAATGAAACAGCATTTAAAAATTAACAAGCACTTGCAATATCTACTATGATTCAAAATAAAGAGACAACAGTAAGAATAAGGAACTTAATCTTCTCTAATTAGCTGGGCTTTCATGTTTAATTTGAGAAATCAAATAGGCTAATATCCAATTTCAGGCAATATTAAACATTTAAGTGTGGATAATCTGAAAGAGAGTGATTTACAAAGAAACTCACATCACTCTGGTTTTTGGCCGTCTTCAGCGAGTGCAGCATCTTGGGATCATCGTTGATACTGAGGGCACCAATCATCTTCCCTCTGCTCTTTTCATAGTCTCTCTTGTACATCACCTGCAAAAATATCACACGTGCTGGGTTCCACTCACCAGAACAGCCCCCAAGGCTGCTGTACCCAGACTCAGAGGCCATACTCACATCACTAGCATTCTTGCTGTTGGCTTTGGCTGCCAGCAGTGGAATGGCGTCTACTTTGATGTCGAACTTCTTAGCTTTGCTCTTCTCCCAGTCTTGCTTATAAATATTCTGGACCAGAAATTTTCAGCAAAGGAATCGGCAAAAGTGATACACATGTCATTACACGTGAAGATTAGGTGATAACTAATTACCACGTCTTAATTAAAGTAAGTGTAGCCTTTTAATTACATAAAAAACTGTGTATATTTTAGATAATTCTTCTTAAGCTGGACCTTCTAATTCTTCAAGATCAGGTGTCTCTAAGCTTCCATTGGAATATTTTTATTAATTAAATTCTAGATTTCATTCTAATATTTGATTCTAACATTTTATAGAGTGGTACAAATATTCTACAATTACTAATCTCTAAATCTTCTGTGAAAGTTATTTCATGAATTCTTACAATATTCATTGATGCTGAATAGTCTTACCACTCATTTATAGAAGTGTTTAAAAAATTAAAAATGATAATTTGACTTTTCTTTAAAATTAAGATCAAAAAAATGAAAGACGGCCATGGATACCCATACATCTGCCCCATAAGCACTCTTTGTCCTCTTTAAGGAAGCCCTCTTATGTAGGAATATGCATAATTTTTATGAGATAAGGGCAGCAGAGCCCTGAGAAATAAGTGGAAATTATATATAAAAAGGAACTATGTCATAGAAAAGAATTCTGAAATAATATATATGAATGTATGGCAAAAGACCAACTACAATTAAGAGCTAGGTACAGAGGCTCACACCTGTGGTCCCAGCACTCTAGAGGCAGAGGCAAGAGTATTACTGGGCCCAAAGGCTCATGACCAGTTTGAATAACACAGAGGACTCCATATGAAAGACATTGCAATTAAGTATACACGAATGGTGGTACCTTGAAGATTGTGAAAAATACATCAATTGAGTAATTAAAAGATCCCTTCACACATTTTATAAGGTGAATTCAAATCTATACTGGCAGAGACATAGGAATATGACATAAATATCAATAGTTCTTCCCATCTTTAACAGTCAAATACCCATTGAATTGCAGGGAAGCAATTCAAAATTCAACACAAAAGTGGGTGAGTCACTGGCATGGGACAGCAGGCGAGGAACTCACATCACTCAGGTTGTAAGCGTTGACTTTGTGCTGGATAAAGGCAGGTGTGTCAGGGGGAAGGTGGCACTTGAACTTCTCATTTTCATGTTTTGCTTTGTAGTTTAGCTAAAAGAGAGAGGAGGAGTTGAAGGGAGGCAGAACTGGTTAGAAGAACAATTATTTCTTTGCTAAGATTAAAAGGAAGATTGGAGTCTAGGTAGCCCCCTTGCATGATTGAACCTGCAGGAGGCCACTGGATACACCACGGAGGTCCCTAATGGAACAAGGTGGCTCTTGCGTGCATGAGCCCCTCAGTGCATGTTACATCTAGCCCTGTAAATGTGGTAACACACAGTCCTGCCTTTCTTTTCATTGTCAATGTTCATTCACTGACAGGTGAAATTCCATATGCCACCCCACACATACCATGGTTGTTGATATTCTAACTGAATCCTTTATTTACAGCCATAAATCTATGAGGTTACTTTTTTCTTTTTAAATTAAATATAAGATGGAAATTCATACTGAAATCTTATATATATAGGCTCATATGTGTCTATAGATACACATACACATCTCTCTTATCTATATTTATTTATATGTCTATCTCTATAGTGTCATATATGTGTCTCAAAGACTCCATTTTCCAAACACTGGGGTGAGAGAAAGTTCCTGTGTTAACTGTCTAATCTGGGCTATGGTTTGCAGCATGCACACATTTCCTTTACTTTCATTTTCAAGGCAGCCATAAATTACAAAAAAAAAAGAGAGAGAGATAGAAACCACAGAGAAGTTAACGAGTTTGGCCATCTGTTTATAAATTGTAGAACTGAAAGTTTTGTCTGGTTCTAGAACTTACTTCTTTTCAATGCTTTAAGCTACATTAGTTTCCTTCACAGAATTATCTTATTAAAAGTGCTCTCTATGCAAAAAGATTCAATGAAAGCAAACAGAAAAATATTTTAGATTTACAAATATATGCAAGTTCAACTTGCCAATACTCGCATAACCTTTTCTTTTAAATATATGTAACAAAAAGTTGAATTTTATAGGGTAGAGGGGAATCTGAGTGGTAAAGCACTTGCCTAGCAAGCACAAGACTCTGGGTTCCATCACAAACATCATAGAAAGAGGCAAGGTTGGATTTTTAAAATAAACATACTCACTCCTACCTAGATTTCCTGGATATTCCAAGAAACTTACATCACTCAATTGTTTTGAATTCACTTGGGCTTGCAGCAGAACAGGAGAGTCGGTCACTTGAGTGAACTTTGTCTTATCCGGATGGACTTTGTAGGTATGCTGCGAAGGAACAAAGGGATTTGGTTTAGCAATGCTGATAAATCCACGGCAGTCAACTGGCCAAGGAAGCAGAACTTCAACTCCCTCAAAGAAATGAAACTGGCAGCTAATGAAATGCCATCCTGTCTCCAAACTAGACTGCAGCTTGAGATCTGATGGGGAGCTTTGCCATGCTTTCAAATTCCCAGTAGCTCCTTACAAAAATGAGCTAAAATTAGTTCAAATAGCAAGATGCCCAGTGTATCTAGTACAAAATAAATGTCACTTCTTACAATTCCCTTGCTTACATTTATTTTTTAATATGTCAAAAATTTAAATGTAAGCTGCTCACTAGACAGTGTGGAAAGCAGACATACTTGAAGTTTTCGGTACAGACTTACATCTTTACATTGATCCAGCTTCTTGATGGCCTCATATTCCTGGGTTATGGTCTGGGGGAAGAAGCCTTTGCCTCTGTCTTCTTCATATTCTGCTTTGTAGTTTTTCTATGAGGAGAAAATAAATCAAAAGTAAGGAGGCAACCATCACAGTCATGTCCCTGGGGTGTTATTTGGAAAGTCAAGCAATTATCTCAGAACTTACATCACTGTTTTGGGCTGAAACTTTCATGCAGTGTGAATGATACGGATCCTCATAGCTGCCTACATAGTGTCCCAAAATATTCTTCAAGTAGGAATCTTTATATTTAGTCTGAAAGACAAAACATATTCCATTTGTTATTTGATTAAATGATTTAGCAAATGGTAGGTCTTTTTTAACAGAAGGGGTTATGGCAGGATTGCTTACATCACTGCTGAAGTTCTGCAGAACTGTATCAAGCTTAAATTTGGGGGTGTCACAATAATTTATGCTTTTTGCCTTTGTCTTTTCATAGTTTTCCTTGTATAGTTTCTGTTGAATAAAAAAAAAACAGTTAAAATAGATTCCTGTCACTCCCACGCTGATTATAACAGTTTTATTTTTCAAACACTAAACAAAAGATGAAGAAAAGACACATTCCATCAACTGTCTTAAAAACTGACAATCAAACACAGGTGTCCCGAATCATGAGACTTTTCCATTAGCATTTACAGTAAAGCCTATCTGCTTAACATTTTTTTAAAATGAAGAAACTAATCTGCCACCCCTGACCAAGCCCTTAGGTGGATAGATTGTGGCTCCACTGGTCTTGTCTCATTCCCCCTTTTCTCGTCAATGGTGCTGCAGCAATTAGAGAGGTCTGAGAAACAGCAGGTTTTAACAAAATGAAATCTCATGAAGAATTAATGCATGTTAAAAAATATGTAACCTCTCTTCTTCCCTGTACTAAGGAAAGAAAATTTCTCATTATACAAACAACTAGTCTTAAAACTAAAGCTTCCAAGAGAATTCAAGCCATGAATCATTACTAACGCTTCTTCTCTGCTAGGATTTATCTTTAGAATGAACATGATTCCAGTATTGGTTTTAAACGTCCAGCTGTGAAAGCAGATCGTCACTTTTTCATGCTGGGTTTTCAAAATTGAAAGGATTCTATTCATTTTTATGTTTTTATACTTGTTTTTATCAACAAAGTAGACTTGAATCTGGAACTTCGTATGTTGGATAAAGATGTCTTTCACTTAGGAAGCAGAAGTGTTTGCAGCGACTTCCCAGCAGAGCTGTTTGGACAGATCCACTCACACCCTCACACCCCCCACGTTGCCTACCCCCTGCCAAATCAGCACGCATCTCCCAGGTGCTGACTTACTTCAAGTGTAAAGGAAAATGACCGACCCAGAAAGCTACAGAAGATCCTCAATTCTGAAGAAGCTTAATACAATCTACCCGTAAGGAAAGCTCTCAAACAATCATATATTCAGTCTGTGTGTTCGTGCAAGTGGGCTTACAGTCTCATTCGTCTTGGGCTATTACCCTTTAATGCCAGGCTCAGTCTTGTTTACCTAATCTATTTTACTTTTAATGGCTTATCCAGGCTCTTAACTATTCCACAAGTAGAAATTTTTGTGAAGACATAGAGAGCCATATTTTGCTGTTCTGTGGTCTGTGCAGATGGTTTCTGGAGTGAAGCTCTGCCTTGGAAAGTCTCCTTCAGACTTTGTCAAAATCACGGCCTGCCTAGAGTGCATTCCTTGACCACACGGAAACCCAGAAGAGGATTTCCCACCCACTGAACTAACCCACAAACCTGCAAAAACTGACACACACCATAACCAGAGGCATTCTGCCTTCCTTTGTCAGGAGTTCCAATGAAATTGCTGCTCCCTAACCCCAGAGCATTTGCAAAGCTACATATGCATGTAGTAAGTACAGAAGGAGAAAAACTTCATCTCTCTTCAGCTAAGGTTTAAAGAACATTTTTTTTTGAAAAGAGTATATTTACATCACTTAGGACATTTCCTGCTGCCTTCAGCTGTTTCAGCAGTGGGTTCTCTGAAGCAGGAAGTACGTTATAATCTGCTTTTCCCTTACTCTTTTCGTAGTCTTCTTTGTATTTCACCTGTAGGATGAAATAAAGTGAGAGAGTCACTCTGCAGGTCATGTTTGTCCTCATCTCTGTTACGGCTGTTACGACATGGTTCCACAAATCAACTTTCTCTTTAGAAAATGGCAGCTTGACATTTTATAAGCAAAATGCTTATAGTAGCTCACACCAGCACTGAGACACTGCATAAATTTTCAGGATACTTTTTCTTCTCATTCATTTAATCACTCAAAAATATCTGCAGGAAGTTGATTATACGTCTGGCCCTAGGACAGACACAACAAAGACTTAACACACGGTCCTGGCCCTCAAGGAGAAAAAGACATATAAAAAACAGGAGAGAAAAAGATACACAGAAAGTGACAGTGGCTCGTGTTTCCGGTGTCTGCTATTGTAGAACCTTCACCTGCTCTTACACTCCAGATGCCTATATGCCTAAAGCACCCTTAAAGGAAAACAAGCTGGAAGCATCACCAGCCACCTTTTCATGCCTCCCCAGCAACCATGTTAAGCATGCAGATGTTTAACATACCAGTGGGAGGAAGAGGATGGGCAGGACAATGGCAACCTCACCCTGGCCTTCTGCTGCACACATTTTACTTTTAGCTTTAGCGATGGCAGAAGCAGGAAATTGAGAGTGTCCATGGGGAATGAAATAAGAAATGGGAACGGGCTCTGATCACAATCCCTAGTCTAAGCCACTTATCCAGACAAAACAGCCACAGAAGTTGGAGGAATTCTAGACAATTTGCCAACATTCAAGATTTTCGGAAAACAGCTTAGGATCCCCAAAACAGGAAAGACACAACTGAAACTCGAAGCACCAGCCCTCCGGCCCACGTTATCAGAAGGGACACTCTGCAGGCCTGACAGATACACAGCAGCCTTTCTACCTTCTAGAATTATAAATTCCTTTTAAAAACTGGAAACAACCAGAAAGAAATTACACAAATTCTCTCCCCACTACCTGATCTGGGACACACAGTGATGGAGTGACAGGGTTTGTGACAAAGCCTTCCCTCCTCTTAAGCCCCAGGTCTCCTCCTCATCTTTCACCTACTCAGGACATCATTGCAGCCATTGTTTTCTCTCTCCAACATTAACCAAGTATCTGTCTCTGTCTATCTGTCTCACTCTTTCTCTGTAGGATATTTTTATCAGCATAAAAACATGGTATTTTTGTCTTAAAAAATAAATTTCTCTTCACCCACATCAATTCCTACATCTAGTGTGCAGTTTCTTTGTTTCCAGGAAAATACTTAGAAAAAGTTAAATCTATTCATATTTTCCATATATTTTCCACTTTTCTCTTCTTACTCATGAACCCTCTGCAAGTAGATTCAACCAAATTGCTCAAGTTGCCAGTGACCAAACTGCCAAATCTATTCCAGAAACACTTGGCATAGCTGATGCCTCCCTTTCTCCTTCACTTCTGCCGAGAAGTGCTGCTCTCTCTCATCTGCTCCTATCTCATCTCGCCATTATGTTCACCTGGTGTTCACCTGGGAGTGGCCCAGGGTTCAGTCCTTCGAGCTCTCCGTCTCCCTCACTCCACTTGTCCTCTCCAGTCTCATGACATTAAACACTTTCCATATAAGCAATGAATCCCCAACCCATACTCATCAAATCAACCATCTACTTGTTACTTCTTGAGTGTCTAAAAAGAATCTCAAATCTAAAATGTCTAATGATGAGCTCCTATTTCAGGTCTACACAAGAAAGTAACTGCTCCTCTCATAATCTTTCCTACCTTGGCAAAGGGAAACCCCATCCATCTAGCTGCTTATATCAAAATATTTCACATCCAATCCATCTGCAAATCAAGAGCTCTACTTTAAAATAATCATCCCTTACTCTATTACCATCCTTGTCCAAAACACAGCAGTCTCGCACCTGCAGACTGTATATAATAGCTTTCTAGGTGATGTAATTTTCCTGTCTTCCCTCCTTTGGCAGAGCTAAGCCTCTGGCAAAGCTGAGGATTATCAGTAAGCGTGCTTGGATTCAGTTTATGCTCTTTGTAGTAATCATCTCACTTTAAAATCCAAGGAGCCAGACTGCTTGCCAAAGCCACTCTATGGAGCATGTGGAGATACTCAGGGATGTACATGTGTTGTGAGCAGCCTTCTTTCCAGCCAGTGGTGCACTATACCTGTCTGTCATCATAAGCCCAAGCCTAGCCTGTGCAAATTTAGTGACTTCACCAGGACTCATCTCAAAATAAAACATAAAAAGGGCTGGGTTGTAGCTCAATGCAGGGGCTCTAGATTCAAGCTCCACCACCAAACAAAAGGACAATACCAACAACAACAAAAAAGATGAAAATAAGAAAATGGATGATAGTGCTCAGCATGGGATTATGTATAAGGCTAGTAATTATTTTTTCCTGGCAGAAGTCCTGCTTATCCAAGATTACAACTCTTCCATTTCTGGAAAAGACCTTTTACTCCATGAAGTATTATAGATCGTAAGTTTTATTATGTTCAAACATGACCAAAAAATCTGAGTATCCCTATTATAATTCCGAAGTACTTTCATTGTTCTTGTTTTTATTCTGCTTTTCTTCAAATGCCTAGGATCTAACAGTACAACCAAAACCATCCACTGTATACAAGTGCCAGAGTCACAAGAATTTCACCCACTTAAACCAGGGGATCCATGGAACACCTCATACCTTGCTAGCTGCCACCCCGGCTTGTTTATTCACTTTATACTCGGGTGTTTCAGTCTGCATGAAGTAGATCTGGTCTTTCATGTTCTCGAAATCTTCCTGATATTTCCTCTGTAAGACATTAAACATACTGGAGAACTGCTGTGGAAACAAGCTCTGTAAGGATTTCCATAAGTGGATGTGGGACACTGGGAGAAGTGACCCGATGGCACATTCCCTTGGGTTTAGGCAGATAAATTACCATGAGACTGTGTACTGTCATTAGAAAAAGGACTAGCAACTTAATAGAAATTGGGAACAATTAGAAGAGATGGAAGGAATAATTAGGAAATCTTCCTTGGCTACTAAAAGAGAAATCCTTGAAATCAGGGAACAAAGAACTTAAAGAAAAAAGAATAACAAGGTTTTCTGATTTCCAGTGAAAAGAAACTAAATTGATCAATTTATTAAGTGTATAGTTTGGTTTCCTGGGCAGATAATGTATTTTAAAGCCCCCTTTGCCCCTACTAACAGCATTTTTCCATGAGTAAGAGGATGTCACCATGTTGTTCCTATAAAAATTCAAATAAAAATGAATTTGATCAAAATACTATTTGTCATAAGGAAACAAGATTTGTTGAAAACATTTTTTTCAACAGAACTCTGTATCAAATCTTTTGTTCTTGAGAAGAGGGCCTCCAATGTCCTGGCGTGAGATGCAGCAGGTCGTGAGAAGCCATAAAGGAGAAGGGCTCCCTCCCAGTACATCTGTCTGTCTGTCCATCACTTTCTACTCACTGTGCTGATATTATCAGCATTCATTCTGGCAGTTGCAATTTCAAAGCAAGGTGTCTCACTCCATTTGCCTTTGATTTTATTTTCATAGTCTTCTTTGTACTTTTGCTGGGAGAAAAAAAAAGAAAGAAAAAATAGGACAAGCAAAATACAGGAGTTAACAAATAAGACAGTAAATTGAGTAACAATGATTTTTTTTTAAAAGTACCTTACATCCTTAACAAATATCTTCAAGAAATCTTCCCATACAATGTGAATAAACCCATGGAGGTTGGGTGAGGGGACACAGAGGCCAGGGAGGATTCTAAGTCCTCCTCCCCTTGCTGAGTTTAGGAGCATAACAAATCCAGAACTTGTACATGTTTCCCAGCATTTGAGGAGAGAGTCTAAAGTCACCCTATCTACATTTCAGAACCAAAATAAAACCTATCATGCTAAATGAACTTAGTCATTAATTCCTAAGATTTACCAAAACCCTTAGTTATCCAGAAAGCAACAATCCTAGTAAAATTCAGCTTGTTATGTACTCCTACCCAGCAGCTGGAATGGGTCAGGAAGGAGATGGACCACTTGCAAACCACTTCCCAATCTGGGCAGATCTTCACTAGATAGGGAAAGGCTGCAGCCTGGTAACTGCTGGAAAATTACAATCTTCACCTTTATTCTCAGGTAGGAGAGAAGTTTAGAGGACAAAGAGAAAATTGAGGTGCGTGTACACGTGGGACGCCCTCTGCCCAGCCACAGAGTCTCATTTGTCATGATGGGCATTCTGCATGTTATACAAAAGCTAGAGCCCCATATTGGCAGTCCAACACTTAACTTTCTGCCCAGTCCCAAGGACTTACCCTAACAACTCCCCTCCCACTGTGTTGTAGTTGAAGTTGACTTATGAAAATCTAGACAAAATAACTCTAGGATTTCTTTTTTAATCACAAGAAAGTACATTAAGTCAAACTCCAGGAACCTTCTACAGAAAAGAGGGCACCCACATGTCCATTGGTATAGTAAAACTGATTCCCCAAACTGTAGCTCCACCTCCTTAGAGGTCAACTAAAGGTACTTTCATTGGGCCACAAGTTGGGCACCTCAAGGCCTTGCTTAAACATACAGCTTCATTTCTTTCTTCATCCGTATTTGTAGCTTTTACGTAGTTAACAGATGGAAAGGAATACAAAGCCAGTTAATTGCATTTCTCTCTTTCTGTAAGCAGCTAAACACTAGAACTCCTAAGGGCCCCATGGCCCCATGTATAGATATCACTTCACAGGGTTGGAAGGGGACTCAGCCAATATTTTTTATTGTCCATAGTGGGCCCAGACCTGCCCTCCTGACTTAATCAAATCTCTTCTGGTGAGCACAATGAAATCTTTCTAATTCTGTGTGACAGAAGTGTATCCATGGTCTCAGAAGATCAGAGCTTCACATTGTATAACAACGTGTCACTGAAAGATTGTCTAGAAACAAAATCTAGATTCCAGTTGATTATCAACTGGAGATTTCAACCTGAAATCTAGTATTTTTCCTATTTTGAATCTTAAGGGACGCAGAGAGGCTGGCAGAGAAACTAAAGTGACTTCCCAGTGTTGCACCCAGAGCCCCACTTTTAGCACCTAGTATCCTCACACGGAATGTCTGCTGAGATGAACAACTCTATCTATCCAGAAAATGCCAAGAACATAAATGCATCAGATTTTTACCTATCTTGGATGAAAAGACAATGCAATAATGTTGAAACATGAGTCTTCATGATAAGGGAATAGAAGACTTCAAGTGAAGTGAACAGAGTTGTATATACATCCTCCTCCTTGGCAGGCCTAGGCCTCTGTTTGGATGGTTAGTTATTAAATGAATGGCTACCAAGCTCAAGCATTTTCCCCATGTGCTTATTTTGAATGCACAATAGTCAGAAGGATGTCAAAGTCTGGATAAGACCATGATGAATTATGTCACTATGGCCAAATCCAGTGATTTTCATCTACAGTTACTCTCCCCTTAGCTCACATTATTATTCCACAGGGCAAATCCAAGCCTGGCAAGGCTTTCAAGGTCTTAATACTCTCACCTTATCCAACTACAACAGTGCAGTCCAGAAGACATAAAATGCAAACCATTCTAGTAGCTCTATTTTGTAATATAAAGGGGAAACAGCCAGAAAATTTAATAATGTATTTTACTTAACCCAGCAGATCCAAAATATTATCATTCCAACATGGCATCAATATAAAATAATGAGTTATTTCACATCTTCTCTCATAGAAAATGTCCATGAACTAGTGTGTATTTCCCACAGATAGGACTCTCAATGGTGTGGTGTGCCTGCCACAATTCATGCTGAAGATTTAAAACCACATGGGATAGTGTTTTAAGGTAGGGCCTCTGAGGTGTAATTCATTTCTCTGTGAGGTTACGAGGGTGGGGTTTCCCCGATAAGATCAGTGTCTTTACTGTGTGAATATTTGATCTTGGAGTTCCAGCCTCGGGACTCTGAAAAGCAAGTGTTTGTTAAGCCACCCCATGTGTGGAATTTTGTTACCGAAGCCCTGGTGGACCAATGCTGTTTGCACTTGTCATGTGTCAGGTGCTCAGCAGTCACATTTGGCTAATAGCTACTATATTTAAAAGTGCAGCTCTAATCTGAGTGGCACATCCAGGCCAATTGGAAGATTATAGAGGTGTCTGAACAATTTTTAAAAGTCATTTTCCGCTACCCACACTACATACTTATATGTGTAAAAGAATGTTTCCTTAGAAGGTTTCTTTTTAGAAATATGCTTTCAATAGAAATGAAAAAATATTCCTTTTTTATTTCTAAACATTCACTTAAATTCTAAACATTCACTTAAATTTTTCTTCTACTATCAAAGATAAACTGTCCTTCTTCCCAATCTTCATTGCTACCATCAAGACTTTCAGTAGCCATCTTGTTCTCAAGTGCATCTCTCTGCTCAGCCCTTGGGAAATGTCAGATTGGTACTCCTATTCGTGAAATTATAAAATACATACTAGATCTTTTATCCAAACAGCCCCTGGTTATACCGTTAAGCAAGCTGCAAAAGCAGGCATTGAAAGATGTCTCTCCACAGATTCCATCATCCACCTCTTTGCTTCTTTAACCTCTCCTAAAAACATGCTTTGCTCTAAAATCACTTAAGACAGACATCTTGAGGTTCCAGCAAAATTCAAGCAGAGGATCAAACTTTGACAAAACCATAGAGAACAAAGAAAGGTATTTAAGAACAACAGAATCCCAGGAGAGAGTGGCTAATTTGGACCGACGTGAAACAGGGTTTTACCATGGGCTCACTCATGAGTTGAACATTTGTCTCTCCGCATTCCTTGTCAAGGTTGCATTCTTCAGTGCTCCTTTATCAGCCTAAATACAGGCAGTCTAAGCTCTATGGTAGGGCCTCACGGGTTAGTTCCCATTGCTGTCAACCCAGCTATGTCTCCGAGCCCACACACGCATTCTTACTCGTCCACATCTGACAGAGCACAAAACTACACAGGGTCTTCACACTGAATTAAACCAGGTCCTCCATGGAAGGGTATGATGGATCAGTTATAGTATAGTATAGTATAGTATAGTATAGTATAGTACAGTATCACCCTCACAAGTAAAAAGCTCAAATGACGTGAGGACACAGGCTCTGTTTTCAAGAGGTGACTTCAACATTTAGGAGTTACTGAATCCTCAAGCTGGGTAATCATTTTTATCCACATAGTTTATGCTATTGATGGATATATTTCTTTTGCTATAGAATTTTGCAGACGTGAGCAAAACAAAACAAAAGCAACTCTTTAAGTATTTGTACTTTGCTTTCAGATTTACCTTTATTTCCTTAAGGGCTGAAATTATTAAGCAGAGTTTCCAAAACGGACAGTGCCCCAGCTCCATTTACTTACCTTGCTCACTTGACTGGAGACTTTCTTGGCAAATTCTATATCTGGAGGATCAGCCAGAGACGTGAATTGAGACTGCTGTTCAGCATGACCTTTTTTGTAGGTAACCTGGCAAATGAAAAGGCAGGAATGCTCATGAACCGCAGATAATTATAGTATTTTCCATGTTCCCTTTGTTGGCATTTTTAAAATGACGTTACCATCATTGTTGGAAGTATTACTGCATCAAGTTATCATGGATGTCACACGCATCTCTGGAAACTTCTCCCCCCTTCTCTACCTTTCAAGTCAGTGTGCCTGTCTACTCTCTGCCCACTCTGACTCCTAATGAAGCTATCCTCTCCTTCTCCTTGAAGCTACTCAAAGCGGCCTTTATAGGGCCCTCATCTGCTTTAAAGAGGTTATCAGATAACACTGTCACTAGTTGTTTACATGTCCCTACGGTCCGGGTTAGGAGCTCTGCAGTGGCAAAGGAAAAGTCCTGTCCTTAAAAATCCTTGTGAATTTCTCATGCCTGAATAGAGGGAAAGTTTGATCACTGATGTATAAACGTGTGTCACCCAGGGGATCTGAGGAGAGGTCTGAGCATGAGGGTTTCTTCTCAGCCTTCCATTACATAACGGGGAGAACTCCACACACCCCTTTCTCCTTCCACATGCCATTCCAATATTCTTACTTGTTAAGAAAAGAATAAGATAATTGCAAGGTCCTAATTATCTCACGTTTTAACCAGTCTAACTATATCTTACTCTAATAATATCTATCTAATGTCTATAACAAAAACTTTCATGACTATCAGATCAACTGGGATACAAAAGACAGTTTTAAAAATGTATAAATTCCACACCTTAATTTAAGTGAAACTTTATTTTAGGCAAACAGCAACTGGAATTTTCCATGGCTGGTTAAGTCCTTAGGGAGAAGGCAACATTCAAACAGGAAAAATGCTGATTAAGAATGACATTCTGTCAAGAAGTTTCAGAGAAATCAGCTCTAGACTCCTCGCTTCTCCGGAACTTTGTTCAGAATTTTATCCAGTTTGAAAAAAAAAAAAGACTTTTTGAAACAAGGACTCAATAACTTCCCAAATTGCCTAGGCTGGGCTTGAACTTGCAATTCCCCTTTCTCAGCCACCCACAGTGTTAGGATTCTAAACCTGTGCTATTGTGCCAAGTTCTTACTAGTTCAAATTCTGCACTCTAAATCAGCTTAAAGAATCTCTTACTGTCTGCAAAGTTTTTGCCTTTATTTAAAGAATAAGAAACAGGTGATAAGTAGGAGTAAGAGGGACACAGGAAAAAGGTATGGAGCAGGCAGAGAGAACTGCTAAATCTAAGCCCTTAGTTTGAAATCTGTGCATACTCAGTGGCCTGTTCAGTAAATAACGTTTGCTTACAGCATTGTGCCCGATAATTACAGAAGTTCATAGGGCTGACAATAGCATCAACAGCCCTGCTGATAATCTGACACTTAGTGTGCACTTAACTCTTCAATAAAAATACAAGCTACTCCTTCATTGCCAAGTGTTGCCAGGGAAGAGTAGCCACGTTGCTTCGCTATCATAGATTCTCCTTCATATGTCCTCTATCGTGAACCATGGAAAATGCGGTCAATTTCAGTTGCTGAAAGTCCACAACACTAGCAGCCTACAGAAGTAATCCCCGATCTCTGTTTTATGGATAAAGGGAAATACCCAGAGATTAAGCGTCTGCTTGGAAACCTTTCCTGGGCTTACGTGACATGGCATTTCCTGGGCCCCTTCAACTCCTCTTTTTGTTCCCTCATTTTGCCAGTTCCCTTCCGGATGTCCCAAACGTGGGTGTCCTCCAACACTCTGCCCTTGGCCCTGCACCCGCTGCCTTGTCAGACACATCATAGCTTCAGCTATTGCTTTTGTTCTTGTGACTTTTAAATAAGTTCTTATCCAGATCTCATATCTATGCAACAGACTAAGTTTCCAGTTCACGCACAGGCTGCCTTCATCTGTTCCTTTCACTTTCTTTTCTTTTCTTTTTTTTTACTGTTTTTATTTATTTATTTTTTATTGTTTCACTTTTGTTTTGAGCCCGGGTCTCACTCTGTGGCCCAGGCAGGTCCTGACCTCACTACGGAGCCCAGGCTGGCCTTGGACTCATGGCAGTCCTCCTGCCTCAGCCCCGTTCCTTCCATTACTCAAGCCTGTTTCTTTCTCCATCGTGCATCTGTACCAGTTGCACTCTATCCACCCAGACCAGCTGTCTGTGGTCATAAACCTATCTGTGATGACTTTTCCTTCTTCATCTCTAATAACCAATGTCATTAATATTTGTTAATACTATTTTTTTTTGAGATCGGTTCTCATTCTGTAGTCCAGACTGGTCTGAACTCAGTATGTACTCTAGGCTGGCTTTGAACTCACAGCAATCATTCTACCTCAGTCTCCCAAGGGCTGGGATGACAAGCATGTGCCACACCAGGGCTGTGTGTTGCTTGAGTATGGAACTCAGGGCCTTATGCTTGCTAGGCAAGTGCTGTGCTATGCCTCCAGCCTTTCTAATACTGACTACCTTCAGATTTCTTTAACTCTGTTCCCATCATCCATCTGACTAAACTATTACTAAAATAGATTTCTACAAATTATCAGGATTTCCAGTTTTTCCTAGTTCTAATTCCCCATACTGTACCTGTCAGAAGCTCTCCAGATTCCATTTTTATCATATTGGCTTGCTCTCCAGAATCTTATGAGGCTTCTTACTGCTTCCCCTATTCTGTCAAAACTATTTGATTTTTAAGGTCCTGTGGCCAGTAACAGCCCAAGTGCCTTCCAAACAAAACAGGTGAAAAACTGAAACAACTCCCTTATGCAGTTCCTTAACACTCCAGACTCATCCGCTCCCTCAACTGGAAATACCCTTTGTCTACACCACCTCCTACCCCTTCGGTCACAACCTCCCTGCAGCCCTCTCTGATTACTGATGTGTATGCTATCTTACAGTAAGTATTAGGCTGCTGAGTTGTGTTTTCTTTTTAACATTTTTTTTTTCTTGTTGTTCGATATATCACCCTTTCATTGTATAAACCTGATTACAAATTCTCAGGGGAAAAGGTAAAAAATCCTCTTGCAGTGCCACTCTGTCCTGTCAGGTCTGCATGCATAAACTGTCAATACGTAGCTATTGATCACTGGATATGGGCCTCTAACATTATGAGTTCATGAGCTACAGAACCAAAAAGCTAATTTTAAAAGAGAAGCAGGAGATAGTTAGGCTATAAAAATTTATCATGTACTAAGTGACTTCACAACCCTTTTACACTTTATTTCCTAACTTGCCCTATGGAAGGGTAAGAGTTTATCTGTGCTGTTTTAACAAACCATAGGGAAAGTGAGCTGGGGAATGTGTTTGCTAAATTTATAGGTGACATCAAATGAGAGGCAATAAAAATTAGACCTCAATCTGACCCTAGGATTCATGAGGAGTAAATCTGAGTAAGTATGAACTGGTTTATTATCCATATTTGTCAGGGTCCAGGGGTCCCTGGCTACCGCTGGCCACCAGTGATCAGAAACCAGCAAAGTCTAGGAGAATAGGGTCTTGAGGGGCAAGAGTATGATGGAATCACATCCGGGACACTGAATCAGTGTTAACAGCTCGTTTATTGGAGGGGAGGGCCAACTTATAAGCAGTTTAAGGGAGGTGGGTCCACCAGGTAATAGGGCAAGGGTCATTCATTGATTGGGGGGATTTTGGAATCTGAAAGTAGCCTAATTTGCATGGCAGGTCTTTTGAAACCTGACCACATGAGTTCTGACAAGGGTTTGGAAGCAGGGGAAAATTAGGAATTGCAGTATGATGAATACCGAGCTGTGGCCCATCCTGGGTCTGGGATAAGAGGGAGGGGCCCCACGCCTGCTGGTCTCCTCTCCAGCATCGAGATTACTGGGGTATGAGCCGCTGCTACCTACAATCATCCCAGGCCTAGTCAGGATCCCACACATACTGAGTACAAGAAGTTTTAGGGGTCCAGCCAAGAACTGAATGTCGAGTAACATGTCATTTTACAATATTGTCCTCTGCTAAAGAACACAGCAAACCTCTTTGTATTTTCAATAATGGGGTCAAGTAATAAAATGTCTCAAAAGAAGGTCAATTATTACTAAACAAGGGCACTAGACTGACTTGCTTCATTTCAATGCTAAGGACTTTTAGGTTTTCCAAATTCCCCTGATACATGCGTTCATGGTCTAGGATATAAATTTTTTGGCAAGTGAAACTGACAGATTTATTTTTTGCTAACTATGAAATTCCTCTTTGCACATTATTGCCAAGAGCTTTCTGTGGGATAACAGCACAAACATGTCCAACAAATATACCAGTCAAATCCCCACACAAGGAAAAACAGCGCAATTCAGACTTCATGATTAATTGTGAAGCAGAGCTTCTTAACTGTTTACTTAATAAAACTGCAAAGGTGGATGAGATTCCAACAGTTGTTTACAAAGTATCACTTCATTGTCACAGAACAACTTTGACCAGAGCCAAGAGGATAGAATGGCACAGGTTATAGGGAAGAACATTAGGCTAAGGATCTTAAGTCTGGGCTCTGCCACTGACTACCTAAGTGATCTTAGCTACAAGCTCCTGGCCTGCAAGAAGGAAGGTTTGGTCTACATTATATTTAATTAGATATTATAAATTATGATTCTGGATGTGCTCATCTGCAGTAAAGGCATTTAGTCTTTTAAAAGAGTTGCAATGAATATCTGTAGAAAATATAACCCAATTTTCCCTGACTCCCACTCCCAAATGGTGCCAAGCGCACTTCACTTACATCACTGAGAGCTTTCTGGGCCTGGGCAACCCTCCTCAGTTCCGGGCTATCATTATATGGGTAAAACAAACTTTTGTCTGCTTCCCAGTCTTCAGTGTACAATTTCTAAGACAGAAAAGAGTTAAAAGTTATTTAAAAATGGGATCATGCTTACCCAAATACATTGTTTAAAATTTATTCATTAATGGCATAATGAACCAACAGTAAGAGCAAAGTGAGAATCAAGTTAAATGAAATTTGCAAAGACTTTCCCCCATCCCATTCAGTCCAAGTCATTCTTATCAATAACTTGTCAAGCTTCTTTAAAAAATACTATTTTTAAAGAGGCAGAAATACCTGATTTTGCATCATGTCCTCCCTGTGACTTTACCTTCTCCTTCAGCAAGTGTGAACATGAGTGTAAGGAACCAGGAGATTTCCCATAGTCTGTGTTACAAAGCTCACAGAACCCACAGAAAAATCTAAAGCACTGCTTTGTCAATCTCTTAGCTGTTTTTTTGGGAGAGTACTTTCATTCTTTCATGCAAGTTCATGTTACTCAAGTTCTCAAAAAATTCTCCATCACCCTGCCCAAGAGCTCTCCTTAAAAGGAACTGAGCCCCTTCCCTGTCAAGCCCACTCTGCAGTCCCATGTGTCTTGAGATTATTCACAAAAAGAGTGGGGAACAATATTTCAGATTAGGAAACTATATTCCAGGTTGTCGGGAGTTTACCAGGTATTGCTCTAAAGCATAGGAAACTGGATGGAGCAATGGTGCCAAGGTCTTTACCTTACTGTACAGGGCTGTGTTCTTAATGGCCTGGACAAGTTCTGGAGCATCAGGGGGAAGCAGGTACTTATCCTTGGTGTCCTCCCAGTTTTGCTTGTATAAAACCTAGACAGAAAGAGTAGAGATGTGTGATGTGCTGTCTCACCTCAGGCAGGAAGATTTAAGAACAGAGGGAGAGTGGTGAAGGTGGCCCCAACTGAAGGGTGCCCAAGATCTAACAGGAAAATGTAGACCCTATCAGCATGCTGTTATATTCTCTCCATGTTAGCAAATTTTTGCTTGAGAATCCTGTCTGGAACTCCTCTGGGACTCTGATTTTCTATAGGTTATTTTCAAAGGTAGAAAAAAGCCATTGGCTCTATTTGGCTGGCAGTTGTGTGTCTTTTGACTTGCATGGTATTTTAAAATTGTTTTATTGCCCACATTTGAAATTTGAAAATTCTCATAAAAATTCAGCTCCCTTCAGTAGTATCTTAGTTTGCAAAACATAATTATATTCAACATGGGAAGCTGATACATAAGCTGGTATGTGTACATGAATTTATGAATGGATAGTTACATCAAATTTGGCAAAATATTACTAATTAGTGAAATGTGAATAAATAATGAAAGTTAAAATTTTTTCTGAAATAACTAAATATGTGCCATTATATCTATGGCTGTATGTATAATACACTTTTGTGATATAGACGTAAGTTCATTTAAATGTAGCAACTCACTTATTCAGTCTATGATGTAAGTTTATCCTAAGAAAACTCATTGATGTAATGACAACTTGAATGTCTTTTGAATGTACAGACTTTTAGCTTTCAGTACTCAGCTAAGGAATTTGAAATTTAACTTCTCTCTTTTTCTTTCTCACATTTTCTAGCCTTATGAATTTCATTGTTACAGTTCTTTTCTTATGCGGATTGGTGGATGAGGCCATGTTAAAGAATCTCAACACAGATATAGTAAGATACAAAAAAAAAAAAAAAAAAGAACTTTTGGCAAGTTGTCCCAATAAAGGGCTCTGCTGGACCCAGAAGGAGAGGCATCAAGATACAGCCACTGCAGCCCATTCTATGGGTGGGAAACTGAGCTAATGAGTAGTAATTTGAGTGAAGTGGGTCAGATGCTGAAGATTAAATATGTTAAATATCGCATGGCTTCTCCAATTTGGGGTACCCAGAATACAGGCATTCTATAGAACTAAATGAGTGTGATAGTGGGAGCTGTGGAGATGGGGAAGGTGTGGGAGGGCCAAAAATGGAAAGGGATTGTAATGTTGATGAGATATATATGTGCACAAAGTACTCAAGTTCATTGTAAGCATTTTGTATCACATATATACATATATGTTAATAAAAATGGGAAGAAATTCAGCTCCCCAGATTCTTTAAAAGATACAGAAGAGACTCCAGCAACTGTGAACTGCCTTCAGAGCAGCAATCCCTGAAGCCAAGTCAGGCAGACCATGGAATTTCAATCCAGCAGTGTCTCCTCTGGATCACTTCAGACTTCTGTGGAGCCTCCCTGATGCCTTTGGGCCTTCAGTTCACACTGCCCATGGGGCTGAGCAGAATCTGGTCTGTCCACTTCTCCTCCAGACACAGCAGTGGCAACGCATGAGCTGCTGAACATCCTATGCATCCATAACATGACCTTACCTTACTGACTTGCTGCGACACTTTCTTGGCATGTTCGATATCTTTTGCTTTTTCATCCACGTGACAGATAGTTTTAGCAACATCGCCATCCATTCGATACTTAACCTGCAAAAATAACACATCATTAGAGGTCATGACAAGCAGAACACTTGAGTATATTGCGTATCCTGTAAATAAAGATCATTAAGCCAAAGGCTCTAAATCTGCACCACAAAGCAAAGCTTCTGCATTTAAGCTTCAAAGATCCACGGAACACCTACATTTATACCTTATCTGCTTTCCTAGTTGAATTTCCAGCCTGCAGATTCTGGGCCTCTACCAATCGAAGACCATAGCTGAGTTGGAGCTTTTACTTCACAGGATTCACTTAAGCAAAATTTTTAGAAGTCTATTTGGGTTCATAGTTACAGCCACATATTCATGGCCAATGCTTTCTCTTAACTTCTGGACTAGCTCATAGTAATTTGACCCTTTGTTTACTTGTATCCAGAGCCCTTAATCTCTGGTGCTAGATATATTTTTGAAATGTCTCTCTCCTTTAATTTAGCACTGCAACTCACCTCACTGAGTTGATCTTGTACTTTCTTGATTCTGCGAAGTTCTGGGGTATCACTTGTGCTGGCATATGGCTGTCCTTTTGCTTTCTCAAAGTTCTCCTTGTATTTATTCTAAAAAGCGTATCAGATATTTTAGTCTAGAACCTGACAAGACAGCAGCAGAAATTTCAGGAAATACACTCATATCCATTTGATTTTTAAAATCCTCTAAGTTATAACAATTACAAGTTATAATAGCTTTCATTGTATTCCATACCTTTCAGCAAAAACTAAAATAGATCTGTTAATTGCTACTCCTAAATGTGATTGGATTCAAGACATAGTGAAAATTTGCCATAGATTATTGTCTTGGAAATGCTCTAAAATGATTCTTTTTTTCAGGCCTGTATAAAAAGCCAGAACTTCAATTATGTTAGAAAATAAATACAGAAAATTAGTGAAGTCTGAAAAGATTTGATTGCTAATATAATGCAAAAATATTCAATTCAGTTGTAACTTACCCTCAGTAATTCTAATAGCTGAGATGCCAGCGGAATTAACGAAAGTCTGAATCATGGAATATTTTGCAAAGAAATACAATTTTATTACTTCTATTAACTATACAAAGCATTCTTGCTTTAATATTAATGTGCATAATGTTACTATTCAGGCTTTAAAGAGTATTTCTGAGTGGTCAACAATCTAAATTACATTATTGATTTAGTTATATAGCTATTCCAACATCTGTCCTGAATATCAGAAATTCTAAGCTCTTAATGTCTGAATTAATAAGATTATGTGGCAATAAATTAACAAAATATTTTTCTATCTTTGTTGAATATTGCACTTTTTTTGAGACAGGGTCACATTCTGTAGTCCACGCTGTTTCTGAGTTCACTATGTAGCCCAGACTAGCCTTGAAGTCACAGCAATCCTCCTGCATCAGCCTCTCAAGTGTTAGGATTACAGGTATGTATGTGCCACCAGGCCCGATTAAGCGGTGCTAAGGAACTTAACTCAGGTATTTAGCATTTGCTAGGCAAGTACTTTAACAGCGAAGCTATTCCTCCAGTCCTGCACTGATTTTTTTTTTTAAAGGGAATTAAATATTGGTTTTTCAAAAGACCTATCTTAGGTCATCTCCAAGGACCTGAACTAGAAATTGCCTCAACAGCCTCCGTGAGTTAATACTTAACCACAAGTGAGCATTTATTGACCCATCACAAAGGGACACTTTTGACATCGGCTTTAGTTCTGTAAAATCCCATGGTTCACTGAGCTGCATTTCTCTATTTTTTTTTCCAAGGCCCCCAGGGGACATTCAATCAAAGCATCTGGTGAGATCTCAGCCCATCATGCAAAATCAACAAACTAGACCCACTGAAATGGGTTTAAATTTGCTGCCAGTCAGTGTAACTTGTAGGACAGTACAGGGGAATTTAAGAACAATTAAGCACAATGCATCTTAGCCTGGAAGGCCTGTGATACTAGGCAGTTTTTTTGTTTTTTAAAACCTTGCACAGGCCTGAGCCCTTAACTAAATAACCTAGAATGGCCTTACATTAGTAATTTTAAGGGCCCTACGGGATTCCACTGTGCAGCCATTGTTTAAATCCACATCCAACATTATGATCCACAGTTTTGAATGAGTTCTTGATAGGCTCTTGTCTTCCGAACTACAAGTTGTCTTCCTTATACACTCCTTAGAGACCTTCTTTTATAAACCGTCCACTACTCTACCTAAGACGTTTCACTCAGTTTACATGCGCCACTTAGCTACCACACAGACCCACCTTCGCTAAATCAACACTGATGATGTCATTACTCTAGGTTGGCTGACAGGGATTACATACCAATAGATGTTCTATAACATATAAGAATGTCGCCCCACTGCTGTAATGGCACAAATAGTCGTGGGAAAAGGGCTTGTGCTTCTGCAAAATACCTTTTTGTTTCATGTAAAATTAAGAAACGAAAATCCAGGCCAGCGTCTGAAACAGAGTCTGTTAAGATCAGTACCTTCTTAATAACAACACCAGTTTAGCAGGAGTTTGAAACTTACTGGGCTAAAAAGATTCTGCATTTTCTGACTGTGTTCAATGTAGGGAGTCATGAACTTGGAAGTGTCCACTTTCTTCCGGATGACCTTCTTCCTCTCTGCTGGCTTGGCTGGTTCTGGCTGTGCCAGCGCTGGTTTGGAACTTTCTGATTGGTCATAGTCAGAAATTGTCCTTGTCGTTGTAGTTTCAATGACTTTTGTTATTGTCTGAAAATTTAACATACAGATCAACACTGCTATGAAGGGAAAAACCGTGGTGCCACAATCTTATATTATCCTAACTTAGAGTCAGATTTCCATTCTTGGTATTACTTTTCCATTTCTAAAAACGGACAAAGCAGGAAGCCACATACTCATTCCATATGAAATCATATTATGTTACATAAATCTCAATGCTGATTGAAACATTGCTTAAATGGCTTTTGAACTAAGACATTCAAGTACCTTAAGGTAGTACAAAAAAAAATCAACATAAAATATTCTTAAACATTTGAGAACTTTAAATTGTTTGAATAAGATAAAAGGCAAACCTGAGATTGGAGAACAAAATGTTAAGACTATCAAATAAAGCTCAAATTCTTGACTTTATTATAAACTTTTAATTCAGTAAGAAAACAAATCAGGTGCAATTCCTGCAACCATTGAGACATTTTTCTCTACAGTATGAGACAAACAAAAATGAACTTTAAGAATATATATAGTTATGTAAAAATTATGTAAGTGATTACTATTCTGTTGGCTTAGCCAGTTAATTAATGTGAATTGGAGAGCTGTTTGTTTAGGTGAAAAAAGTAATGATGTTAACACAACGAGATGATTATTCTCACAACAGACTCAGCTAGCTATGTAGTAGGTGAAAACTGCTGTTTCTTACAATGGGCTATAGCAAAACAAACAAACAAACAAACAAAAAAAACCCCACTAAGACTCAAAATTTGAATCTAGTCCAAGATTAAAAAAAAATTTCTAAGAAAATATAAGAAGCTATGTCCTCAGACTTTCTCCTAGTATCATTTCCTTTCCAGCAAATATCATCTGTACCAAAATGAAGAGTTCTATCATCAGTTACAAAAATTGATATATACAAAGTATTTTGAAATTTGAAAAGAGGATATAGTTAAGAAATTGTACACCTATTAAAACTGCCCCTAGTGTTGTCAGATCATTGCCACTTGGTTATTATCTACCCATTAGTATTAAGACATGTAAGACCAAAAGAAACCATCCAATTTGCATAGGTATTAGATTTTATGCACTCACACGTTCTCTGACAGTGAGTTAATCACCCATATCACTATTTGTCATGCTTAAAGAGAAGTAGTTTTATGCAGAAAATGAAGTATGGGAGAAGTATTTCATTTTGGGAAAAAAGAAAGAGTTTGAACTTGGGATATTTAGATATTTATGAGAACGGCTTTCTCAGAATTCCTAATCTGCTAAAATCTGAATAACATTTCACTGCATTCTCAGGAACAAAGTCTTAGAAGCACCCACCCTCCCTGGGAGCAGAGGTGGAATCCTACAAGTTACAACTTTACAAAGTGAAATTGCTGGTCCCTAGGTCAGTCACAACCCCAAGGCCACCCACCTTGTCACAGTCAGAGGATGACTCCTGCCACTGACACTACACTAACTAAAACATCAACACAGAAAAAAAAAATACCACAAGAGCAATGGGGGAAATATCCCTGGTAGCTTGGATAAGTTAGATAGCAAAGCCTGTCACACAGGTGACCACTAGCATCTAGTACAGGTAAGCTGGCTGTTCTCCTTAGGATGCTTCCTCTTGCCGTCTTTGTGGCTCTGGAAGTCTAAGTGAGGAGAAGACTCCTGCTTTCATGAGAATGCAGTTCATGCAAGTACAGCTTGGGTCTTACCTCTCCTGGCACCTCTTCGTAAACTGTCTCCTCCGTGTAGTACTGTAGGTAAAACACAAAGGAATCATCATGAGAGCCAAGCCCAAGTTTCCTCCCCTTTGCCTCAGGTGGATTCCTCAGGAGACTTCACTAGCTTAGTGCGTTTATAGTACCTGTGGAAAGTGTCCGAGGAGCCTTTCGAATTTGGGGACCCATATTCACCTTGTAAAGCTTTAGAAAAGCTAGTTAGCGCCACTGCACTGGTCAAAAGGATGCAGTGAGGAGCAAGGGGGCTGGTTTTTAATCAGGGTAAGCTCATTTCTTAGGACTTGTAACAATTTTTTGCAGTGTTCAAGATAAAGGGAAAAAAAAAGTATCTTGAGTGTGTGGTTTGGGCAAAGAGAAACTCATCTTTTACTAACTTACAATAAAACAAGCACCCCAAAGTGAGTAAAATTTTTTATGAACTATGTAAATCATAAGATCCAAAATCATACTCATATTCCAATTATTCCTTTATCCCTCGTGTCTACACGGTAAGAGTTTTGTCTCCAGTGATATCTGACTCAACAGTGGGATGGTCCTAAACAGAGTGCTAGGAGGATCACAGGAAAATGCCCAGGAAAGAAAGCAAGATGAGGATCCTCCACCCAACACATGGGCAAGAGAGGACACAGTTTGCCACTGATGACTGTGAGGAGCCAGCAGGCTGGATCTGCATCCAAGTCTACTTTTGTTCTACTTCTGACATCATTAACAATAAATAGATGCACATAGGAACTGGCTGACATTTTGTTTCAGATGTGTAAGGAGAGTGGAATCCTGCCCTGGCCTCACCCAGCTCGCCTGAACAAACAGAAGGCGGAGCTCACTTAGGCCAAGACACACAAGAAGAGGGGATCAAAATGAGTTAACTCTTGGCTCACTTTTGTAGTCAAAAAAAAAAAAAAAGCAAAACATCTTATGCTTAATTTCTTTTATTTCTGACACCAAATGCATGGGGTGTGTGTAGCAACGAATACTGAGTCGCAAAATTTCCCTCACTGGCCTTTCTTCTCCCCCTTGGGTCAGTAAACACTGATGGGAGATTTAACCACTGGTCAACAGTCGGTTGCTGTTATTCCACCTATGATAACAACTGCAGAAAACTTGTCTGATGTCCCTCACACTGGGTTTGCTTTGGACTTGTGCTATTTTTAAAATTTAAAATTTTCTGCATGTCCTTACATACAGCAACAAGAATCACATGCTCTTTTAGGACAGAGAATTATTCCTTCACCTTTGGGACTGCAACACAGGATTTGGACACCTCAAAAACTATTAGTTGATGCTGATTCCATGTGGAGCTACCCATTCCTGAGGTCACACAGAATACGAGGGACTTGAAAAGAAATACTAAAGTAAAATGAATGATTCTAGTTGTTTTGAATTTTCTTTACATCCAAGTAAGTGCAGCTTGTTGGGAGCCAGCCAATTTCACCTTTCCTGGGCTCTCACAATTGTAAATATATCTTGAAAATAAGCTTTTAAAAAAAAGGCAATATTGTCCAAATGGGTAGCATTAACATCTATGCCAAATCGCACTGTTTTTTTAGATCTGGGCTGTTAATTAGATAGTATATCTTCACTTCTCTTTCTTTACCAAGTTTAAATTTAACCAGACAGTGCCAGTAAAATTTTTATTTCAGATGTCCAGGATCTTCAAGATCTACATTTTAAGTTGGTTCCTGTTTTTTGAATTCCTTCCTGACAAATTTTCTTGAATTTGCCACCATTTCATTCTCATGATCTTTTTTAAGACCAAAGAGACCTCAGCTCAATGCTTTCTGGCAGGTAGTCTATTAGTGTAGCACCTGCTGCTCAGACCAGAAGCAGTAATGGGGACAAAATGGTAAGGACGGGATGCCCAAAAAATAGCCTTTTCTGTTTCTATGACTAGTTCAATCAATTGTAAGAACAATTTCCAATGCCAAATGAATACAATTATTTTAAGTCATGGACTATTTAAGTTGAAAGCTAAAAAATATTCCTGATATTATCATAACAGAAGATAATTTATGTGAGTGCTTGATTGTGAGGGATCTGACCCTTAAGGACATACATGAAATACACACTAGTGATAACATTGACCTTGGGGGGATGTGGCCATCAGCATGTGAACCAGAAAGGTTACATATTGTATTATAGGAGACTCACTCTGATCTAGCTATATATAGATATAGACATTGACTTCAGTAATACAGGTTGATTTTATTTATAGAACAAATTTTTTTATATAAACTAGTCACTAAAAATTTTCCAGGGACAAATTTTGGCACTTTCACCTGGCATTCAGTTTCAGGTAGCTCTTATTATTTCAGTCTTATTACAAAGCACAAATTTTCCAAACTGTCTCCAAGTGCCAAAGGTACTGGGAGATTTTTCACATTTCAATCATCATTAATTGGAAATTATTAAGCACTTTCAGCTTTATGGTAGTGTATTTGTACAAATCATGGCTCCAAGCCTTTGTGTTTATTTCTAGAATGTGCAGCTTAAGGCAAAAGCTCATTAAAAAAAAGTCATCCTGCAATCAAAACAAAATGATTTCACATAATTGAGGTAAATAACAACCTGAAGAAATATAGCAAATATCCACCAATAATGTGGAGAAAAATTTTCAAGATAGCCATTATGGTCTTTGTTGTTATTCAAGATATAAAAGGTAGCCTTGTTTATATGGATAAATACAATGGGAACTGATTGGAAGGGGCTTCCAGCTGTCACATGTGACCTTCACGAGTCTACTTACATGCTTTTGTGCTCATGGTCAAGAGTGCACATACATATATATATATATATATACAAAATCTCATATGTATAGTTATTCTGAATATGGAACACATATTGCCCCATAGATAGTCAACTAATTGAAGCAAAGAGTAAGGAGTAGTTCACTTTCCTCTACTGTTGTGCAGACAATAGGAAACAGAGTTTGGTTTCCAGAAATTTGTCTTTCTTGCCTCTGTGCCTTTCATCACTGAGGTAGGGAAGAGGGAAGGAAAGCAGTTCTACAAGACAAGGTAAAAACTGCCTGTACCCAATCTTTGTTTTTTTGAGAGTTTAAAGAAAAGCAAAACTGGGAAACAGTGGTATTTCCTTTCAATTCTGAATCCCACATAATTATAGTGAAACTGAACGTAAAATATTCCTTTCTTAAGATTTAATGATGACTTTTTGTGAATTTATAATAGACAACGTATTTTCCAAATGATTGATTCACCTACACAGCCCTGACTGTCACTATATAAAATACTTTCCTGTCAGAGTTGCTTTTTTAAAAATCTTACCTCCACCACCTCCTCATATTCTTCGTCGTCTGCCATTTTCCCAGAGTAGTAGTGGCACCTACAAACTTTTCATATTTCATACAGATAAAAACACATTAGCATCTGTCTCCAGGGTAAAAATGGTCTTAGAACACTACAAAAATAGAATTTGAAACCACTTTGGTCTACATAATCACATATTTTCAGGCTAAGAAAGAGAGACATTTAAACAGGGATTAAATGATAGAAGCCCACAGTCTCTTTCTCTGGATTCCCTTGTTAACATGTTGAATATTGCTACTTTTACAAGATCAATTTAGGTAAAGTTATAAAAGAAAATAGAGGTGAGGGAATGAGAGAGTTTGGACTTAACTGAACAAAGAATTTTAACACTTGGAGAAATATTCTCAAGCAAAACTTTCAGTGAAAAAATCTTCCCTCATATTACCAAAATTCTAAGTGGACTCATTAAGCTTTGTATACAGCTCGAATAAACTGTGTGTGGTATTTAACTTCATATTAGAAAACATGAAAAGAAATCTGTTAAGTTAAAAAAAATTAGAAACCTCAAGGCAATGGGGTTATTCTCCTTCGGAAAACCATTGGCTTATATGAATTTTTTTCCTTCTGTTTCTGTAGCTTTTGTTCAATCCTGAAAGACAACAAAATTTTAAAGCATTTATTGAAGTATGTGTAAGATTGTAGATCTATGGCCTAAGCTTCTAATTCAGGAACTAGCAAAAGGATCTCTCAAGGCCTTTGCAGTTTGATGCCAGCGAGTGGAACTCTCAATGCAAGCGGATGACAGCTTGGAGCAGCTGTCCCTTCTCCCAAAGATGCTTGCCATGTAAACCAATACCCCACAGTGGCTAGTTTTGTTAAGCTAGCGAAACTGCCACTCCTGAAGCAATTGAAGACCAGTGGAATAAGATAAATATAGGAGCATAAAACATAGATCTTTTTTTCTGGTAGTATAGTTAGAAAAAAATTCTGAAGGCATAGAGTGAAAGAAGAGAGACCCAACTTGGCCAGCCTATGGATTGGTTAGAACAGGACTCAACTCTGATCAAACACTCTACATGTCAGATATTAATAGGGCCTTCATAGGACATTGGGGTTACAAATTTGCTAGTCACACTTCCATCACAATTTTTCCTAGTTAGGACCCCAAATTTTGAAAAAACACCTCGAGGGAAGTTGTGGAATATCTCCTGAGAGAACACTAAAGAAAAAGACACAAACTGGCCTTACCTTCAAGTTATCAAATAAACCTCCTCAGCAGCAAATCCTCTCCCAACTCTCCCCTCCTGAGAACCCCAGGCAAAAGCCAGCGTGATGCCTGCACTCAGAATTATCATGTGGCAAGAGCAACCAATCAGATCTTGAGTTACTCAAATTTCAGAAGCTAAATTTACTGAGTGATCTTCTGAAAAACACCTGTTCATCAATTCCACTGAAGGATAAAGGGTAACAAACTGCTTGCTTAGAACTATTCAAAAGTAACGGATTTTCACCTAATTTCCAATCTCTCAGGATCAATTTTTGGATGAATTTCTCATTTACTGCAACCTTGTTTAATAA
Organism: Ctenodactylus gundi; assembly: GCA_004027205.1. Taxonomy (NCBI): domain Eukaryota; kingdom Metazoa; phylum Chordata; class Mammalia; order Rodentia; family Ctenodactylidae; genus Ctenodactylus; species Ctenodactylus gundi. Next base: position 78,203 of record PVKB01002337.1, read on the forward strand.
TCTATTTGTGGAAAAGAATTTAGAGCAAATGAACATTCCTATGGGACACTTAGACCCTTCTCTGGCCGCAATCTTCACGCCATTGTCCAATCCTCACGAAGGTAAACACATCAGACCTCATCATGCTTGCCAGGTGAGGTACAGGGGACTTACTGGTGTTGACGTGAGAAACTGAAGAATTAAGAGCCAGAGAGCATCAAATTGTCAAAATCAATTTTTAAAAAATTGAATGAAATTACAGGTGAAAATATCTGGTGGTGATGGCAGAAAAAATATCCATCATTAAAAAGACTAAGCACCATCCCTTTTCCGTTTCTAAAAAATCGTATTCATTATATTTGCCCTCCCCAGGTCTGGCCAGCTGGTAGGAATATGGAGCAACACCTCAGATGCAACCGAGGTGCTGATTTTCCCATTTACTCAAGACACCTGGCTCCAAGAAGCACAGTGTGGTTGCAGCCTAAAAAGGCTCAACTGCTGGGCAGCAAAAGCAGAAAAAAAGAGAATCAGTGAATTACTGCACTAGTAGGAGAAAATAATGTGCCATTAGGTAATTCCAAATGTAAGACATGTACTTTGTAAAAGTGTTCTTAAAACTTACATACTTTTTCTTCCTCCAGAATTTTTTAAAATTTAGAATCTAACTCTGCGTATGTCCTTACACACAGCACAGAAATCACAAGCTTACACAGAACAGACACTTGCTGTTTCTCTGGGTTGCTTCTGAATTGAGGCAAAAACCCCATCCAACTCATAGCTTGACACAGACTGGACACTACGCACTGCAGTAGTTCTTTGTAAGTTAAATGTTAGGAAAGCATCTCATATTCAAAATAATTACCTCTCTTCTTTCATGACTCATATGGTAGTAAATAACATTTAACATCATTTTATTATCTTTAATTATGCCTCTTCATCTCATATCCTTTCACAGGTCTCGCGCAAACTAGAATTAGGACTCACTATCCAACACATGGCATCAAAAAGGCATTGCCGACTTGAATAGTATGTTTTAAAAAATTATATAGAGGAAAATATTGACAGTCCTCCTCAAAGTTAAAAAAAAATTAAGCTTCAGATATTCTCAAGAGAGATTTTAATGAATTTACATATTTAACAAAAACTAATGAGTATGTTAATGAAAATTTACATGTATACTCTACTTCTTGCAAGTAATTCTATTGAGTATCTACTCAACAAAATTTGTTTGATTACTTCATTGTGAACATTTAGATTGTTTTATGGGGTTTTTGTGATGACAAAATGAAACTAAAAAAGCACACAGTAAGTATTCCTGCTCATCGTCTTTGCATATTTGTGTGGAGTACACCTGTAAGGTTAGTTTCCAGGAGTAGACTGACTGAGGCAGAGGATCAGCACATTTTGAAAACTGATAAATATTTTTAAGCTGCCATCCAAAATAACTGCACATATCAACAGCCTCAGAGATTATCAGTCTTGTAAGGCCTGCACAATCTAATGGGTAAATATTCATTCTTCTGTTGTAGGATTAATGTTTGTGCCCTCCCAAAATTCCTATGTTGAAATCCTATCCTCAAAAGTGATAATACGAGGAGATGGAGCCTTTGGGAGGTGATTAGGTCATGAGAGTGGAGCCCTCTTGAATGGTATTGTTTCCTTATAAAAGAGGCTCCTTGTAAAGAGCTGCTTTGCCCTCTTCCTACCATATGCAGATGTGAGAAACCTGGCAATCCACAAGCTGAAAGAGTCCTTATGAGAATCCAATCATGCTAACACTCTAAGCTCAGACTTCCAGCCTCAAGAACTGTGAAAAGTGTTTTCAAGTCACTCAGTTCACAGTTTTTCTACTACAGCAGATCACTAAGTCACTCTTTATACCTCACTTTTGAAAACATGACAGCTAAGAGGCTCCAGATGAGGGCACCCCAAACTCCACTTACACTGAAGTATGTGTCCTAGGAACTGGGTCTAAGAACTTAGAAAACTAGGAGTCCACATGGAAATAACATGGACGAGACCTCTTACGATCAATCCCTCCAAGAATTCCCAAAGTTTCAGCTATAATTGGCCTGCTGAAATTGCCCAAATAATTTGCAAGGAATCTGAAAAGCGAGAGTCACAGAAAAGCTAGTCTGCTCCCAACAGGTTTACACAAGAGCAAATGCATCACCACACAGCTTATATTATCCCCTGACCTCTCTGTATTAGTCGCTTTCCTATTGCTTGAACAAAACAACTAACACCCACAACCTAAAGCAGTAATTTATTTTGACTCACCGTTTTTAGTGACTTGAAGGGCCTGCTAGACAACAGTTCACCCACGGCAGCTGGGAAGCAGGGAGAGGAGAGAGGAATGGAAAAGAGAATACGTTTTTCCAAGTCATGCCCCAATAAACTGCTCCCACTGACCAGATACCACCATCAAATGTAAGACTCTTGGAGGACATTTAGATAAGAGCTGCACATTTTGCCTCTTGCAACAGAAGGCTCATGTCTATCTCATCATGCAAAATGTATCTAGTCAATCTCTAAGAGTCACCGGAATCTTCACAGTTGCAGCACTGTCAAAGAGTCCAAGTCCAAAGTCTCTTCTGAGACTCAAGGCAAACTCTTAACTATAATTCCCTGCTTAAAAAAATATATATATATATATATCATATATATGTTAAATGTTAATGTATATATTATAAATAATTAGTTAAATGGTTTTTAAAAAGTTCTAACATACAATGTCATAGGGCAAGCATTTCTATTCCAAAAGAAATAGGGGTATAGAAGGAATGGAACCAAAGAGATTGAATCTTGGTTAAAACGTAGCAGGGCAGGTTTGTGGTAAGATGCGAGCACGCAAAGGTCTTGGGCAGTCCTGCTTCTGGGCATTGCTAGTTGTTGCCCTCAGGGTCTCACTCACTGACTGAGGCTTTCTTCAGCAAAAATTCTACATTGCTACCATCTCTAACTTCCTGATATATCCATGGCACCTTTGAATTTTCTCTTACAGCTTCACACACTGCTCTCTCATGATCCCCTGGAAAGGACTGTGACCTTGTCATACATTTCTGCCTGGCTTCCTAGGCTTCCCTTCTGAACTCTGGGTGGAGGCTGACTACATAACTCCCACATTCTACATGCATGAAAAACCAACACCACACAGCACAGGAGCAGCCCAGCTCCCCTGAGCCATTGGAGCAACAGCTTATGAGTGCCTGGTGAAATGATCACTGATCATGGTAAAATGAATCTTGAGAAATGAATTCCGTAGGTGGCCCAAATGGCTGATCACCCCAGGGCTCTGTTCTCAAAGTTTTTCCCCTTTGTGACCCTGTGTCTATGTAGGGCGAGGTTCAGCCAATTCCTGAAATGCCTTCAAGCCATCTTATTATTCTCATGCAAAGTACTTGTCTTTTTTGAATGTGAACTCATAGCAACTGAGTTCCGCCTACCTCCAAATTTACAAGTGCTTCCTTTTGGGCCATCGCTGATCTTACAGCAAATCTAGCTGAAAGCAGCCAGCATTACCCATGATGCAGCCTGAAGTTTAGCAATCTTCCCAATTTCCTCAAGATTCATTAGAGCACTGCTCTTAATCTCATTCTCCCACAGAAAATCTCAGGACATGGGCAAAATGTGGACTAATTTTCTTCCAGAGTATAACACCTATGGCCTCGAGTCCAACTGCCTGCCAATGGAGTTCTCGTTCCAAATTGAAGCCTCCTGAGCCTGGGCTTCACTATCATATTTTTGTCAGCATTCTGGTCTTTTGAGCTCCAATCAGAATCTCCCATTGGGGCTGGAAGAACAGTACAGTGGTTAGAGTGCTTGTCTAGCAACCACAAAGACCTGAGTTCAATTCCCCAGCACCACATAAACCAGGTGTGGTGCTCCATGCCTGTAATCCCAGCACTTGGGAGGCTGAAGCAGGAGGATTGCTAAGAGTTCAAAGCCAGCCTCAGCTACATAGTTATCTCAGAACCAGCCTTTGAGACACAGCAAGACCCTGTCATAAATAAATAAACAGAATGTCCCAGCAATTCCTTTTTTTTTTTTTTTTTTTGAGACAGGGTCTCACTGTAGTCCAGGCTGGTCCTGAACTCACTATGGAGCCCAGACTGGCCTTGGACTCAGGGTAATCCACCTGTCTCAGCCTCCTGAGTGCTGGGATTACAGGCTTGTGCCACCATGCCCAGCATATGTGGTGCTGGGGAATCGAACTTGGGTACTTAACACTTGACCTAGTGCTTGCTAAGCAAGTGCTTTAACCGCTGAGCTGTTCCTCCAACCCGGTACAAGCAATTTCTGTCTACTCTGCTTATAATATCCTAAATTGTCTCTATCTGGCATCTCCAAACCTTTCAAAACTCCTACTGCAGACCAGTTCCAAAGGCTTCTGAACCCCACATTATCAGGTTTAGTCACGGCAACAATCCTACTTCTCTCATACCAAAAATCTTTGTCAATCACTTCTCACATCATTGGAACAAAATACCTGACACCCGCAACTTAAAAAAGGAAAGGTTTTTGGTTCATGGTTTTTAGAAGACTCAATCCATAGTTAGTTGGCTCCAAGGTTTAAAAAGTCTTGGTGGAAGGGCCTAGCGGGAAAGTCTGTTCACCCCTTGGCAGTGAGGAAATAGGGAGAGTAGGGAGAGCAAGGCTGACGACGCACCTTTCCTAATTACTCTTCAAGTGACTCGCATCTTCTGGCCAGGTTCTGCCTCTGAATGTGAGATGTCTGTGGGACAATTTATGTCTAAAATGTAACACAGACTAAATTAAAACATTGCCACTTCCTTAGCAAATTCCACATCTATCAATGAATTTATACACTATAAGGCAGAGATGGGGAACTGCCAAGGAGCATTTGGATATTTATGATATCCAAAATTATCAATTTACATATTTGCCTGCTATGCTTGGTAAAACATATAGTTATCATATAGTTAAATCACTCATGTGATGTTTATCTTGGCCAGACTGAAGCAAATGATTTTGTGGGCTATTTATGGCCCACAGGCCAGAAATTCCCCACTCCCACTGTAAGTGTAGCAGCCTCTCCGTGTTCCTGATCTATTTATGGCCCCTTCTGACAAGAATAATGTGACACCTTGATTTAATGACATATCATATGTATTATATGTATTATCATATGTATTACACATAGTAAATCTCCAATAAATGTTAGATATTTTTATTATTACTAATTTTTTGCATCTTGTTGGAGTTTTCCCATTTCACTGCATTAAGATGCAATACCAGAAGATCATGAAGTTTCTAAAAGCACACAGCAGTTAGTCTAAGGGTGTAACAATCACTGAGGTTGATTACAAAACATAGCACAGTCCAATTAGGTGCAGGCAGCTGAATTTCTCCTTTCTAAACAGCAAGGTATATATAGTGTTGTTCCTGGGAACAGGTGTTAATTTGGTGGGGGAGGAAGCGTTCTAACAGAATTACTGAAGTTGTAATTTCTTTTATTCATTATTTCAGTCAAATTACACTTGCACAGAGTTCAAGAATCAAATTATTTTTCAAGGCCCTTTATTAAATCAGCATTCATTTCTGTTCTTTTTTCCCTCTTTAGAAACATCACTTAAACTTAGTTGAGACTTTTGTTAATCATACTTCCACAGATTCGACAAAATGCCTATATTGCTCCTTTCGGATTTTTCAATCATAGATAGGTATCACCTGCGAAGTTCCCACCTGAGAAGGTGCAGCTCCAGCTGTGTTTGTACAACGCCCGGCCCTCAGCAGACACCAGCCCCACCTCCGACCGCTCTATCCCACCAATAAAGTCCTATGCGTCTTAGTTACTTTCTCGCTGTCGTTACAAAACACCTGACATCCACAACTTAAGGGAGAGAAGATTCATTTCGCTCAGTTTCAGAAGGTCTCGCACAGTCCCTTTGTGGGCAGCCAGCAGCCGTGGAGGCACATAGCGCATGCTGGAGAGCTGCTCACCCCACTGCAGACAGAAACCAAGGGAGTCTGGAGCCAAGCCAAGGTCCGCCGACTCAATAAGGCTAGAGCTTTCATAGGAAGAAGCCATAACAACGTTTCTTCTTCCTTCCTTCAATTACTTCTAGTTGCCCCCTGTCCCCTCCCTCCAGAGCGGGCACCACTCCCTCACTTCCTGGCCCACGCCTGAAAGCTCTGCCCACGCTGCCGCCCCCACCCTCTCCAGTCTCAACAAGTTGACACAAATGTTCCAAACCCCAAGCATGACTTATTGAATAAGTTGATTTTGAAAGGCCACTTTTGTCACATATTGAGCTAACATGATGCCTACTTCCAGGGCCTCTTGGGTTTCCCCATTTTGTTTTCTTTTCTGGATGTTTCGCTTTGTCTTTGACTTTCTCTTTGCTTTCATCATGAAAGACATATAAGACAGAAAAATATAGAAAACTTACAATGCAGTTTAGCAAATAGTAAAGAGAGGACTCGAACACCTACACTCAAATCTAGCAAGGTCATCTTAACGCTGATCTTGACAGTAATCATGTCCTTGCTTTTGTTTTTTTACCATACAGATATGCATTCCTGCACAATGTAGCTTAGTTTTATCTACTACATTTTTGGGGGAATCAGTACTGAAGATTGCACTCAGGGATTTTGCACTGAGCTGTATCCCCCATCCTTCTTATAGTTTATTTTGAGACAGGATCTCATTAAGGCACTAAATTGCTCAAGTGGGGCTTGCACTTGGAATACTCCTCCCTCAGCCTTCCAGAGCTGAGATTTTAGGTATGTACCACCATGCCAAGCTTGTTCTTAAATTTTATATAATGGAATTGTGGTACATATAATTTTAACTATTTTTTCGCTAAAGGATCATGTTTGATGAATTTTATTGTTCTATATAACATACTACTATACAGTTACACTTCTGCCTCTTCATTCAGCTGTTGAAAGGGAATTAAGATTTTCAAATTTTTTTGACAATAAAGAACAAAGATGAAATGAATGGCCTTGCATACTTTTGCATAATAGTACCACAGTGCATACAGGGGAAGAAAAAAAATTTGTTCCACTCTGTCTTGAGAATAAAATAGGCCACAGACAAATCAGTCAGAAAAAAGCATTGGCATCGCCCTCACATGTACATGGTGACCTTCGCATGTGAAAAATGAACCCAAAGATACAGGTCACCCTGAAAATTCACATGTTATTTTAATAAAGAATGATCAACTATGAAGACATAAAAAAGATAAAAAGAAAAAAAGAGGAAAATTTCACTATTAGTGGTTAACTGGAAGCTAAGCGTTAAACAGTAACTGAAACATAAGGATTATTTTAGTAGATTTTTGCACAGATTCATCTCAACATTGACTCTCCTGATTCTGGGTTAAGTATATTCTCTTCCATGGACATTTTTCATGAAGAATTTATATTCTGCTTTTAGACCAACAAGGTGGTCAAAGAGCCTTTTCTGTTTTTTTATTTTTAAATTATCTTTAGTTCAAAAAAAAAATAAGGTAAAATGGCACGTTTGGGGATGGCATGTTCTTATATCCTAAGTTGTTCACAGACCACTGAATAACCAGGGGATACAAGTAAAGGTGAAACTATAGGTCCTGGAATTTCTTGCCCATTTTTCTGTTGAATTGTTGACCTTTTGTTCCCTGGCCTATAGATTTTCTTTATGCCGAATGTTAATCCTGGAAATCATATATGTTGCAAATATATTATTCCTCTCCTTGCCTTTTTTTTCATTATCTTCATACTGACATTTGAATTCTTAGTTTTCATGTAGCCAATCCCATCAGTTTCCTTTTTCATGACTAGCACTTCCAATTAAAAACCTACTTTGCATTCCAAGGTCACAAACATATGCTTTAACATATTCTTCTAAAAGTTTTAGAGTTTTATCTTTCACCATTAGGTCTTCAACCTACTTGGAAATTACCTTTTGGTATGGCATTAAGGAAAGATACAATTTTATTTCTTTGCATATAAATAGCCAATTATCCTGGAACTTTTCATGATGAATTTCTTCCTTTACTCCCTTCCCTGCTACCAGTCTTGCTCTTAGATGTGTGAGTCCTTTCCAGCTCCCTGTCCCACCCACAGGTCTATGTGTCTATTCTTGTACCATTACTGTTTTAATTCTGTAGCTTTATAGTTTATCTTACTTTGTGGGACAGCAAGTCCTCTCACCTTATCTTAAAGAAACTACTCTTATCTCAGACATATTTTGTATTACTCTTAGAACAAGCTTAATATTTTTTTCTGGAAAGTGTAGTCTCTTTCTTCAACTAATCTCTACTACTGTTCCTAAGTCAGTACCACAGTGGTCTGGGTTACTCTAGGTCTTTAGTTTACCATGATGCTTCTAAGGCAAGCTGTACTCATCCTTCCAGAATTCATTTGACTACTCTTATGCTTTTGTTTTTTCAGAAGTGCTTCGCTTGTTAAGATCCGTAACAATTACTAAATTTTTCTATATAATTGCATTGAACTTATAGCTGCTTTTGCTATTTATAATTTCAGAATATAATCATTCCATCTAGATTTTTTACGTCCATCAGCAAAATTTTATGACTTTTTCTTTATATAGTTCTTCTATAGTAAATTGTATAAGGATAGGTCTAGGCATTCAGTACCTATTTATTTTCATTGTGAATGAAATTTTATGTAGACTTTCTGGCAGATAATGTACATCAAATTTTTCAGTTTTTCCCCCATTATTGATTTCTCTTGGCAGTACTGAAGATTTTTGTTTTTGTTAATAACTTCTTTTGTAAAATTTGCTGGAAATTTGAGAAAGGCCAAGCACTTAGGAGTATGATATATGTCATCCATCTTGAATCTCAAGTATGGAGATATTATGTTAAGTGAACATTGATTAGGATTTTGAGAGAAAGAAAAGAACATTCTAAGATTAGTGGTTAGTCTGAGAAATAGCATCTAGGTGGGGAACCATGTGGTGTGTTTGGCAAATGATCTGACTTAGTTCAAGTATAAGGTATAGGTAGCAAAGCAGTGGGTGGTCCCACAGTAGAAGTTACATAATGGAGGACCCTGAACAGGCAACCAAGCAACAGAAAATGTTCTTTTGTTGGAGTCTGTTCTTCAAAATGTAGAGCTTTAAGTCAGACACCAGCAAAATAGAAACACCTCAAAAAATACATTTTAGAGTATATAATTAAATATATTCAATTGTGAAATATGCAGATTCAATAGTACAGCAAGAATATAAATGTGAAAACTGTATGAGCATTGAAAAGCTTTCTCAAATGTTATCTGGTTTTCAAAATCCATTCAGTACACAGTAAATTTTTCCAATGTTGCCCACTCTTTCTTGTAAATATTCCTACCTCCTGCTACGGATAGTCCCTAAAATCAGATACCATGAAAGATACATAAACATGGAAGAGAAAGAAGAGGTTTGAAAATATTAAATCATCCCCTGATGTGTTTCTAGTTTCCCTTTTTTGCTGTCCTTGATCTCTCATGGACTTCTGAGCTCTTTCACTAAAATTTATTGTTTGGAGAATCCTGAACTTGCATGTCACATTGAACTTGCATGTCTCTTGTTCTCTTTGTTAAAAACGGAATAGTAAAGAGTTTTCTGTGTTTCTATTATTCCTTTCTCCACAGTCAAACTCCAAATTGCTCTTATAACCCATCATCCACATCTATTCAACTGTTACAGAAAAAATTATCTGAACCTACCATGATTTACTGTTCATCTCCAACCAGATTTTTCAAGTAATGGTTCTCAAAAGTCACTTTTAAAGAAGTTAACTGGTATTATACTGCTAACTTCTAATTAATTTCCAATCTGAGATATAAAGATAAAATAGCAAAGCCCATTCTCTTCTATAATTTGTAAATTGTGTAGGAATTACCTCCAACCCTTCACGCTCACATACAAATGTGTGTATATGTGTGTATGCATGCACACAGATGTATGCGTGTGCATTTTTTCCAGGAAAATTAATTCTCAAGTATTAGATTGAACATATAAGTCCATAAGTCCTTAAATTGTCTTCAAATATAAGTTCTAGTGTTTGAAAATTACACATTAGGCATTCATGTACATGTAAATAAGAATACAGAAACAGAATTTATAATACAAGGTAACATTTTTTTAAAAAAGAATATATATTTCCATGTTTACTTATTTTCATACAGGTTGTGACAGAAGCTGTCACATAACTTTTGGTTAGTAAGAGAAGGCTGTGTAGAGGAGGTGGCATTTTGAGGTCCCTTATATGCCAAACTAACCCTCCAAAGCCATCTGTGAATGAATAATTTATTAGTTTTCCTCTCTTCTTTTAATATTAAAGTTTTTTCTTGAGGTAATGAGCAGTCCAGAAATGCTTAACTCATTTGACAGAATTTGAACTAAGGTCTAACTCAGTTTTCCATCATTGTTACTAAAATAGTACATGTATTTCAGCCACAAACAGATTGTTTTCCCAAGAAGAAAATAGAAGAGAGAGCACTCTGCCCTAATTCATCATCAACTATTTTCATCTGTCTTAGTTACTTTCTCATCGCTGTGACTAAATACCCAACATGTGGCCAGAGACAGCCAGATAGCCGCTGGCAGAGCCCCACCAGCACCTGGGAGCTTGGTGAGACTGGGCCTTCATGCACCCTGTCCCTCCTTCTAGAGACAGCCAAGTAACATTTAAAACAGACAAAGTCTAATTTAAGAATCTCAGGAAAAGAAATAGAGTCCATCAACAATACCAGAGCCTTACCTATCTAACAGAACCATGAGGAAACATGGTAACAATACACCTCTAGAAAGACCTGACAACCCAGAAAATACCAGGGATCTTGAAACAGCAGAACCCAAAGATGAAAAAGGCAAAACAGATGGTAATACTTAAAACTGAAACAGGAAATGAAAGTACTAAGCAGGTGCATAGCTAAACTATCAGTAAACATTGATAAGAAAGCAGAGGAAAATAAAGATGATAGGAACCAGCAGATAATGAAGGCAATACAAAAAATTAGGGAAGAGTTCAGTAGAGTTATAAAAACAATGAAAGTTGACCTTCAGGATGTGAAAAATACACAGGAAAAAAAATAAATAAGTAGTTTGAACATTCTGAGAATAGAATATCAGAGCTAGAAGATAAAATGGTTGAGCTAGAACGTACAGGCAGTAAAGAATGCAAAACAAAAAAAAGGAAGAAAGAATGGTTACAACAGCTGATGGATGACTCAAAGAGAAACAACCTCAGAATTATAGGAGTGCAGGAGAAAACTGAGAACAAAACAAAAGGCTTAAAGGCCATTTTCAATGAAATTATGAAAGAAAATTTCCCAAATCTAAGGAAAGAAATAGACATTGAACTACTGTAGGCATATAGAATACCAAACAACTTTAATCAGAAGAGAACCTCATCCCAACACATCATAATTAAAATACTAGAGACCCAACACAAAGAGAGAATATTAAAAGCTGTCAGAGAAAAACAGAGGGTGACTTACAAAGATAAGCCCATCAAGATAACTTCAGATTTCTCAACCCAGACCCTAAAAAGCCAGGAGATGTTGGGGCAATATCATCCAAGCACTAAGAGAACATAAATGTCAACCCAAACTGCTATATCCAGCAAAATTATCATTTAAATTAGAGGGAGAAATTAAAACTTTCCATGATATAGAAAGCTTAAAAAAATTGCATCCACTCAGCCAGCGCAGCAGAGAATACTTAAAGGAAACTTAGAAAAATGAAAGGAAGGCTAATTACACCAAAGACCCCAGAGTAAAGGAGACAACAGACATAGGAAAATGATCTGAGAAGAAAGTCTAGTGAACAATGTTAAAAAACTATAATGATGGCAGGACATACCAAGCATACCAGAATAGCTACTCTGAACCGAATGGCCTCAACTCATGTACTGAAAGACATAAACTGGCAGACTGGATTAAAAAACAGAAACCCACAATTTTTTGCTTACAAGAGACAAACTTCACCCACAAGAAAACTCAGACTGAAAATAATAGGATGGAATTCAATTATTTCATGCAACAGGACCAAGGTAACAAGCAGGGGTAGCTATATTAGTCTCAGACTCACCAGATTTCAAAACAAAACAGATTAGGAGAGACAATAATAGAATAACAGAACAAGAATAATTCACAATTATCAATATATATGCTCCCAACTCTGGAGCACCCAATTATGTAAACCAAAATTTATTATATCTGAAAGGACATATAGGCCCCAATACAATTATAGCAGGGATCTAAAAGGGCATATAGGTCCCAGTACAATTATCACAGATAGATCAACCAGACAAAAAATCCACAAAGATATACAACAGTTAAATGACACTATAGAAAACTTGGATCTAACAGATGTTTACAGAGTTTTCCACTAAACATCAACAGAATACATGTTCTTTTCAGCAGCACATAGAACATTTTCTACAACAGAACATATTCTAGGTCATAAGTCATGCTTAAATAAATTCAAAGGAATAGAAATAATTTCTTGTATGCTTTCAGATCATAGTGGAATAAAACTGGAACTTAACAGCAAAAGAAACAGAAGAAAATACACAAATACACGGATACTAAACAACTTACTACTGACCAAACAATGGATCACAGAAGAAATAAGAGAAGAAATCAAAAACTTCAGAGTTAAATGATGAAGAAAATACATCATATCCAAATATGTGGGACACAAAATGAAAGCAGTACTTAGAGGGAAATTCATAGCCATAAATGCACAAATCAAAATAATAGGACACAAATAATGATGCGCCTTAAGGCCCTAGAGAGACAAGAACAATATGAGCCAAAAAGCAGATGAAATTATAAAGATCAGATCTGAAATTAATGAAATTGAAATTTAAAAGACAATGAAAAAATTACTGAGTGAAAGAGCTGGTTCTTCAAAAGAATAAACAAGATTGACAAACCTCTAGCTAAATTCACCAAAAGAAATAAAAATCACAGATTAACGCACATAGAAAGGAAAAGGGTGAAATTACCAGACTCTTTAAAAATTCAGAATATTATGAGAAATTATTATGAACATCTATATTATAACAACTTAGAATTGGGAAGAAATGGATGAGTTCCTAGACACATAAAATACCAAAATTGTATGAAGAAGACATAAAACTCTTGAATAACCTTATTACACACAGATTGAAGCAGTAATAAAAGCTCTACATACAAATAAAAGCCCAGGACCAGATGGCTTCACAGCAGAATACTCTCAGTATTTGAGGGAAGAACTAGCTCCAATTCTTCTCAAACTGTTCCAATGAGGTCGAAAGAGAAGGAATACTACCGAACTCATTTCTGGAGGCTAACATAACTTTAGTCCCAAAACCAAAGCCTTACCCAGGAAGGAAAATTATAGACCAGTATCCTTAATGAATATAAATGCAAAGGTTCTTAATAAGATTCTGACAAGCAGAATTCAGCAAGTAACCAGAAAGATGATACACCATGATCAAGTGGACTTCATTCCTGAGATGCATTCATTCCTGGTTCAACATATGTAAGTCAATGTAATACACCACATCAACAAAAGCAAAGCAAAAACCACACGATTATCTCCATTGATGCAGAAAAAGCCTTTGATAAAATTCAACACCCTGTCATGATAAAAACCCTGAGGAAAAAAAGGTATAGAGGGCCTTATCTGAAATTCGTAGAAGCCATATATGCCAAGCCTACCACAAATATCATAGTAAATGTAGAAAACTTGAAATCATTTCCTCTCAAATTAGGAACACACCAAGGCTGTCCACTCTCACTACTCTTATTCAACAGTTATTGAAGCACTTGCCATAGTAATCAGGCAAGAGAGTGAAATAAAGGGAATTTTCATCAGAAAGGAGAAAGTCAGACTATCTTTATTTGCAGATATGATTATCTATATAGAAGACCTCCCAAACTATGGAACTCTTGGAAATAATAAACAAATTCAGCCAAATTACAGACTATTAAATACTAAAAAATCAATAACTTTCCTCTACACCAACAATGAACTCACTGAGAAAGAACTCAGAAAAATAATCCCATTCTCAATAGCTCAGCTAAAAAATTAAATACTTAGGAGTATACCTAACCAAGGAAATGAAGGATCTGTTTAAAGAAAACTAGGTTACACTGAAGAAAGAAGTTGTAGATGATATCAGAAAATTGAAAGACATCCCCTGTTCTTGGATAGGCAGAATCAGTGTAATTAAAATGACTATACTGGCAAAACTGATATACAGATTCAATGCAATTCCTGTCAAAATATCAATTTTTTTTTTCACAAAACTTGAGAAAATAATCCTCAAATTCATGTGGAACCAAAGGAGACCTAGAACAGCCAAAGCAATCTTAAGTAACAAGACTAAAGCAGGAGGCATTACAATTCCAGACATCAAGTTATACTATAAAGCAATAGTTGTAAAAACTATATGGTACTGGTACAAAAACAGACAGGTAGGCAAGTGGAACAGAATTGAGGATGCAGAGACAAACTCAAATATCCTCAGTTACCTAATCTTCAATAAAGGAGCCAAAAGCATACACTGGAAAAAAGACAGCCTTTTCAACAAATGGTGCAGGGAAAATTGTACATCCACAGGCAGAAGAATGAAAATAGACACACACCTGTCACCATGCACCAAAAGCAAATCAAAGTGGATCAAAGACCTAGCTATTAAAACTGAAACACTGAACTGTCTGGAAGACAAATTAGGCAAATATCTAAAAGATACAGGTATGGAAAAAGACTTTCTTAAGACACCAAAAGCAAAAGAAATAGCCCGCAGAATTAATAATTGAGATTATATCAAATTAAAGTTTCTGCACTGCAAAGGAAATTATCAACAGTGTAAAAAGAGAACCGACAGATTGGGAAAGAATATTCACCACTAATACATCATATAGGAGGCTCATAATCAGAATATACAGGGAACTGAAGAAAAGCCCCGCAAAATAAAAGACTCTATTGAAAAATAGGCAATAGAAATGGATAGTTCTCAGATGAAGTTCAAATGGCCAATAAATACATGAAAAGATGTTTCACATCTTTAGCCAAAAGAAAAATGCAACTCAAAACATCACTAAGATACCATCTGTCTCCAGAGAGAATTGGCGTATATCAAGAACGCAAACTGCAATCAGTGCTAGTGAGTCTGTGAGGAAAAAGGAACCCTCCTGCACTGCTGGTGGGAATGTAAATTGGTACAGCCACTATGGAAAGTAGTATGGAAGTCTTTCAAAAGACTGGAAATAAATAGGCCCTTCGATCCAGTGATACCTTTTCCAGGAATTTTCCCAAAGAGTTAAAAAAACAACACATAACAGAGATACAAGTATATGTATGTTCACAGCAGCACAAGTAACTATAGCTAAAATGTGGAAGACACCAAAATACCCATCAACAGACCAATGGATACACAAATTGTGGTATTTATAAACAATGGAATACTATGCATCTATAAAGACAGATAGGTTGGAGGCTTTTGTAGGTAAATGGAGGCAACAGGAAGGAGATCGTTATGCTTAGGGAAATGAGTCAGAAGCAGAAGGTGAAATATCAAATGACTTCCCTGATATGAGAGACCCAGATCACAATTATTTCATAGAACTTAATGTGGG
This sequence comes from Ctenodactylus gundi, assembly GCA_004027205.1. Taxonomy (NCBI): domain Eukaryota; kingdom Metazoa; phylum Chordata; class Mammalia; order Rodentia; family Ctenodactylidae; genus Ctenodactylus; species Ctenodactylus gundi. The sequence goes on from PVKB01002337.1 coordinate 93,770, forward strand.
GAATAATGGGAACTGGAGGGGAGGAGAGGGGAGCAACAGGGCCAAGAAGAGAGGAGGGAAGGATTTGTAACTTTGTCATGATATGTATGTGCACAAAATACTTATCAATGTAAACTTTATGCATTGCACTTTACATATCAATGAAATGGGAAAATAAATTTTATGGATATTTTCAAAATAAATACCCAACATGCACAAGTTAGGGGAGGAAAGGTTTATATTATTTATCTAATTTATATTGAGATAGGATCTCACTCTGTAGCCCACACTGAACTCACTATGGAGCCCAGTCTGGCCTTGGATTCACTGCAATCCTTCTGCGTCAGCCTCCCAAATTCTGGGATTACAGGTGTGCATCACCACACGTGGCTTATCTGGTGCTGAGGAATTGAACTCTGGTGCTTAGCACTTGACTCAGCACTTGCTAGGCAAGCACTTTAACAGCTGAGCCATTCCTCCAGCCCCAGGAAAGGCTTATTTTAGCTTACAGTGTTTGGTCACAGCTGATTCACAGGTGGGCAGCTGGAAAATGATGGAAGCACATGGCATGCTGGAGTGGGGGCAGGGCCACAGCCAGGGCTCCGGGCAGAGATCCTCACAACATGGTGGTAGAGAGACTGGGAGGAAGGGTGGAACCAGCACATGCCCCCTCCAGGTCAAGCCTAGGCCTTCACCCCTTCCAGCCAGGCCCCGCCTCCCACCCCTACACAGTACCCACAGGAACGTGAGGCTTTTGGGGCACACTCCAGATCCAAACCACCACAGCATCTTAAGTTGAAAATCTGACAACAGAAAATATGGGAAGATAAACAATGAAAAACAATTATCTCCTGGTTCCCAGATCCATTTTACTTACAGAAGAATCACTGGAGTCCAGGTCTGTTCCTGAAATCCAGCTCATCTTGAGCTGATCCATTAACATCAGTAGTTTGGAGGTCACTGAATACCCAGGCCCACTTTATAATTTGCAGTGACCTTAGATATACATCAGGATGGGCCCAGCTGGCAGTAAGACCCCTGACCTAATAAGAGATCTTTTCAGACCTTACCTCGGTGCAGCCCTGGCATTACCGTTTCCATGGACTGCTGTCCAGAGTGGGCACAATCCAGAGCTTCGTTAAATTTGAGAATTTTTTTTCAAAAGAAAAATCTCCCCATAAAACCTCACTGTGGCTTGTTTTCCTCAAGAGTTAACAAGGAAACTGGAACTGGCCTTTTACAATAGGAATTTTTGGGAATCATCAGCCTCATAGGTAGTCCATAAAAAGAGGCTTCCTTTGTCAACCAGTGTGGGAAAAGTTAAATATGTCAAGATTCTCAGGCAGACCAAACTGTCATGTCTCCAGAGGCTGAGCCTCAAAGTAAATAAGCCCCCTGGCTTCGTTTCACTTTGTGTGTCTGAAAATGGCACCATGACAGAATGGTATCTTTAAGTAACATCAGTGAGCTTAGTCCCCTACCTTCACACTTGTCCAGTGTAGCAACTCCCATCCTGTGCTAGTTAGAACCCGATCCTTGGTGCTGGCAGGGGTTAGAACTGGCACTCAGGGCTGGGAACACAGGCTCAGATTACCGCCCTCCCCATCTTTGACCCACATGCCATTTAACTGACAACTAAATACGTTACTCTGGGAGGTCCCTCTCCCGCTTTGGGACTCATTTTCCTCATCTGTAAAATGAGTGAGCTGCATGACCCCTTCCGCCTTGTCCCTGCAGGCTGTCAGAGGCAACTCACCTTAGAGCTTGACCTCTCCCGTCCCTTAGGCTGCTGAGCGACAGACACCACAGCTAATCCTCCATAAATAGATGTTCCGTATCTTAGGTCTCAGGATAAATTTATAGCTGAAGAGTGACACACAGTAGCTTTCAAACAAGACCAACTTGACCTCCCAGAAAAAATATTTTATACTACTTTTAAATTATATTGCATCATAAAAGAGTGGCATATATTTTATTTAACATATTAATATATAAATGATATTCCAGATTGTAACATGTTTAAAGCAAACCAGGACTTACTGGGAAACTCCTCTGGACAGGACCACCAGTATCTGAGAGGGCTATCAACAAGCCTCAGAGCTATGGCAACAGCGATCGGAGCTGATGGTTTTAAAAAATTCTGTTTCCTTTTCCTTTTCTATGAAAAGCAATGAAAGATCTTTCAATGTGATTAGTTTCTTGATTAGCTACAGGTGTGCTTTATTCAGTCCCCACCGGATGCTAACAAGGGACAGAAACATTTGGTTTCTCTGTCATTATGCCATAACTACCTGGTGGCAAAGGAGTTTTATTCCAGCTGGTCTACAAATGAATTTGAGCTATGGAGACTGGAAGAAGCCAAACATAAAATACTAATCCAATTTGGGTGCCCAGAAAAATATGACTTTCAAGGAAGAGTATTTGTGATGGACTGCATATTTCTCCTGAAATTCACATGGTAAAACCCCAGCCCCCGCCAAAGGATGGGGTTAGGACACGGAGTCTTTGGGAGGTGATTAGGTTTAGAGGAGCTCTTGAGGGTAGAGCCCTTATAATGATATTAACGTCTTTTTAAGAAAAAGAAGAAGCCTTGCCACGGGAAGCTATAATCATAAGATGACCACTGGCAACCCAAGCCCACTCCAGATATTGAATCTGCCAACAGATCTTGCCAGACTGTAAGAAATACATCTCAGTTATTTAAAACACCAAGTCTATAGTGTCTAGACACAGCAGACCAAATTGTGTAAAACAGCATTTCTAGAGATAACTGTGAAAAACACTCATTGAGAAAACACAATAGTGAGAAGCTACAAAATAATAAGCTAGTCGTGCGACCATCACAAATAAATATCCAAAACAAGATCCAAGGCCCCGTTAGCGGTTTGGAACTTTTGCTTGGATTTAGGAGAAAAGAAAGCTGCCACACATAAGATTACCTCTAAAAAGCCTTATTTCCAGAGGCTATGTACCTGGCACCCTGAGAGTACCAGGAGGTGTCCCTTCCCGCTGCACCTCAACTCACCTCACTGCCTTTCTTGTTCTCTAGATGCACAAAATATGAATGAACATAGAAGGGTAGGGACCGTCACTGTCACAGTCACCTCCTTGGACTTTTAAATGTAACCCCACCACCACTCCAAAGCTAGTGTCTGTACCTCCAAGCCTGTGGTTCAGTGCGTAGGACTAAGGGGTGCAGTGCTGTGCAGGGAGCAAAGACGAGAAGCATCAACAAATCAACAGGCCTCACCTGTCACTGCATATGACACTCAAGTAATAACTTAAGAAATAGTGTATTTGCCAGTTTCCTCGTTTGTGTGTGGTACTAGGGAGTGAACTCAGGGTCTTCGCACTGAGCTATGTCTCCAGCCTTTTCTTTCTTTCTTTCTTCTTTTTTTTAAGCTTTGAGACAAGGTCTCATTAAATCACTAAGTTGGCCCAGGCTGGGCTGAACTTTGCAACCCTCCAGCCCTTTCAGAGTGCTGGGATTACAGGCCTCTGCCATCAGCTCTGGCTTTCTTTCTTGGATGGGATCATTTCAAGGTGTATGCTTTGCAGTTTTCCTCTGTGGTTCCAGGACCAGAAGCAGAATTAGGATCACCTGGGAACTTGTTAGAAATGCAAATTCGTAGGCCCCTGCCGGCCTATTAAACCAGTACTCTAAAACAGGTTCAGACAATCTCTATTTTAACAAGCCCTCCAAGTTAGAGAACACAGTGCACTAGGAAATACCTGTCATCGAATCTGACTGCGAAAGTTCCCAAACCAGGTCCCGATGATCTGCCACATTTGTCTAGTCAACATAAAATCTCAGTTTACCTAGTAAATATGTCTCACCTCTTCTTCTTTACTGACACTAGTTTAATTCAGGCCAATAAATATTTCTTACTTGGATTATCAATACAACTTCCCAGCTGATCTCTCCAAACTGAGGCCTTCTGTCTGTTTCCCATCAGCCACTACAGTTATCAGTCGAAAATGCAAGGTAGGCTTGGTGGCACAAGTCTGTAATCTCAGTACTGTGGGAGGCTGAGGCAGGTGGGTTGCAAGTTCAAGCACAGCCTGGAGAAATTAAAAACTTAGTGAGATCCTGTCTCAAAATCAAAATCACACTGCAGCCCAGGATGTGATCTCCAGTACAAGAGAAAGAAAGGAAGGAAAAGAAAAAGAGTGAAGGAGGTAATGGCCTTTCCTTCAAGACTTGTCTCATCCCTCAAGGCATAGTGAGGCCACAGGCTTCCAGCTCCTCCTGCAACTGCCGTCCCTGGCTCTGGACTATTTATGCTTTTCAACTCTTGAACAATACCTCCTCTGTACATTGGCAACAAATGCTTTCCTTGTCTATCAGAAATAACTAATTAACACATGAGAAAACAATGATAATGAGCTCTGAAATACAAAAGGCCTTATTAATAAATGCAATAATTATACTAGCCAACATACGGAGAACACTTTTTGCCAGACCCTAATCATAGAGCTTAACATACATTTTATTTAATCCTCTTAATAGTCCATAATTAAAACAGTAATTTCCTCTTTTACATAAGAGGAAACTGAGGCATGTAGGTGGGGAAAAACTGGTCTATGTTTATAGAACTTGAAAATGATAAAGTCGAGATTCAAACTCACTTACTTAGGACTGTAAGCTTACCCCACAATATGTTTGTGACAGTGTCCATTACAACAATTTAGCTTAACAATCTTAACTGGTTTTATTTTATATTCTATAATCAAGCAACACTTCATTCCCTAAAGATAGAGTAAGAAAAGTTCTGTTTTGTAATGAAAGAAACAAAGAACAAGAAGGAGATTGGCTATTTCAAAGTTATCTATCTGTAAAACGGGGATGTGGAGACAGAACAAGAGGAAACTAACTGGTTATTTACCATCAGGTTGCCTCAGATTCCTTTTGTGTAACGATTAACTTCATTATCATATCAATTGAAACTGGCCTGTTTGGGAAGTTTGAGAAAGCCTCCAATCCTGATTTCTTGGAAGGTCAGATAGTTTGGTGACTGAAACTTAGCATGAGCAACTCCAGTTGGATTACTAGCCCGGTCTGTTCAGGTGCAGTACAGCGTAGCGCAAACCAATGGCCTCCTAGCATTCTCCTTTGACATATGTATGTGATATTATCTGAGCAGGACAGTCAAGCTCGCTATGCAGAGATCTGTTACTCTACCATCATCAATCCTGCTCACTCACTGTTCACCTTCCTTCTTCCCCCTTCCTTCATGAATAGGATAAGAAGCTAGAGAAAGCTTCCTTGCTCCATCATGAAAGGTTACACCAAAAAGATAGCTCTCTACAAGCCAGGAAGTGGGCCCTTTGCAGACACCAGATCTGCCAGGGATACTGACAGGACAACATTTTAAGTTGAAGGTTATGTGATCTGGGGAGTGGAGAGGGGCTCCACCTACTCTCTTCTCTCAAAAGTAGAATCTAGAGGGAAGAGGGACAGCAAAGAAAAAGAAAATGCCAGGCACGTGTATATGCAAGGGGTAGCCAGAAAAGAAGGACATCTTTCTTTCAGACAAAAGAATTCCCTTCCATAGGTATCTAACAATTCCATCTCAACTGGTAGCTAGCTGTGATCAGAGACAGATGTACAGTTAGATCCCTGGAGTGACTTTTATCCTTGCCTGGCAGGTAATTATTATGACCTCTCTTTTTCAATTCAACAATTGGTTGTGAAAGCAAGCATTTATGTCTGTACTGTGGTGTAAAAGACTTTCACACATCTGAAATCGACAAACTAGTGACTTGAGATTTTTAACCATCTTCCTCAAAGCTAGCTTTGAATAAACCTTTTACTTGAATAAGTGGTTTCTTTTCCTCTTTTTTGAGACAAGGTTTTACTCTATGGTACAGGCTGATCCTGAACTCACTATGTAGCCCAGGATAGCCTCAAACCCATGGCAATCCTCCTGTTTCAGCCTCCCAAGTGCTAGGATTACAGGTATGTGTCACCACACCCAGTTTTGAATAAGTAGTTATTTGACTGATGGCAATGGAGAAACTAGGGCAGGCATCTTAATCTTGGACTCCCAGCCTCTAGGGCTGTAAGAAATAAATGCCTGCTGTTTGTAAGTCACCTGGTCCATCCACGGTATTTGTTATACCAGCCCAAACAGAGGAAGCAGAGCACAGTGGTGAAAGGTCTTATCCTAAGGGTCAGAGTTATTTGCATGTTGCATGGTTCTATCTGAAAAAGATGTGACAGTGTGACCTTGAACACGTCACCTTTCTGTGTTGGGTTCCTTATCTACAAAATGAGGGTAATATTTATACCTGACTCACAAGGTCTAGTGCAGATTGAGAGAGAGAACTCACAGACTCTAGTACAGAGCTTAACACACAGTTAAGTGCTCAACCAATGTCGGTTGTTACCGTTTCTCTGGGGCAGTGACATGGAATCAGGCAAAGCAGTCCCTCCCTGTTAGACATGAGAATGGACCACGGCTGCCATTGCAATGCCTCAGGAGACACTTCAAGCACTCACAAAACTGTTTTGGGCCTGAGCCCTCTGGAGGTCATCGGACAAGAGCAAACAGGCTTAAGGCCTGGGGTAAGCACAGTGCTGTCCATGGAGCTCACTGCTGCAAATAGCAGCCACCTGCGGCTGGCCAGCAGCACATCCCCCTGGCAAAAGGCAGGCAGGATGCACAGGAGGGGAGGGCAGAGGCCAGCGGGCACTGCTCGGAGTCCGGAGCATGAGCCTGTAGGAAGTGAAGCCAGAGCCGAGGCTGGTGGGTTGGCTCAGCAGGCAAAAGGTAAGCAGCCAGACACATCAGGATGAAATGTCTTCTAGTTCTACGTGAAGGCACTGCCCAGCCTCTCTGTCACACAGGACCATCAGACTGAAGTCACAGCTAACAAGGTACATGTTAACCAATACGAACCAGCAGGACTTAAAGAAATCACTGTTCACATTAGAACTCGAAATTTGGATCTTACTCTGAGAATATGCTATACATTAGTTTTGTTTTTGTCTCTTTGCAGTTCTGGGGAATTAAACCCAGGGATTTATGCAACTCACGTGTGTGAGGCAAGAGCTCTACCACTGAGCTATATCTCCTGTCCTAAATTAGTACTTTAAAGGTTAACTCTGTAAGTACCTGTAAATCATTTAATGTATGGCATGCTGCTTCTTATGAACAGATTTGTTAGGGTCTCGCAGCAGTTATCCTCCTCCTCATCCTGTTATAGTATTTAAAAAATATTTCTACTAAGTCAGGGACTTTGAAGTATAATAGGTCAGAAATTGAGTCTCCTGATATTCTGTATTAGTTTTCACGCTAAAACTCAGCACACAGGGTTGAGTACCCCCAAAAGATAGGTTGAAGGCTTAGCCCCTGGGAGCTAAGATTATAAGCTTATTTGGAAACAAGGTTGTTAGGATAAGGTCACATGACCTAGGATGGGCCCTTACAGAGTAAAGATCAATGCACGAGGTGACAGGCACAGGGGAGAAGGCTGGCATATGACGATGGAGGCAGAGATCACAGAGACGCATTTACTCACCAAGACAGGCCAGGTTGCCAGCAACGTCAGAAGCTAGATGTGAGGAAGGTTCCTTCCCACAGATCTCAGAGGGACCCCAGCCTGTTGGCCTTTTGCCCTCTTGACCTCTTGATTTTACACTCTAAAAATTTTAAGAGCTGGACATGGTGGCACACACTTGTAATCCCAGCACTTGGGAGGCTGAGGCAGGAAGATTGCCGTGAATGCATGGCCAGCCTGGGATATATAGTGTGTTCAGGGACCAGCTTGGACTATAGAGTGAAACTCTGTCTCATACACACACAGGAAAAAAAAAAGCCTCTAGGAAAATAAATTTTTAGCCAGGCCAAGTGGCAGAGGCCGGGAATTCCAGTACTTAGGGAGACTGAGGCAGGAGACAACCAAGTTTGAGCTCAAACTGGCCAACGTAGCAAAACCTGGTCTCAAAATCAGAAACAGAAACTGAGCTGAAGATATAGCTCAATATGAAGAGCCGGGGCTCCATCCTCACTATCACTAAATAAATAAGTCAATAAATGTATTTAGTTATTTCTCTTCTATGCCACCTAGTTTGAGGTTTTTTTTGCTACAACAGCCCTAAGAATCTAATACACAAGATTTCAATTTTAAAGCTCTGTCAGATGGCCTAGGCATCTGTTAGCATAGGGTCCCTGCCTTGTGTTACGTTGCTCCCCTCCCCAGGCCACGAGCAGGAGGGGTGGTTATTAATTTGTAGCACAGAGCTGCTCAGTGAATGCACGTTTGAGCAAATGAATGTAACTCTGAGGGCGTCTGGGATTCACCATGACTGCTTGTTCACCTCTAGCCTTAAGTCCATAAATAATGATCCTATGTCCCACCTAAAGGGTATGCAAAGGTACCAGGGTGACAAGCCAGGCGGCGATAGCAATTGGACCTGAGAGACACGCTGGAAGTGTAGACTCCCAGCTGGCCACACCTCGGCCTCTCTGTGCCTCCTCTCAGTAACCTTGAACTATATACTCAGTCTTTTTAAAAGAGTAACTTTTAGACAATTATCTTGCTTTACTGCTTTGCCTGATAAATGAGTGGCCCCAGTGACCAAAGCCAGGGCTTCACACATGCTAGACAAGCACTCTTCCTCTGAGCTCTAACCCCAGACCAGGACATGAAAACTTTGAAAATGAGTATAGTTTTACTTTCACATTTCGGTTAATAAAGGCTGCATTCAGCGATTTTCCTTGTCCATACTCTGTACACAAATGAGCACACACAGAAAGTGCAGGTATAGATTTCTGATGTTGGTGCCAACACCATTCAATATGAGTATCATGACCTCTACGATTAAGTTGAATTATCACTGTATATGCAACTATTTAACTGAAAATAATTATGTTATCACTAGATATGTCAGTTATGGAACTATGACATATATAACAAAAGAAAAAAGAATAGTAAGACAAAAATCAAGTCATTAAAGTTTACATGTTAGCTGGGCCTTGTGGAATAGGCCCTTAATCCCAGCACTCTGGGAGGCTGAGACAGGAGGATTACAAACTCGAGCCCAGCTTGGGCAACTTAATTAGTGTAGCTGCTGTCTCAAAATCAAAAATAGAAATCAGCGGGATATATAGTACAATGTGAAGGCTCTGAATTTGCTCCTTAGTACTAAAAAAAAAAAAATGTTTTGAGATTAGACATATAAAACTCCTCAAGATGTATAACTTCAAAGATATCCAACTTATAATTCACTAGAAAAAATCTTATTAATCTTTAAATGCAGGTTAAGTTATTTCTAACAAAGAGTCATTATGACTTGAACACTGGAACCACCCAGCCATCCACAGACCGTGGCTGGAAGGATCAGATGGGAAAGGCAACAACTATGTGCTCACCATCTGTTTCCTACGTTGCCTGAGAAAAAGATTCAAAAAATTCAGTTCTCAAGGCAGCCAGCTTTCAAATTAGTCACCAAGAGGCATGCATCCTGCCACTTCTATGCTGACTACACTACACAGACCATCAAGTTCGACAGTCAGACTCCCTATTGTCTGATGTTTGAACAACATGGTGCCAAGAAATGAGCCTGACCCATTTATCAAGATGTACACTTTCAGGCCCGAGCATCTCAGATGTGACAATTGGCTAGCTGGGGCCTTCCTTTCTCTGAAGCAACAATCAGGACAAGTAGTATGATAACCAGTAGCTTGACGAAGGGTTAACTAGACCGTGATTTAAATTGTACATGTTACTTAAAATCGGCTATTGATAGAAAAAGAAACAGTTAAAAATACTCCTGCCCAGAGATTTTTGTACCATAGTTTTTGAAACTTTGCTAGTTGTAAAGTTGGGATTATCCCAGTAGAAGAACTGTACATAAGTGTGCAATTACACCCCCCTCCTTTTTTTTTTTACATACTAGGATTTTTATTTTGAAAAGAAATAATTTGATTATTTTAAATTATTTAAAATGTGAGAACACACAATGAATAGGTCTGGAATAACAAAATATTCAAGATACATGTGCTGGATGAATTTTGGATTAGCAGATAAGTGATGTCACCGCTTATGAATGCAGACCAGACCAGACATACCTCAACAAAAGCTGCGGGAATGGTGCATACACAGGCTGCGACACTCCTTGGGACACTGCCTTAAGTCATGTCACAGAACAGGGGCTGTGCTTCCAGGGAAGAAAGAAGAAACCAAAAGGAGAGAACTCAGAGGTCTTGACATATTTTTATGACTCTCAGTTGCTTCATGCAAACAGGAACACCACACACTCCAGCAATTGAACAACTGTCCAGCCTGAAATGGCAGAATCAGACAGCCCTACAATTATGGGCAGCGTGAGATCCAGGCCACATGCTACAGTTCCATCATCACCAGCCTGCATGCGTCTCTTGGGAAGACCAATCTCAACACTGCCGAGCGGCCAGGCAAATCCTGGGGAACAAATCCCTTCTGCGCTAGCCAGGCCCAGACTGGAGCCCACCCTCTTCCCCCAGCACAGGGGACAGGGGACAGCTGTGGCTGAAATTCTCGTCCCCCTCTGTTTGCTGGCTGAATGGTTCCTGACTTAACTGTCATGGCTATTGTGTAGTTTCCAAAAACAAATAAAAATAGCACTTTCATGGAGCTATTCTTAACCTGCAAATGCTTACAAACGAACACACACCCAAATAGAACCAGGAGATATGACCAAGGCAGAGACACCCACGGGCTCGTGAGCCCAGCCGTGCTGGAGGCAGTGGGATGCCCAGCAGGGCGGCCTCCACCCAACAAACCCAGGACTCGTGTGAATAACGTTCCTGCGGAGACATGAACGCCAATGCTTACTCACTCCATGCAGGTACAGCAGACAGGACAAAGAAACAATACACTGAAGTCCAACTTCGTGACTGGGTCCAACCAGCGACTCTACTGGGGTTACCTACAGGACTACAGATGAGTCACAGGGCCATGAGTGAGGGAACAACTCCGGGAACATGATTGTGGGAGCAACAGGAGACTCAAAAGGTAGTGACGGGGCTGAAGGAATGGCACAGCGGTTAGAAGCGATTACCTAGCAAAGGGAAAGCCACATAAATCTGGGCGTGGTGGCGCATGCCTGTAATCCCAGCACTAGGGAGGCTGAGGCAGGAGGATTGCCATGAGTTCAAGATTAGCCTCAGCGAGACCCTGTCTCAGGAAAGACAGCGGTCACTGAAAAGCCCACCCAACACAGAGAGCGACCCAGAGACCTGCCCTCTGCCCCCTGAGACTCGCCTTCCCGGTCTCCTTCCTCTCCTGGGACGCCTCTCGCTGCGTGGCTGCAGTCTTCCCGCTCACTCCCTTGCTTTCTTCCTCATTCTGGCCCTCAGCAGCCTTAAATCCCGCGGGCAGCAGCCCTACGCAGGCCCGAGGGCACGCCCACAAGCCGGAGCCTACGTGCGCACGCTGGAGAGTGCCTGCGGTGAGCTGCACCTGCTGATAACAACCGCGTGGCCGCGCGCTCTGGTGGGCAGCTAGCGGGCTTCACCTGCTGTTCTCACAGCGCACACCTGTGAGTGGCTCTCCCTCCCTGCAAGTCTTTCCACTTGGCCCAAATTTAGGTAAAGTAAGGCTAATTAAAGGTTAGCACAGGTCTGGGTCATGAGTAATACTGATCGTGTGTGTTTGCCCTTTGCTTTTGATTTACTGCTCCAGTCCCGGGCTTAGTCTTTTTGTTTACTGGGGCTTAGTCTTTTTGTTTACTGACTCTGCCCGCCACACACGCACCCCACATCTGTTGCCTGGTTTTAAGCACCCAAATTCGCATCTCTTGAACGTAGGCATCCACTTGCATCCCTCAGCCCATCACAGCACCAACATCTTTGTAGAAACTTAAGACCAGAAAAGTATTGACTTTTTTCTTTTTGCTGTTGAAGTTTTTGTTAGAAAAAATGACCTTGAAAGATAATATGGGAATAATTTCTACACAGTACATAATTATTCAGCTTTGCAGTTATGTTTAAAGTAGGCTAGAGATCCATCATAGGCATCGCCATCCATTCTCTCTGGCCTGTAACTCCAGAAGAAAAAAGAAAGGGGAAAAAGCAATGTTTACCTCCATATGCCACACAGTGAGTTCAGGGTTGGAATAATGGAAGGGGTGCCCTTCCCGGCTTCCTTCCTCCTGCCATCTACCTCTCTCGGTCCCCAAGGATCCTGCCATGCCTCCTAGTTCCTTCTCTTCTCCCTTAACCTTCCAGTGATCAAAACCACCACCAGAGGCGGGAGAAAGATGATGGAAGAGGTTTTTTTTTTTTTTTTCCCTGTTATATTTGGACTGCACTAAAATAAATTTGAGAAATGAAGTACAACTGAAAAAGCACTCTCCTCACACCAGCCCGTTCCTACCTTCTGGGCCCACCCTCTCCCAGGGACCCTACCCTAACACCCTTGGCCATTTTGTTGGGGGTCTGGGCTTCAGGCCTTCCACGCCTGCTGTCAGGAGATTCTTCCCCCAGATGATCACCGTGTTCCTTCCTCCTGCCCTAAAGCTCTCTGCTCAAGCAGCACTGCCTAACCACCTACCTCTCTCCATCCCGTGGCCCGGCTTGGGTCCCTTCATAGCACTCAGTCCCTCTCTGACCCTCTGCCATGTATTTGTCGGCTGGTTTACAGTCTCCTTCCCTGGAGCACAGGCATCTGAAAGCAGAACAGTGACCTCAGCAGCCTGTTTCTTGCTGTGAAATAATTCCTGGCACAGGACAGTTATACAATAAACTTAATTGAATGAGAATAAGATTAGTTAAGTTTTAAGTAGCATACACTAGAAATAATTTCCTACTTTTTGTGTTCATTTTAGAAATAGAAAAATGAAGGCCAGAAAAGTGCAGTGGCTTCCCTAGGCCCACCCAGCCAATTATCGACACAACTCAGGGCTAGGGGTCCAGGAGTTCTGACTCTCCCAGACCATGTTCTCCACCCCCAGCCCCCACTGCCTTTGGCTCAGTTGTGTTGTCTCCCCACTTCTCTCTCACTCTCACACATACGCCGACCCCCCCCCCCATCCCCAAGGAAAACCACAAATAATAGTAAGTGGTTTCCTCCATAACATTCCAAGTTTGAGCCAAGAGAGCTGAGAGCTTACCCAGTAAACATGGGCTGGAGCCTGCAAACTCAAGCAGGGATTTTCTCCAGGTTGGACAAATAAAGATAATGGGCATCAAGGGGGGAGAGACAGGGAACTTTCTTAAGGTAGCTCAGCCAGAAAGATGCAGTGCTGATGCCAGAGCCCTTCTGCTAAGTGCGTGGCCGGGCTCCACGATGCAGGCCACTAACAGGCCTCAGTCTCCCTTTGGGTGTCCCCACAACTGGTGGATGCTTCTGAGACGGCAGTGACTTGCCAGCTCAGATTCTTAATGAGCCACTAGGTCGCCCCACCACATCAGCTTTGGGGTAGCATCCCTGCCTTTGATTCAGAGGTTAGGGAATGCGTGCTGAGTGCGAGGAATGAGCAGAGATGGGACTCATCCGTATGTCTTTCCTCTCAGGGCTTCGTAGGCTGATAGGAAGCCCAGGGCACGTGCCTGCCCGCAAGTCCTCATCCTCCCTCATCCACGAACTGATGGGCAGCAGACAGAGCAGGTGAACGGTATCAGCTAAAGACCACGAAGCAAAATGACCTTTAAAATACACTCAGTGAGGGTGGGCACAGACATGAGGTAAGGAGCTTGTCATCAAGTAGTTTTCTGACATTATTGAGAACATTTCCCCGAGGCGTGCGAACACACACACACACACACACACACACACACACACACACACACAGAGGGTGGGAGAAGGTGGAGAGATAGAAATTTTAAAAAGTTGGATCTAGAAAATGGGGGCACATGTTGGAATTACACAGAGGACAGATTGGCCCCCCTGAGCCTCATTCTGCTGCTCTCAAGGGCAGAATGAGGCTCAAGGGGGCCAATGGCAGACACGGAGAAGCTGATAGAAAGAGACTTATCAACAACCAGGGCTGCCAGCTGTAGCGCAAAGGGAACAAGAGGAAGACTCAGCTTCTGATTAGGAATGTTGGGTGAGCTCAGCCTCCTTTATTATCCTTCCACCTCTAAGACTCCAGGATATCTTCAAACAGTTCCCTTGCTGTTGTCTTTGTTGAATCACTTCGCTGAACCATGATTTTTCTAACGGCCTTGAGCTCAACTTTTATCTCTAAATCCCAAGTGCACTCACTTTGAATTTTTAAGAAAGATCATCTTGTAAATAGGAAATTTACATTTTCTTTTCAAAGATAGCTTACATGTGTTTCTCATATTTTTTTCTCTCTCCCTACAGTATCACCACGAGCAGTATACTGGGGGACAGTGTCAGTATGTCCTCAAAATCAAAGGAAAGTTGAGATCCTGCTTTCTGAAATAGCCAGAGAAAGCCTTCTATTGACCTAAAACTCTCTGCTTACACCTTGATTTAATCTGTAGCTATCTGGAAGCTGGAGGATTTGCTAACCCTCTTCAAGGAATGGGATAATATTTGGTGCTACTAGTAGGAGCCTGCTGTGTGACCTTTGGGAAATTAGTCTCTCTTCTTTTATCCTCAGATTTCTTTTTCTTTCTTTCTTTCTTTTTTTTTTTTGAGACAAGGTCTTAGTCTGTATTCCAGGTTGGTCCTGAACTCACTATGGAGCCCAGGCTGGCCTTGGACTCCTTGCAATCCTCCTGCTTCAGACTCCCTAGTGCTGGGATTACAGGCATATACCACCACGCCTGGCTTTATGTAGTGAGGGGCAATTGAACTCAGGGCTTTGTGCTGCTTGGTAGGCAAGCACTTTAACCACTCTGGCATTCCTCCAACCCTTGGTCCTCAGTTTTTTCATGTAAAATATGGAGATTAGAATATTATCTATTGTACAGTTACTATAAGTTTTCAGTAATATAATATAGGTAATATATTTATCACAATATTTGACACATGATAAATATTTTAAAAGATTATTTACCACTATAATTATTAGGCATTAGCATCAACTTCATGATCTGTATTAGAACTTACTCCTGCAAAGAGCATACCTAGGACTGTAACGGGGACTTCACTGTAGATGCACTACATTTTTAACATTGGAATATTCCATGGCTCCCCAGTGTGTCCCTTCCACAAAAAAGGGCTCAGGATAAGCCAAGTAAGAACTCCTCCTGAGACAGGTAATATTTCTTACTCTTGCTTCTCAAAGTGTAATTGATAGACCAGCAGCCTGGGCCTCATCCAGGAAAGAGCTTGTTAGAAAATCAGGTTTGGGGCAATGGCTCCAACCTGATTCAAGTTTAGGGTATGTATCGGGGTGGGAGAAGGGGGAATAATTCTTTTTTTTTTAAGGTAGGGTCTCACTCTGTAGTCCAGGCTGTTCCTGAACTCACTTATGTATCCCAGAATAGCCTTGAGTTCAAGGCTATCCTTCTGCCTCAGCCTCCTGAGTGCTGGGATTAAAAGCATGTGCCACCACACCCAGTTTATGTAGTGCTTGGGAATTGGACGCAGGGGCTTGTGCTTCTTAGGCAAGCACTTTAACTGCTGTGTTATTCCTCCAGTCCCTCTATTTTATTTTTAAATGAGTTTTAGACATACCAAGTTTTCCCCTAAAATTTCCTGACTGCATTACTTCAACCAAACTCTCTTTATTACTTGGCATGTTCTACATGTTCTTGGGCAGTGAATTCAAAATCAAAGCTATTTTTCTAATGATGTGATGTACCAAAATAAAACGGGTATCTTACCATGGGGAGGAAACTTATAATTTAATTTAATACATCCGTGTATTGTAATTTGCAGAAAATTAGCTTAATGTCCCTATAGCATCTGTCAGAGTATGGTAGATGCCCAAAAATATAAAACATTCAAATTTTATAAACTTTCCTAGTCTCTATAGGATTAAATATAAACAATTCTGGAATTCCAGGCCTATTATAGTCTAACTTTTCTTCAGGAAGGATGCATAAATCAGAAAAATAGTAAATAACTGTGTCTTAAAATTCTCCCTCCTATAAAACAAG
Source organism: Ctenodactylus gundi (assembly GCA_004027205.1). Lineage (NCBI taxonomy): Eukaryota > Metazoa > Chordata > Mammalia > Rodentia > Ctenodactylidae > Ctenodactylus > Ctenodactylus gundi. Next base: position 109,753 of record PVKB01002337.1, read on the forward strand.
GCTAGAGGTAAGCAGCCTCCAGTTAGTTTTAAATATTAGTAATGACTTAAGTTCCTGCTTTACTTCCTGTAAACGTTAACTAGAGTGTTAGCCATTCCCAAATCTCCTTGTCCAAGATGGCTGCTAGAAAGAACACCAGCCACCTTGCCATAGTTTGGATCTGATGTTGGGAGGTGGTAGACCCTTTAAGAGGTAGGGCCTAATGGGAGGTCTTCAGGTCACTAGAGGTATGACTGTGAAGGGAATATTGGGACCCTGGACACTTCCTTTCTTTTGGTTTGCAGCCATAAAATTAAAAGCTTTGTCTGGCCACACCCACTTGCCAGGATGTGCTACCCCAAGTTACAGCAATGAGATCAATCAGTCACAGAATGATAACTCTAGTACTGAGAACCAAACTCAATCTTTTCATTCTATATGTTGGTTTGCCTTAGGTATTTGTTACAGTAATGGAAGTCTGGCTAATCCATATTCCATATGCATTCCAGCACCTTTCCACAGGCCCCTAAATCATTTCTCTACCTCATTGGCTAGAATTCAGCCCCTAGCCACATTTAACTGTAAAGGAGGGTGAAAAAATGTCTGGGTGACAAAAAGCTCAGCTAAAAAGAAAAAAAATAAAAACAAGGTTGGGTTACTAAGGAAGGAAAAGACAGGGCCAACCAAAGCTCACATTCCTTTCCAGCTGAACCTGCTCCCTTTCCTCTTCCGGCCATTAACAAGGCTCATCTGCACCTTGTCTCCCAGTAGGGCACCTCTGCACCCTTGTCCTGTGTCCCTGCTTGGAGCTCTTCTTGGCTACACTTCTACTCAGAGCCTCCTCCTTTAAGTCTCCTGGCAGTGACAGATAAGAGCTGGACTCAGGGTCTAAAACTTCAGGTAATTATTTCAAAGCTTGTCACCTCCCTCTGTTCCTGTGAGAGGAATCACAAAATTGTCTCCCCAACCTTCTTTGGAGGTCCAAGGTTCTGTTAGCTAATCTCAAAGGACAAGGGAGATTTAGGGAACAGAAATTTTTATATAAACTTCATAGAGGACATTTAAAAAATGTTAGGGTCTTCTGGTTAGGTTTTGATTTTTTTTTAACTTTGCAAAGGATATTGAGGATCTCAGCTAGAAAAAGGTCTTGGGAATCATGTAATAAAGTCTATCCTTCTATGCCTAGATGGGAAAACTAAGATTAAACTGAGGTTAGAGGTAAAGTGTGTTGGCCAACATAGAACCAGAAGAATCAGGATTAAGAGGCTGCTCTCTAGATATGCTAGTTTTGATTTTTTCCAGCACTATACTACATCACCTTTTCAGAAGGCCTTTGTTTCCTTCTCTGAAGATAACCAAAACAATCCCTCCACTGAACTAGTCTGCTATCCATTACTCTTTGTATCAACCTTTCCCCATTATCAGCAGCCCAGAAACAGATGCTCCAAAAGAGGCAGGCTTGACCTGAGGGATTTACATAACAAACTTGTTCAGATCTGCGCTTATCCTTTTCCTTCTGTTTACAGTCGGGCGCTATAAACATACTGGGATGCTGCGAGGCAGTCCCAATATCTAAGCCAACAAGCCATTTCATTGACATAGCCTGTTTACATTTAAAATTTGCCACTGTTTTGTTTTTCTCCTCTCAGAACTGCCCAAGGACTAAATAGAGAGGTGACATCAAACAGTTGAGCAAACACAGTTGTCCACAGCCACCCTAGTGGGCTCTGGGAAAGCAGTTGGTTCTCTTCCATACTGAAAGGTCTCTCACTGGCTACCAAGCAGTAAGCTTACTCTGAGGTATCTGTGATGTGACAGTTGTCTGGAGACCCAAGAATGCTGATTTTATTCAAGAGTTTGCTTGTTTCTTGATGCAACCATGGATTATTATGACTCCCTCCGAATGGTATTTATTGAGGGCTTACAGTATAAACAGAAAAGGGATTGTTTCCATCCTGAAGAAGAAGCTAGCAAAGAGACTGCTGGGAAGGGAGATACATTTCATTCTGACTGATCAACACCAGTCTCACTACTGTAGCCTTGGAAGTCTCAATTGTCATACAAACCTACTGCTCATTCCTCACATGGGCCAGGCAGGTTGTGGTACCTTCAAGAGCCACTACAAAGATGGTATTGCACAAGTTCCCGAGCCACATGCTTCCAACCTCTTTTCTCTCCAGAGGATCTCAAAAGCTGAACCTGAGCCAAGACAGAAATTCCCTAACGACAAGTACAACTGACGGCACACCCCAGCTGGGTCTCAAAGATGCTCATTGTGAGAGGCTGAAAGATGGCTCCAACCAGACTCTTCCTAATTCTGAGACTTACTGGAAAATGAAAGGAAGTCTAGCATTTTTTAATCCAATCCTCCTGTTCCGTACAACATTCCTATAGGCCTTATTTATTTAGTTAGTTGCCTGCTTGAACATTCTTTAATTTTGTGAAGCAGATTTATTAGCAGTACATTAGTTCTGTGATTGTTCAAGATATCTTTGAGTGATGAGGACCCAGGGAACAGTAAGGAAGAGAGGAAAAAAATCAGATCCTGCTGTCTTGAAACAAACAAGAGCCACCACCTAAGGCTTTACAAAATAAAAGTTTTCTCATATGCACCTGACGGTGCTTTAGTGTAACCTGGGAACTTTGTCAATCACCTGGCTCTTAAGATGAAGCCTGAATTCCCCAGAAGTTAAAATTCAAGAGCCCCTTTGTGACAAGAGGGTTACTGAGGCTAGAGAAATGGCCCAGCAGTGAAAATTCTTGCCTGTCAAAAAAATAAATAAATAAGTAAATAAGGTTATCTAAGGTTACCTTCCTGATCTTTAAAGAAACCACTCCAACACCAGAAATTCTCTCTAGGAAGTTTCTTCTATCATCTTCTCTGTCCTGATAGAACTAACTCTATTCTTTGTGTTTTCAACATGGCCCTTGAATGCCTTTACCGCCATGCTTTATTTGGTGGTACATACCAGATCAGGATGGTGCTGGCACCAGTGCGAGTTGACCTTTAAACTCTACCACTCTGAAAATTTCAGCTTCTGTCTGAAAACACAAATTTAAAGGAAGTAGCCATACAATATTAAACCAATTACTGAGCTGTAGAAATTTAAAAGCTTGTGATCTTATAGGATGATCCAGAGGATAACTGGATCAGAAAAGAAAGATACAATTCATAAAAGCAGTATTTCTGATCCAGGCATGAAAGAGACTGGCCAGTCAATGATGTTAGGACTTAATCAACTGGAAACACTTAACAGTTAGATACCTACCTGGTTTATTACGTAAAAATTAATCCCAGATGAATCAAAGATATTAAATCTATCACATAAATTTCACATTAAAATACTATAAACAGAGTCAAAAGAAAAATGTGTAATTTGTATAATAATGGGATTTTCCTTAATATGCAAAAGCACTTAGGTAGCAATTTTAAAAAAGAATCCAGTTTTATAAAAATAAAGAAAACTATGAATAGGCAGTTCAAAACAAGAGGAAGAGGAGACAGAAGGACAGGAGGAAGAAAAGGGCCAATGAAGAGATTTCATCTCATATATAAGGAACTGTAAATTCAAATAATAAAATGTTATTTTTCACCAATGTTTAGCAGATAAGTAGTTTGATAATTCCCAGCATATGGAAAAACATACAAATTTCTTAAAAACAACTTACATTTTTCAAAATATAAGGCAGATTCTTAATGTAGCACTCCCATTGCTAGGAATTTAGTTCTATGTATATTTCTATAAATACACAGAAATATCTTCAGCAATATTTATAACAAAGGAATAACTGCAATAAGGGAAGTAAAGAACTCATCAATTACAAATTGGGAGCTGGACAAAGTAGTGCATATCTATAATCCCAGCTATGTAGGAGATGTAAGCAGAATTTCAAGTTCAAGTTCAAGGCCAGCCTACATAACTTAGTGAGACTGTCTCAAACTAGATAAATAAACATGTGCTGGGAATGTAGCATAGTGGTGGAGTACTTCCGGGTTTGATCTCCAGTACTGAAGAAAAACAGAGGTGGGGAGACAAACTGGGTAGGGCATCAGAGACAAGGACAGAATAGGGAGGGAGGGGATGGAAAAATGATCAAAATAATACATATATACCAATTCCCAAAATATCAAACATTTGCCAATAAACAAAGAAATGAGCCCCCCCCCCAAAAAAAGAGAGAAAAATGGAATAAAACATCAGTGTTTAGCTAACATCACTACATAGAGCTATTAAAAGATGAGGGGCTGGAGTAATGGCTCAGCAGTTAAAGTGTTTGCCTAGCAAGCCCCAAGTCAAGGTTCTCCAGCACCACATAAGCCAGGTGTGGTGATGCATGCCTGTAATCCTAGCACTCAGAAGGATGAGACAGGAGGATTGCTGTAAGTACAAGCCCAGCCTGGGCTCCACAGTGAGTTCAGGACCAGCCTGGGCTACGGAGCAAGACCCTGTCTCAACAAACAAACAAATAAAATAAAACAAAAGATGCCCTAGCACTTGGGAGGCTGAAGCAGGAGGAATGCCTGAGTTGTAGGCCAGCCTGGGCTACTCAGTGACTTGTGAGTTCAGGACTAGTCTGTACCATAGGGTGAGATCCTGTTTCAACAAAAAATTAAAAAGAAAAAGAAAAAAAAAAGACGTAGGTCTAGGTGTGTGAATATAAAAGATCTAAGACATAGTAAAACACAAAGTAAAGTATATGAAACATGACCTAATGTATGTAACTATATCTATATACTTGTACTTTCATAGAAATTTCTGCCAGAAGATAAATACAATTAGTAGCAGTTACCATTCATTTAAAATTTAAAAAGTCAAGGGTCTAGGATGTAGCTTAGAGATAGAAGTCTTACCCAGCATGTGGGAGGTTCTGAATTCATCTCCAATCCTGCAAGGGAAAAAACAAAAGGCAATACTGTACTTTGTTTATGGGTCCACAGCAAGCAGAACACACATACGGACTCAAGAAGTAGCTCAGAGAGCAAAGTACAGAGGCACAGCAATCTTTAAATATGTTTTTTCTCATTAAGGATGTATCTTTAATATCTTTATAAATATTTGAAAGGGAAAAGAAGCATTTGACTTACCCCTTAACCTCTATAAAACTCTTAAAATAATCAATGATGACTCATCTTTTTTAAAAATGTGAAATCCTGCAGTGAATAGGGATATTCCTTAAAACAACTGGATTTACTTGGTGGAGCGTTCTAGTACTAATCTTGTTCACCAGATTTTCCATTAATACAGTCTGAGAGGAACAGGTGTGCTTTTGTGGTGTGTGGCTGTTTGTTGTCAAACGGCAGCTGCCATTTTATGGTGCTTGCAGCGTTCTTAATGCTGCAGGAAGAGCTACAGCCCCTTACGTACTCCCCTCCTTTGCTTTGGGAAGCCCTAGCCAAGATGCTTGTATCTTTTGAAAGTCATGCATCTCTTACTTACTTGCAAGATACTATTTACAAATATTATTTGACACTTGGGAGTGGGGAAAGCTTCATTTTTCTGAAGAAGTCAAAATGTTAAAATTGTTCACTCTGAGCTATGGGCTTGATGTTTAGATTGGCACTGCAGGATTTTTCCTTAAATATTAAAAACTTCTATCTGGTTACAGATACCTGTTGATGTCCCTGGAACTGTGTAACATGCCTCAAAATCCACCATCCAGATAGCACTTTAGAGCAAAAAAAAAAAAAGGGGGGGGGTGCTTGATGATTTCCCACTAATGGCCCCTTTATCCTTCTGATTTGGGATCTTGTAGTGACAAGAGATGAACACTCGAAGACAGATGAAACCTAACAGTCTGACATTGGTGGGAGGCAGTTCTTGCTTTGGACACCAGTGTCTTATCTTCTTGCATGACACATATTTACTCTCATAGAATTAAAATGGAGTTTTAAGTAGGCATAATGAATTCTTTCCCTCAAGCACTGTGCCATGAACACTATGGTGAATATGATATAGTAAGTGGGTCACATCTAAAAGTCCCTTTTTTTAGAAGACAATTTCCAATCCAGAAATCTGGAGCAAGCTCATCTCAGTACACAGCCACTAGCTGGCCAATTCCAACAGCCTAAATTGGAAGCATGTTTCCTGCAAATTAGCTCAAGCAGATTTCATACGAATGAAAAACAAATATACCAGAAAACTGTGCAGAGATACAATTAGCTAAAAATGAGTAAGTTCCAAGGTTCTACAATACAGTAAGGTGATTGTAGTTTACAACAATTTATTAAACATTTTTACTAGAAAATCAGAGGAGAGGCATTCAAAGGTTTCTCAACACCAACAAATGACAAATGTTTGAACAGATGGAAATACTAAGTACCCAGATTTCATCATTACATGTTGTATGTACATACCAAATTATCACATGTAACCCTAATGGTGGAGCCCACGTGGATGGGTTGCAGGCCCCCAGAAGAGTTTGAAGGACCAGACCCTCAGCACGCACCTAAGGAGATGGCACCTCCCAGCCTCCAGAGCTACAAGAGACATATTTCATTTGTTCTGTAGCAGCACAGACAGACAAAGGCATGTACTCTGCATGCAACAATTCCCAGGAAAAGCACATTTCTGAGAGCTTTTTATCTTTATCTTTTTTGATGCTTCCTAACCCCAGCAGGCAGAAGAGGCCCTCCTAATAAGGTTCACTTCACCTAGGTAACAGGCCGCTACTCTCTTGGTGTCCACTGTTTGCCAACATCTCTGGAGGGCTCTAGAAGGCAAGGGGCTTTGCATGCAAGTCCATCTTCCTTCTGGTCCAGGAGCCCTACTCAGGAGCCCGACTCATCACTTTGTCTCCCTGTTGTTTCAGATATCAGCAGATAAATGTGGTCTCGATTATCTTGTCAACTTGGCCAGCAGGACAAGGCCCCCACAGCTCTCAAAAGGAAACTTCTCTTTCCCCGAGGTGTTGTCCCCCTCATCACCACAACCACTGTTATCACCTCCTAATGACTAGCATGTATTAGACACTGGTGTGCTCCAGACTTGCCCTGTCAAGCACAGGAGTCACTAACCCCATGTGGTTAGGGAGTGCCTCACGTGTGGCTAATTCGAGCTGAAATGTACTCATAAAGACTTAGTACAACAAAGTAAAATATCTCACTAGTGTCTTTCATATTGATTACACACTGCAAAAACCACATCTTAGATGTATTAGGTCTGTCAGCTTTCTGTTACTATAACAAATGCCTGAGGTAATCAACTTATAAAGACAAAAGGATGTTATGACTCAGTCTTTGTGGTTTCAGTCCAGGATCAGTCGGCCCCATAAGCTTCGGTGAGGTGGTCTATCACAGCGGGGCGCGGGGGGGGGAGGGGTGGTGGTGGTGAAGTTTCTTACATCATGGCTGGGCTGTGAAAGAGAAGACAAGGGGCTGGGGTCCTGATGTTACCCCAAAGGCCCATCCTTAAAGATTGGAATGTCCCCCAACTTACCCTCCACCCTGCTTCTTAATGATTTCTACCATCTCTCAACCACATCAGGCTAGACATCCAAACTATAGCTTGGAAATAAAATCTATTATTTAAAATAGATAAAATATAATACTAATACTTTATGATTTCTTTTCACATCCTGGTGGAACAGTCAGCATAGTCAACACTGTGTGCTGTGCCAAACACTCCACATGTAATGATTTATTTCATACCTCAACTATGGGATGTTGTCATTTTTGCATCCCTATTATTTTACTGAAAATACTGAGTCCTGGAGAAATTTGTCAAGTTTTCCAAGATATCTAAAAAAGGCAAATATTAACTATACATTACTCAAGAGTTGGCTCATGAGCTGTCACACTTGCTTACAGAGTAGGGCAAAACTTAAAGTTGTATTTGGTTGTGCCATTTAATTGTGGAATATTTATTCAGCTGAACACATTTAATTTTTCTGTTCATTTGTTCATCTATTCATTCATTACTATCAAATTACGCCAGGTACTGCAAGGTGTGAAGGATGCAAAGCTTCATGAGACCCTGCACCAGAACTTAGACAATCTGGTAGGACTCTTCTCTCCCTTACATCTTGAAGTCTAGAACCTCGAGGAAAGCTGAGATCTGTCCTAGAGATAGTCATTCTCAGTAGAAGGGAAGGTTGTGCCCACAGGTATGTAACCTTCCCATGGTGCTCTCCAGATTTCCTATTCTTAGGTCAGTCCCATGTGGCAGCCTCCTCTTTCCCCCTTTTCCAGTTTTAGACTCATGGACTTTTCCTCTTCCTTATGCAAATGTTGTGGAATTTTGTGTTCTCAATATTCTGGATGTTAAGTTCTTTCTAAGATATGTGATTGTCAACTATCAGTTGTTCCAAATGTGTGGTTAATCTTTTTTATTATTAACATCTTTCAAAGAGTAGTTCTTGATTTTGGTAAAGTCCAATTTTATCATTTTTTTCTTCTATAGGCCCATATTTTCGTAATATGCCTATAAAGTCTTTGCCTATTCCAAGATCTCAAAGATTTTCTTCTATGTTTATGAAATTTTATAGCTTCAGGTTTTACAGTTAAGTCTACAACCTACTTTGAGTTATATTTCACACAGGGTACAAAGTATGAATCAAGATGCTGCAAATAGTTTCTGTGAACTCAAGTTTTATAAACACTAAAATACAGTATTTTCTCAGGGTGACTAACAAGGGATGGGAACTACTCAAGTTTATTAAGAAGGAGTCAAAGTCAAAAGATTTTAAACTTTGTTCTACTTTGTTTAATAGGAGAGAAAAATAGATATGGTTTTAGGTCACAGAGAAGCCACTTAAAAGAGCACAAAAAGCCAATAAATTTCTCCTCATTAGAAGGGCAGCTCTATCCTGACCCGATTGTCATGACCATTCCCAACACCAAGTGTAGTGATGTACATATGGTGGATACTCAATAAAATGTTTGGAAAGAAGCAAATAATTTTAGCTATTGTTAGTTGTGCTGCTCTGAACATGGGTATACATGTATCTCTGTTGTATGTTGTTTTGGCCTCTTTTGGATATAGTCCCAGGAGGGGTGTTGCTGGATCGAAGGGGGTATTTATTTCCAGTCTTTTGAGAGCTCTCCATACTGCTTTCCAGAGTGGTTGTACAAATTTACACTCCCACCAGCAGTGCAGGAGGGTTCCTTTCTCCCCCACAGCCTTGCCAGCACTGATTGCTATTTGACTTGTTGATATAGGCCATTCTCTCTGGAGTGAGATGGTCTCTTAGCGTTGTTTTGGTTTGCATTTCTCTTATGGCTAGAGATGTTGAACATCTTGTAATGTATCTATTGGCCTTTTGTACTTCTTCGTGAGTGAACTGCCTCTTCATTTCATTTGCTCACCTTTCAATAGGATCCTTTATTTTGGTAGGCTTACTTTTCTTCAGCTCCCTGTATATTCTAGTTATGAGCTTCTTATCTGAGATGTTGGTGGTGAAGTCACCAAAATACCCATCAACAGACCAATGGATACACAAATTGTGGTATTTATACACAACGGAATACTATGCATCAATAAAGTCCAACAGCGTGGAGGCTTTTACAGGCAAATGGAAGAAACTTGAGAGCATCATGCTTAGTGAAGCGAGTCAGAAGCAGAAGGTGAAACATCAAATGGTCTCTCTGATATGAGAGTTCCAGAGCACAACTCCTATGGAACTTAAAACGAAAAACAAAGTGACACAGGGGAGTCGGGTAGGGGAGGAGGGAGGGACAAAAAGAGAGTGGGAAAGCCCTTATCACCTTGACAAGATATGTATGTGCACAAAATACTCAACTCTATTGTAAACCTTAAATATTGTACGTATACATATAAAATGGGAAAAAAGAAGCAAATAATTAAGAAATTAAATTTAAAAGAATGGAACCAAGAGTATAGATGCCTTCAATCAGCCTCAGAGGGACCATGCTCCTAGGAAGTGGGCTGAGAGAGCCAAATGTGTAGATCAAAGGCCAGAAGTTCAGACTGTAACAATAGCATTATTTTACTATTATTATGAAGCAAGGATGTCTGCTGAAGATGGAAAAGAGGCTTAAGGAGTCCCAGAAGTGCTGCAATGCCCTGTGTGGGTGGCAAGAAGGGGCACCTCTGAGTGCTGAGTTGGGCATTTCAAGAGGCAACATGTAAGACAGGATGACCTACTAATCTCCCATTAAAAATAAGGAAATCCTGCAATCTATTACATGGACAAACCTGGAGACATCATTCTATGTGAAATCAGCTAGACACAGAAAGACAAACGCTATATGGTTTTACTTATACGTAAACCCCTAAAAAAGTTAACTTCATAAAGGCAGAGGGCAGAATGGTGTTTACCAGAAGCTAGAGGGTTCTGGTTTAAGAACAGAAACTTTTAGTTACATGGGAGGAGCAACTTCAGAGGTCTAATGTACAACATGATTGATGACTACAGTTAATAGCAATATATTATGTACCTGAAGATATCTAAGAGAAGATCATCAATATACTTATCCAAAAAAAAGTTTATTAGCTTGAGTTAGCTTTTCCACCAGGTATACATATTTCAAAACAGCATGCTATATACCATAAACATATGGAGTACTCATCAATTAAAACAAAAAAGGAGTATGTTTGTTATTCCATTATTTTAGTACTCACCGTATCAGGGAAGAGCATTTCCATTGCAGTATAAGAGATAATGCTCTCACCCTAATTAAAGAATGACAATTTAATATCAAATACTGTGGAAAATGTTCAGCATGGTGAGAAGTTGCTGGAGGTCATTTTAAGTAAGAAATCTCAGAAACACCTTTCAAATTCCATCCTATAGATAACTGTGTCCAAGTCTGCTTTTGAACTCTGATATTTAAGCTCTATTCTTTGGATCTAATGAAGGAACTTCTGGAAAGTGCATTTTTAGATCATGTTGCCCCAGATCCTAACTTAAATTCTCTTGAACTTCTGTTAATTCTTCCCAGAATCTATTCAGAGTTGATGGGCCATAACCTGTCATAGGTACCAAGAGAATCCAGCACATCCCATTGACAGAATGGTGCATTATCTTATACAAGAAGGGAGCTTTCTGAATTTTGGTTTGGTTTATGCAGAATCGTACCTGAAGTGTTTCAAATCTTAAAATTTAAGATGTAGTAACATATGGCATTGTTTTCTCACTCCCTCTCCTAGAGCTGTTGTCTCTTCTATTCCTGTTGTACATGAACTTGTTCCAACATGAGTCAACTAAGCTGAGAACACTGGTTTGAATAAATACCAGTGCACCACTTAGGAAATAATTTTGGCGAAGTGGGAACAGAATCCATTTATTGTGATACTTTTGTGTCCTTGGTTTAGCCTATGAAAACATAATGTCACAGTCTTTAAATCTCCCTATAACTCTCCAGTAGATATAAAATTAAATACCTCCCCCAATAGCTTAGAAGGCAATTGGTCACGCAGTATCTCACTGACTCTCAGACCTCATCTCCTCGCACAGACGTTCTAGCCAACAGAATGCTGCTTTCCTCAAACACACTAGCCCCATTCCCACTGAAAGCCTTTGTATTTGCTGTTCCTTCCGCCTGGGGTCTGGTAGCCCCAGACTTTCATTGAGCTGGCTGTTTCTCATTGTTTACATCATTATCTTACTCCAAATCTTGAGGTGCCTACATCCTAAAACATCTGTTGAATACAGTTTTTTATTCTTTGAACCTAAAGGTTTATTAGCTACATCCTTTTCTCACTTTATTATGGCTCCACAGAATTGTCCATTTTTATCATACTATTACTGTTCCCCTAATAAGCCAGATTTTTATATTTCCTTATCATTTTCATAAAATTTTTCTAATATATTTTTTCCATTCATCACCTGGTTGACTTAAGACACAACAGCTCCAGTGCCACATCTTTCCAAAAGCCTCTCTTGACCTGGCCCTCAGTCTGAACTGAGTTAATATATCTGTTCTATATGCTGTAATCTCTTATTAATTTGTCCACTCGATACTTCACATGACACAGCAGGCAGCTGTCCACCAAATGCCACTCTCCCCATCAACTGTAACAGACTGGTGATTGCAATGGGCTGCCAAGCACAATTACACTGGCAGCTTTGCATTGAGGGTGGTCATATGACTAGTTCTTGACAACAGAATGCAAGCAGAAGTAAAATATGCTACTTCTAGGGCTGCAATATTGAAGCAGCAGATGTGATGTATTTGGTCAATGAACTTATGCTTCGTGCCTGGTCCTAGGCCCTAACATTGTGAAGTGGTGAAACTTTACGAGGTGGAACCTAGTGAGAGATCTTAGGTCACTGAGGGCATACCCATGTAGGTTTTGAGACCCTGGTCTCTTCTTCTGTTTCCTGATCACCAGGAGGTGAGCAGCCTCCTTTACCACGATTCCTACCATGATATGCCATCACAGGCTCAAAAGGAACAGAGCCAACCAGCCAAACAATGAAGCCTCCAAAACTGTGAACCAAGATACAACCATTCTCCTTTGGGGTTTATTTCTCGTATTTTGTTACAATAACAGAAAGATGACTAACACATAGCTCATCTCTATTCTATTTTTAGACTTGATGCAGACAGCATGGCTCAAGGACAGTAGAGTTGTTGATGAAAGAACCTGGTCATCAAGATGGAACACTTGTCCTCCAGGTGACGGAGAAACAAATAACTTCAAGGGATCTCTATTTTGTTGTAAAGAAAATCTCTTAAACATGTAATTCAAACAAAGTATTGATTTACAGGTGAATAGGTAAATCTATAGATTATTAACCAACTGAATTCAGTAGCATTTGAATCCATTTATGAAATTTTTGTTCTTACAAACTTACAAAGGGTCTAAAAGATTATTTAAGTGGTTTGAGAATTTGAAGGAGGAAGAATATTCTGGACAGCCAGGAAATCTGTAAAAACCTGTTGAAGCTCATGTTAAGAGGTGTTGCTCTCTACCCACTTTTCAAAGAATATTTTATAATTAGTTTCAACTCTATTATTATTGAGTAGACAGGAAATTTGAAAGTCATGCTTGCAGAGCATCATTAATTTATATACTGCACTTACTAGCAAACATCCACTTGAAATAATACTATGTGACTCTTCCGCTAACTCTGTTAAAGATACTATTTGGTATACTGATAACACGTATAATAATGTAATTCACCAGTACTAAATAAACTGGGCAAGCAATTTTTAAAAAACAGAGTTTAGTAATAGTTTTATGAGTTCAAACCAAACCAAAGATTTTTTAAGTTTTAAAGAAATAAAGCAAGGAAAACCACAACCACTGGCTACAAAGGTGAAAGGAAGGGATAGAGAAATGAAAAAAGACAAGAGAGGACATTATATTCAAAGGGGCTGTTAACTTGCAGGGCCAAAGCGAGACACCTGAATAATCAACACAGGCAACACCAGGCTGTAGGCTAATGGGTCCAAAGAACAGAAGGTCAAGGAGGAAGTGAGAAGGCTGACGAAATCCCCAACAATCAGATGTAGCAAAGAATGGCTGCATCGCATAACAAATGCCCATGGCACGTGGGTGAAGGAGCAGTCAGTAGGGGCCAAGGAGGATGAAAAGCCCCAAGAGAAAAGCCTGCCTGGGCTGGACATGTGGCTCAGTGGTAAGCATCGGCCTTGCATGAACACACACATGGAGATACGAAGAAAGAAGAAAGGTCTATTACCGAGCCATAATGCTCTGGGATTAACTTAGTTATAGATCTTTGGGCCATTATGAATGTACAATGTTCAGAAATTTTATTACTAGAAACTGAAATGTTTTCATCTATTATGTTGCCAAAACTTCTGCATAAACTTTCTGTTCACAAATCTGTGTCCCTTCACTTGTCCCAGATTAAGCAATCTGAGGGCACATGTGGATATCTATGACCCCTAGTACTTTCTAGGACACAGAAGGTACTCATATGTCTGTCGGATTTTATTGTGCTCTAAATAAAATTTTGCTGTTGTATTTTTGAAGCCAAACAACACATTTTTGAATACTAGGAAAGGAGGTTTGAGGAGATACATACAGTATCAAAAATATAATTTATAGGTGAAATACTAAGAGAGATATGCACTCACTGCCTTTGGCCCAAGCTACTGGTCCACTGGACCACTGTGCGCTTTGCCTGTTTTTCTTTTGAGTCGAAGAGGGTGGGAATTTGATTCCAGCTCTCATGTCACTGCATGTAGATACCGGTGAGGAAGTAGATAATAAACTTCTGAAACACATTTCTTAAATGTGTTGAATCACATTAGTGATGCAGGTTCAAATTCCATACATCAAAATTAATTTCCCCCCAAGAGGTCTATCTGCAGAAAGTATTTCCGAAAAGTAGACTTCTGAACGCTTCACCTTTCCCTGAATTCCCACAAGAGGCTGGCAAACTGGCAAAGCCACACTGAAGAAACAAAAATGTTAAAAAGAAGTAAAAAAAGGACAGTTTCCTTTGACTTTAATGAGTAGACTTCCAGCTCATTTCCTTTAAAATACTGTCCTAGAATTGCAAATTACTTCATGGTCTTTTTTTAAGTGCACTCTCTTCCTAGACTGACGGAGCCAGCTGCAGAACTGTACTGACTATGGAAATGACATCATCAGCACTGACCTTGAACAAGACCAGAATCATTACAGTGGATCCTTTGCACAGTGGGAACTAAATACATGCTTGTTTTACAGCAACAGCAATCAGAAAGTTATCACTCTTGCACTATGATAATGCTGGCAACTTAAAATCAAAAGAAAGTTTACTATAAAACACCAGAATCTATTTCATGTGAGTCATCTTGATTTTAGTATTAGTAATGCTTAAATATTGTCTTGCATTCAAAGAGCATATTATGATTAATGTTGATGTTTAAGCCTGTGTGGAAAATTCTAAGAAACATACTTATTTTTGTGGACTTATTATATTTCTACTTATTGTAGTACAGTATATTTCTTGTCCTGTTCGGTTCCAAGTTAATATAAAAATTATAACCTGTGTAATTATACCAATTTGATGTCAAGTATAACAATGTCATCTAATAATTATTATTTTTATATATGATTTTTATGGTACTGGGGATCAAACACAGGGCCTTCATACTGACCTATATCCGTAGGCCATCTTCTAGTTTTGATTTTGAGACAGGGTCTTGCTTTATTACTAAGTTGCCCAGGCTGGGCTTGAACTTGAAATTCATCTGCCTCAGTCCTTCAGAGTGCTGGGACTATAAAAATAAAACAGGTATAGCTAAATCATTTTTATACCTGGTACAAAAGGTAGTCTTGCACCCTACAATCCTATTGCCACTCAATTTTTTGGTGGGTAGCATTTCTTTCATGTTTCGATTCATATGGCTTTTCTTTTACATTGATGGGCTCACCTTTATTTTATGGGACAGAAAACTATTTTCTCTGAATCAAATAACTGATATATTCAAATTATAGTAACACAACATGAGACTTACACTCATTATGAAGAACATGTAAACCTACGTCACATCTTTAATGAGGCCAGCTTGCACTTGGTTTTAGAGTTGTCATTAGTGAAATTGCTTCCTTTAAAATAGAAACTACACTAAGAAAAACTGACACATGTAGTGTTAAGATTTAAATTGTTACAATTTTACTAAATTAACTGAATTTAATTAAAACGAGCTTTTTGTTGTTACTGGGGATTGAATTCAGTGTTTGCAGAGCCATAACATCTCCCGTCCCCCCCCTCCCCCCAACAATTCTGAGACAGGGTCTCGCTCTGTAGTCTAGGCTGGTCCTGAACTCACTATGGAGCCCCCAGACTGGCCTTGGACTCGGGGCAATCCTCCTGCTTCAGTCTCCCATGTGCTGGGATTACAGGTGTGCACCACCATGCCCAATTTATGTGGTGCTGGGGAATCAAACTCGGGTACTCAGCACTTGACTGCTTAGCCATTCCTCCAGCCCCCACAACCTCAATTTTTACTTTTCATTTTGAAACTAGTGTCTTGCTGAATTGTCCAGTTTGGACTTATCTTCTTGCTTCAACCTCCGAGAGTTCTGAGACTACAGGCATGTACCATACCCAGCTTTAAAATGTTTTTCAAAATAGATTAATAGAGTATATACAGCACTGAACTAGAGGACCAACTTTATAGGTGTTTGTCACAAAGTGAGAGCATGCAAACTAATCTCAGCTTTTCCTCTTTTGTTAAATGTATGTAGCTTTTTATTCTACATACTTCCCAGGTCTAGGAGACTAACAATGCTACATGTAGAATCAAGTAGCTAAATATATCACTATTTTTGGAGGGAAGGCAGTAAGAAACACATCAGCAGACATGCAGATCCCATTCCTAACTAAGCACAAAGTAATTTTAAAAATACTTCAAAGCAAAGCAAACACTAAGACACCCCTTGAAGTCTTTCTGTACTCAATTCGCTGTGCAACAAACCTTCGGAACTTATTTCTCTTACCTGGCCTTTCCAGACTGCAACCCTACTGCTTCAATTTCTATGAGATCATCAACTTAAGATCAGGTAAATAATGAGACCAACACAGTACTTACCTTTCTACACTTGGCTTATTTCAGCTATTGCAGCTAATTTAATGACCTCCAGTTGTGTCTCCATGTCATCACAAATAGCAGGATGTGGGTGTGTCTAAACAGTATTACTGTATTTTCTACTCATCAGCAGACAGACGTTTAGATTACCATTTCTTGGCTGTTGTGAGCAGAGCTACAATACATATGTAGCCAACTCAACACACTGATTTCATTTCCTTTGGATGTATACTCAGTGATAAGATTGCAGACTCATATGGTAGGGTTTTTCGAGTTATTTTCCATAACTGTACTTATATTCTCAATGATAGTTGAAACAGTTCCTTTTTTTTCAAATGTGCCAGCATTTATCTCTTGCCCTTATGATCAAAAACAGTCGTTCTGATGAGAATGCCTATCATAGTTTTGATTTGCTTTTTTATTTTTTGGAGACAGGGTCTCACTCTGTAGCCCCGGCTGCTCCTGAAATTTACTGTGTGGCCCATGCTAGCCTTGGACTTACAGCAATCCTCCTGCCTCAGTCTCCTGAGGGCTTAAATTACAGGCATGCATCACCCTGCCCAGCTTACATGATGCTGGGGAACTGAACTTATGGCATTGTGCTCGCCAAGTGCACGCTGTGCCATTTCTCCAGCAGCACATTTTCTTGATGATTAGTGATACTGGAAGTTTTTCCATATACCTGTTGGCTGTTTCTACATCTTAGAACCATTTATGTAGGTTGATTTTAAATCTGTGTATTAATCTGTCAGATACAGTTAGCAAATATTTTATCCAACTCCAGAACCTCTCTTCACTGCTTTTTTTCCTTTGCTGTACAGTTTTTCACCTTACGTATCACACTTATTTTTGCTTTCGTTGCCTGTACTTTCTGGGTATTATCCCAACAATCCTTGTTCAGTCCAATATTCTGAATGTTTCTTTAGAGGTTTCTTCTAACAGTTTTATTTTCAGGGCTTACAATTAAGTCTTCAACAAACTTTAAGTTGATTTTCATAACTAATAAGATACAGAAGTCTAGTTTCATTCTTCAGAATTTGGTCATTCAATTTTCCTAAACTTTTTATTGAAGAAACTCTCCTTTTCCTAATGCATCTTTGCTGGCGATCAGCTGGCTGTGGATACAAGGGTTTACTTCTAGGTTATTCTGTTCTGCTAGTCTATGGTTAAGCCAAAACCAAGCTGGTCTGTTTCTTTCTTTCTTTGGTGCAAAAATCCGAGAACAAGACATATAGAGTGTAGTTCAGTTTAGACCTAAGCTTTGTAATTTTTTTTTTTTTTTGAGATAGGATTTTGTGCTGTTGCCCAGGCTGGTCCTGAACTCTCTATGTACACCAGGCTACCTTTGAATACATGGCAATTCTCCTGCCTCAGCCTCCCAAGTGCCAGGACTTCAGGCATGAATCACCATGTCCGGCTTATGTGGCACTGGGGAAATGAACTCATGGCCTTGCGCGTGCCAGGCAAGCAATTTGACCTCTGTGTAGTTTCTTCAGCACCCTGTAATGTATTTTAAAGTTAGGTAGTATACTGTATCTGATTCATTCTTGTCTGCTCTAGCTTGGCTAGCTTGATACAATTAGTTAACTTTAGCTTTACTTTGGTTATCCTGATAAAATTTGTTAACTCTGATATAAAGTCATCAATGACTTTTTTTTTATAATGGCCAATTTTAAACCTGCTGTTCCTGTAATTAATGTGACCCTGCTGTCACTGTTAGCAAGCTCAAGGAGCCTCCTGGCTCCTTCCTTACTCTGGTTCTTCGTATCTGGTTCCCACACTTCCTCATCTGCCCATGCCAGGCCTGTAGTAATACAACTAATGAAAATAAGATTCTATTGATAAGAAGTTTCTTAATAGTGTTGCTAGAGTCTTAAGCAATAAAAAAATACACAAAGTCATGCACACACAAGCGGCAGATCTGTGGTTATAACCCAGGATGTCTTACAGGCTGGCATTTGGTTTACTATACCCATCCTGCTTGGCTGTTTGAATAACCACTGAAAATATTTCCTTTTTCCTTTTAATGCATTTTGCCTATGCCCTTAAAAAAACCTAAGCATCCAAACTGAGAGATCTCTGCTCATAAATTCCTCAAAAGCAGTAAAAGTAAATAAGCTAATCAGGTGATCTCTCTATACCTGCAATAACTAATGAAAATTATGTCAAGATCACCCACACAGTGAAGACTGCAAATGCTATTGTGACAATGAATTTTTACTATGCATTTTGATCTCTAAACCTAGAGCTGCATCTCATTTACTTATAACCACACTTTCAAATTCCTCCCCGTATTTGTTGATTCTTTAAAAGCAAAAAAATTAAACACTTATTTCAGTATTTGTGTTCAATACAGAATACTTGGGTTAATCAAAAGTATAAATAACAAAAAAATTTTAATGCTGTTGCTTACAACAAATCCAAAAATTACTGAAACACATTTCCTTATCTTTTTCCTATGCATCTTTCTAACATAATTGAGATCAGCCTATGTACAAAAGTTTGTACTTTATTTTCATTCCACATGTCATAATCATCAATCACTACCCACATTATTAAAAATCCTATAAAAAATTTTAACAGTGGCATATTTTGTTCTGTCATTTAACAATTCATTTAGTATTTTGGAAACTGATGAACATCAACTATTTTTAATGTATTAACAGAGGACTTCTGGCACTCTTATCTCTCAACTATATTTAATGCATGGCTTAAACAGGGTCTTAAAAATGGCAAAATCACTTCATGTCCTTTTTAATGATCTTTTCACAGTTAACTACAGAGCTATGGAAGGGACAAATAGGAAGTTACTGTCAACTACTCAAATACAAATAAAATAATCTACAACCACTAGCAATGTTATTTTTTATCTTTATCACAAAAATTTCAAACAAGAGGAACAAATCATAGGCTGGCTGTTAACCTAATTAACTGAAAATTCATATTCTTCTAGAGCAATTTAATAGATACCTTTATATTTTTAACAAGACTGGGTACATAATTTAGCAGTACTTGCCCAGCCTGCACAAGGCCCTTGGCTATTTCCTGGCACCCCGTAAGCTGGGTGTCAGTGCCGTACATCTGTAATCCCACACTTTGGAGGCTGAGGTGGGAGGACTGCCATGTGTTCAAGGCCAGCCTGGACCATATAGTGAGAGTGAGATCCTGCCTCAAAAAGAAAAAGTCAAAAGATTAATGTCACATGGTAAAAAATACACCTTAAAACAACTTCTAGAAAACAATTATAAAGTACTACTACTAATGAACATGACCAAAAATCCAACACAATGTTCTAACACAGTAATAACCCAAGAAACATAAATATAAAATGGCAGTAACACCGCATGGTGGCACTTCCCTGCGATCCCAGACCTCTGGGAGGCTGTGACAGGAGGATCTCAAATTCAAGCCAGTGTGGGCAACTTAGCAAGACTTGTCTCAAAATTTCCACACAGAACTGAGCTGTAACTCAAGTGCAAAAGCCCTAGTGGATTCCGTCCTTATATTGTACACACACAAAGAATGGCATCACTTTTCTCCCCAAGACCATCTAGAATTTCAGGGAGTGAAAAGGGTACTGCTTCACTTAAAGACATGTTCCTGAGACTTAAAATCACAGTTTTCCTATAAAATATAATGTTGAAACAGGATTTCCAGTTAAACTTGGAAAAGAATACAAGTTCTGCTGTAATAGCAAGCTTCCCACAAAACAAAGAACCTTCACTAGAAAGGTAAAAGGACTGGCATTTACGGCTGTTAAGTGCTGACCGACACCTTGGAGGGTAATCATCATCAGAAGAAAGGTGTTAGAAATTATTCTCCCCAACATTAAAAAAAGTTCTGCTGGGAGACTCTTTTCTAGGTTTCCTCTTTTACCCCTCCAAATGAGTCAGTGATGAGCAGTTTAGCAAGTAAACTCTGCACCACAGATCAAAGGGTGGCAAAATGCCAGTCCTTTCACTCACGGGGAGGAAGCTCTGCACTGGCCCTGGCATCACCAAAAAGTGTTGGTACTAATTTTATTGGATCTGTGAGACAGTAACTGGTTTTAACTTTCTTTTGGATCACTTTTTTGTGGGTTCCAAGTATTTAATTTTTACATTAATTTCTCATGTATTACATCAACAAATACTTTTCATGCTAGAGAGATCATTACAAAAATCTAAAGTGCAAACTAGAAAGTTTTTAGAAACAAAGGGCTAATATATTTACTGCATTCTGAAATTCATAAAATACCAAGAATCTATAAATAAGGCAAAAACAATTACAAGAAAACTGAAAACAGAAAAATAGCTTCAGTGACTAAGTAAATTCAAAGACAGCATCCTTTTCAATTTAATGGGAAAAAAGTCTTTTAAAATGTTAATAGTTAAACAGTGGAAGATGCCAAATACCCATCTATAGATCAATGGATAAATAAAATCTGGTAGCATACACTATGGGGCACTACTCTGCCATAAAGACAGATAGATTTGATTCTCTGGTAGGTATGGACACAACTATGCTTAGTGAAGTGAATTACTCTCACAAAGTTAAATATCACATGGTTCCTCTAATATGAGAAGCCCAGAGTATAAATAATTAATAGAGTCAAATGAGGGGATGAAGGAGAGGGTGGGTGGGTGCAAAAGGGTGAAGAGTGGAGAATGTCAGGTTGATGTGATAAATATGTACACGAAATTCTCACGTTCAATGTAATCAGAGTATTACATATACATACTAATAAAAATGGGAAGAAAATCCTCAGAAATACTTACTGAAAATACAAAGTATTCTTAAATACCATCAAATTAATCCAAACTATTTTTCAGATTCTAACCAAAAAATACATATAAATATCCTAAATATTAATAAAAAAGCATTACACAGAGGGTATCTATCGTAACATCCCTTGTAACAAACACAGTGGAATATTATTGGATACCAAATTACATACGAACAAATTCAACAAGATTTTTCAAGGTACCAAGTGTACATATGTGAACAACT
Organism: Ctenodactylus gundi; assembly: GCA_004027205.1. Lineage (NCBI taxonomy): Eukaryota > Metazoa > Chordata > Mammalia > Rodentia > Ctenodactylidae > Ctenodactylus > Ctenodactylus gundi. The sequence goes on from PVKB01002337.1 coordinate 131,174, forward strand.
GGTTACCTGGGCTTCACAACTCATGAAATCTCAGAAGGGTGGTAATGATCTAAGGAACACATTCCAAGGAATGTTGAAGCCACTTTAATATTAAAAAATCTTATTCATTTCACGAGACAAAGAGTTACTTACTAGCAAAGAGGGTTTTTCCTTGGTGTCAAAACTGAAGAGAAAAAGAACCTTAAGATCAAAAGGATGACACTTTCCTAAGGGAGTTGTTACAAGGTTGCCAATGTTTACAACAAGCACTGATTACTGATATCCCTAGTTGTAGACAAACACAAATTTTAAATAAATTTTATATATATTTGCTTGCCACTTCTTTGTGCTTTTAAGAAACCAAATATTATTAAAGAAAATAATACTTCTTTGTTTTAAAGACAGTAATACTTTTACCATAAGCACGAATGTGAAAAAAATTGTCACCTTGTATCCCTTTACAAATAGGTATGAATTAGTAAACACAATACCCAGGGTCACTGCTCTTCTGGTGTTTATGATCTAGGGGAAAGGAGTAAAGATAATATTCAAATATGCATATGCAAGGGTTGACTCTGGCCTCCACTGTTTTCCTTTTTTTTGGTTGTTTACTATCATTCATGTTCATGAATGTTCACTACAATTCATTCTAAACAACTGGATTTTTTTTTCTCGTAACAATAAATCAACCCTACAGTGGCCACTACTCTTCATACCCATTTGAAATTCTAACACAGAAATAAAAGACAGCCCTCTACTATGTTCTAGGAAAGGATGAAGACACTCAAGACAATCTGCATACTTGCATACCTTTCTGATGGCCATGGTCAACACTATCCACCCTATCTGCCCAGTAGAGGAAAAAACCAGAATAAAAACACTGACAACAAAGAGATGTGAATAATAATTATAATTAACCCTTTCTAAAAGAAAAGGCACAATACATACTAGAGTAACAATTTAACTCATCTTTTAAAAAAAGTATTCCTTTTTACTCATAGCAGAAAGACAGTACACCAGGTTCACATGCAACTTTAAAAAAATATTAATGTACACGTCAAACATAAAATTCAACAGCCAATTTTCACTTGTCTTTTGCCCCCCGCCCCCAAACTACCTTGACATTATTCTTCCATTTCATAATCATTGTGGTCTTACTACATACTGGTCACCTGACCAATGCCTTACATTTCTGGCGCAAGAAATTTCAGTCAATTATGTACACACAAACATGGGTACAAGTATAATGAAACAACACATCTATAAAGCAGCTGACTGTATTTTTACCAACGAGGAGGGGCCCCTAACCTACCCATTCCCTCCCTTCCTCAGAACAAATATAAATATACCTCAGCCATCCACGCAACTGTCTTATCAAGACATCTCTGAAGCATTATGTTCCCAGATACCTAATACATTAGCACTGAGGAAACACAAAAGCACCATAGCACTCTAACATCTTCACTGGTGTATTTCTTGTGTAATTTCTCTAGCATACAGTGAAACACAAGTTCAAAAAATAGCAATCAGACAAGAGATTTTCACATCTCTGTATGCATGGTTTGAGTCAAAACATTTATTGTATTGAAAAACTCCAATAAAATGAATCTGAAAAAAAATTTTTAAATGCTAATTTGTTTATCAATATCAACAGACCTTATATTGGTGGTGGTTGCCATGGTGGCGGTTATACAAAGCGACTAGTTGGAATGTATTTTGATCTATGCATTTCTAAGAAAAAATGTAACAATTTGTCATATTTAAAATCAATATAATCAGTAAATGTTATGAAAAATTAAAATAATTGACATAAATTTTTCTCATCTGTAGCAACAAAAAGAGCCCTCTTTAGACACAGCTGCCTCCTCAGTGCTATTATCTTGGACATTAACCTAAAAAATATCTTGAAAAGTGCTTTGCAGGTATGACCCCAGTCTCACGGAAACACAAAGAATGTAAGAAAAGCCTTCTCCAATTCAGCAGACTAGTGTCAAGCAAGAAGGAAAGAAATTCATTGTCTTATTAATGTAAAGTTTGGGGAAGGGAACAGTACATATTACAGCAATTTCAACATATATACATTTTGCTTTCCATGCAAGATGACTTACAATATGCACACAATTGTGTATCACTTGAAAATACAGTCAAATTCTGCCCGAGAATTTACAAATATATTCTATGTCCAATTCTTAAAAATGGAACTGTATTAGAAATGTTGTAAGATTCTATTAAATATTTGATAAGCAGAATTTAAAGAGAGGAAGGTTTGTCCCTACATATACAGAAATGAAACAGCTCAAGATGTATCTAAATGATGACAATATTACTAACCAGTGACTATGAGAATATAGATGCTACTCTTTTACAAGCAACAGACTTTCACTAAAGGTTTTCAAACACACAGTGTAATTTTAAAAATTGTTTTTTTTAAATAGGAAGAGTTATGTTTTCTAGTCTCTGCCTAGTTCAGAGGCTCCCTAGTGCAAGGGTCATGTAATATTTTTATAAATAAGAGAAAAAATGGCTTCACTCATGCTTATTTACACTATAATTACGTTGAGGATTAGGCAGGTATCTTCAATCTTAAGCCTTTTTATTGAAATGAAGCACAAACTGTGACTCAGAAGCTCCAAGTCCTGTGTCACCAGGAAGACAAGCACATACAATGCCATAGAAAACATAAATAATTTATTAGATGGACTTAAAAATCGACACAAATCAGTTTCAGGCACTTTTTGAATACAGACTAAGATCATTTTTCTACCAAAGAACAGCATATCAAGCAGGCAATACCATAGTTTTTAGAATAATATACAAAGGCTAGACAATTGATAAATATATTGCATAAGCAGTCCAAGATTATCTTGTTACATTTCTTCACACTTCCACACCATTCTAGGGTTAAATTGAAGCAGTTAAATTAGCATACAAAGTGCTAAATTCTAGCTTTCTTTTCCTTACTCTATCATGGCCTTAAAATAATCTATCACACATTCCAAAAATAAGGTTTTATGTTTGTGTAGCTGGAGCTTCAAAGACCTATTTTCTGTTATACCTGTATTGCCACAATCAATACCCAAGGGTTAATTATTCTGGTATCTTTTAAAGCCATTTCAATAGGTTTATTTTATAAAATTAAGCTTCTCATTACTAATTCTTTTAGATACTTACTTATCTTTGTTCTTTCAGCAAACACAAAAACTCAGAACAGGAGATGGTTTAAGGATGTTTTCAGGTTAAACCCTACACAGACTTGGTTTGGTATCTTTTCAAACTTAAACTGGTTGAACTGGAATCTCCAATGCAACTGTTCTTGCAAACTGGAAGATAATACACATATAACTTTGTAACCTCCGGGCTTAACTAGTTAGTAGCTCAAGTAGCTTGCAGAGACTAGGTATTTCTCTTATTCTGAATCTACTCCTTGGCATATGAAACTAAAATTAGATATAGTGTAATTTATAGGATTATAAGATTCAACTACTAGCAACTGTACACTGTACATACCACAATCTGCTCTTTATGACTCAATTTGGTGTACTGACAATGCACTCAAATGAGTAAAGTCCAAAACATTAAATCAAGCCGATGGTGGGAGATGGCTAGGAACTAAGAAGCTACATATCAAATAGGGGTTAGAAAACAGGATTATAGACACAACTTAGTAGATCTTAAGGACAGAGAAAACTAATGATGAATGAACATACAGGACAGTGAAGACAGCGGAGGCATAGGAAAGTCAATCCTGAAGCAAGAAGTCCTAGATTATGTTTGGGGAGCGGGAGGAGTCAAAGTCAAGTCATGGGAAGAAACCTTGTCTCCATGCAGCCTTGAAGATGGGACCGACACCAGGATAAAACTGGCCAACAGAGAAGAACATCCCAAAGTTCACAAATAATCTGTGATGTGCTGTTATCTCCTATGCAGAAAGTCAAACAGCATACAGACACGTTCTAAAAATCCCCACAGAGAAATGTAGAAATTTGACTATAGTTTTTCTATTTACACTAATATAAACAGATTTTGAGGTTGTCTGTACTGTATGTGGTTGCTGTAGTAACAGCAAGAAACGTAAAGTGCCTGTGTGAGAGAGGACTAAATAGTCCCATTTCTAGGCATCTTAATACTACACTAGAAAACACGAAAAGAACATCTCAGGGATTTCACACCTTCCCTCAAGATCCCTGTGTGTCTCTGTGACTCACTGAACTACCTACTAGACATCTTTTAAAGGCCAAAACAGAAACGCTTCTTCCTTCTATTTCATACCACACTTCTAAAATCACTTTCACCACCTGCATTAAAAACGTCAATCAGCAGTGCCAAAGCACTTTATTAAGGCAAAAATGAATACCCACTCCCCATTGCTCCAACCCATTTGACTTGATTGTATTCCTCGCCCACTGCAAGGCCAAGATATGTTGGAAAGATTAAAACCAAAAATTTCAAATAAGAACTGTCAGTACACTGTGAAAGACATACTTTATAAATGCTATTATGGCAACAGCTAAATGTTTTGGCATGTGCTCATTTTTCACCAAGCTATGAAGAAAACTTATATGACTTTCAAAATTAGTATAAAAACAGGATATTTAAATCCAGCCACATGTACAGAAATCTTTCTTTTCAAAGCTGAGCACAATGACACTAAATGAGATATTCATACTCCAAAGTAGCACATTAAAATCCAAAAGCACTGCCCTTTCCTTGGTTCTGTTTAATTACATACAAATAGACAAGGTGACTGAGTCTCTCCATCTTATGTGGAAACAATACTGTTCAAGTATTTTTGGTATTTTCACACATGAATTTATATTGTTGTAATCTCGGTATGAGTAAAAGTACACAGTTACCATCTTATTTTTGATATGCAGCCTACAAGGATAAGAAAAAAAATCATGTTTTGTATGTATGGTGTAAGATTTCATGCAATTTTATAACATGTTAATAAACTATATGGGACTAACAGTAACAACACAATACATGCTTTAAACAACCAACAAGAACTGAACTTTAGATAACACCTCAATGAGAAGAGAATATGGTGGTACCATGTTGAAATGATATGGCAGCAATGTAAGGTACTAAGTAAACGCATAATTATTCAAATCAAAAAATAACAAGATCAAGTGCTCACTTTCAGGATACTTTACAGAATATTTGTCTCTGCAAAAATTACAAATAGGTTAGAGTTTTTGAGGGAATTAATACTCAAGGAAATTCTTACAGTGATCTGAAAAAGTACAAGACTGTATGAACAAAGCTTAGTAACTTAGGGTTTACTTCTGAAAAAGTTGACAAATCTTATAATTTGTATTTTGCATAATATAACATGTAAAAAAGAAAACTGGATGTTTCATGAAGAATTTAATTTAGAAACTGGATACTTCATATTTTATAAAAAGGAACTTTCATTAAAGTCTCTTCAACATTCACCATATATATTAATAATCCTTATGAAAACTTTTAGTGAAATTTTAAAAGTTGGTGTCAAAAGCAGTTTTCTTGAATATTCTAAAGCATGCCATTTTGAATTAACCTTCAAATTTTCAGAGCACAAAGGATATACAAATGCTCAAGAATATGTTTTAACATAGACTAATTCTGTGTTTTAAAACCAAGGGAAAACAAAAATACAGATCCATAAACAGTATTTTGGGTCAAGTTATTTCATAATAGAAATAAGGTATGAATCATTTTTTCAATGATTTTCATAAAAGCATTAAAAATGCCTGCATTTTACAATTGTTAAACAATGCATTTATGTGGTGATGTAAGAAAACTTATTTAAAAAAAAGAAAAAACCATTCCAACTTCTAAAAGAAGAAATCTGCAAATTAAGAAATAACCAGTATTGCTTGGAAAATATGCATTACTCAGACTCTCAAATTTCCTCTAACTCCTTGCTATGTAATACTTTAAAAGACAGCAGTTAAATCAATAATATTTATAGAAGGTTATCTCTCTGGGTAGACATGTTTCAAATAGTAGTTTTCAATTAAGAAATCACTTGATAATTATAATCACAACTTATGAATAATAGAGTAACAATTTATTCAGTAATTTAGAAGGCATAAAAACCAACAAAAGAAATAATCCTTTAATTGTTTACTGTGCAATTCTGTCCATTAGAAATACTAAGCCAAGAATCTGACAGATATTCCATTCACCGGGATTACAAGTTTCTTCCTAGGCTATTGAGCAACAAAAAACAGGCACACTACATCAAACTTTTTCCTGCTTCTTTCTCTTTTTTTAAGTAAAAGCAGCTCAATGATTGGAGAGTTATCAGTACAATACAGATAACATGGGGGAAAAATACAAAATGGCACTCTAATACCAGTGCCACTACTTAATAATAACGAAGGATATTATAATTTTGAGTTAATTTGCTTTTCCTTAAAACATAAACCAAAGTCATTAACTTGAACTTGAGGTATATATACAATACATACATGGCTGTAAGTAAAATACCTTTCAGAAGTAACATTACATTTCAAAATATTAGAAAACAGTAACTGTGCTGATCTGTATTTTGACGCAATGGAATAAGAAGAGAGCATTTAACAAGGGAGGGTTATACTGATAATAAAGCTCTTAAAGTTCAAAATGTCTTCCTCTCCCTTTGTACTTACCACAGGCTGTACAATGAAAGTCCTGAGAGGATTCATTATGAGAAAAATACCAATCACAGCTTTAACAACGCAATTTGGAAAGAACTAATGAGAAAGCAAATTGGAAGATGAAACTTCATCTTTGTTTTCAAATAAGTGGTCTTAATTTTTCTTCTTATAGAAAAAGTTTAAATCAGCTTACAAATATATCTAAACCCTTAATTTTTGCAGCTTTCAGGTAAAGTCCAGCACTTCGTTTATGCAAAGTCTGTAAGGAGAGGTCAGTAGAGATCATCTAATCTTAAGTCGAGACATCATCCATTCAAGCCCTTGGCATAATCTATAAAGAAGAAAGCATTTAATTACATTCTGAATTAAACAGATATAGACTACAAACTAAAAGAAACTTCTCGTTTACCCAAACAACGTAAGTTTAAAAATCAGTAATATTCAAAGTTGGTGGTGCTGCTGCAGTGCCAAACCCTCATATTATCTCAAGCTTTTGGTCCAGTTATATTTCTGGGGTCTAGAACACTGCTTGACATAAAAAAGTTCAATAACTTATACAACACATGTCCAGAGGAAACTATCTGACACTATGTCAGAAATATTAAAAATATCACTACTATGTACTTTCTTAAATTCTAGAAATATTCCCTAAAAATATTAAAGCTTAAAAGAATTTACATAATACTATTCAAAAAGCACTTCTAATGGGAAACAGTTTAAATGTCTAGAAAGAGAAAAAAACTAACAAATTATGGAACATTCATATTATGAAAATATTTTTAAAATATTTTGATATAAAAAGTCATGATTCTAAAAAATGAAGTAAAATGGCAAGATATCAAACTATAGTACAGATGCTTATATTAAATATACATATATATTACATATTTATATAAAAATCAGAAGGCAATAAAAATCTTACACCATTAACCTTAGTTACTGTTGAACACAGGTAACTGAATTAATCCAAAATACAGAAAGGGCCAGGCATGCTTATACATGCTTGTAATTTCAGCTGCTTGGGAGTCTCAGGCAGGAGGACCTAACTAGGCCAGCCTGGGCAACATAGAAAGACTCCATCTCAAAAACTGCAACATACACTGGGAGTTTAGAAATATGAAAGATGTTCACTGTGATCAAAAAAACTTAACAAGAGGGAAATTATTTAAGTTTTATATTACAGATCACAGTTATTTCGCAGAACTAGTAATGGGAATAGGGAAGGAAGAGATATGGGAGGGTTGAAAAGGGAGGGGGATTTGTAATTTTGCCACAATAGGTATATGCACAAAATACTCAAGATCAATGTTAACATTATGTATTGCATCTATACATATCAATAAAATGAGGGAAAAATAAAGTATTATATTACAAGAAGATGAAGGAAAGTCATGAAGTATTAACTATTCTCAGTGATGTGTTTATAGATAAATAAATGGCACTAAGATAAGCGAATATTTCTGGGGTAGCTTCTACTTTTTTCTTGTAATGAGACTTCTACTTTTAAACTACTGACAAAACCAGTAAAAAAATAATAACATCCTTCCTGTATCATGGAGGAAATCCAGGCTTGGCAAAGTTACTGAACGACAGAATGGGATTAAAAACGTGGTTAAACCTCCCAAGTTTGTGATTTCCAATCTACATAATCAAAATACTGAACGAAACCAAGAATTTGGAGGAAGGTATCAAGACTGAAGAGGGAAAACAGAAAACATTTTCCAGTATCAAACATTTCTACTTGCTAACTCCTAGAAACGGAAACTCGCATCAACCAAAAGTAAAAAAGTAGTATTATCTATTGCTTTCTTCTTTTTAAAAATGAGACTTCATAACTATACTATATATGCTATATTTTTTTACACAATCACACAACTATCAACTTATACAAATCGAATCTTATATAAGTCCTAGAGGACTAGTCGGCAAATTTAATATTGTGATCATTTTTGATTGAATATATATATATGTATGTATATATACACACTTTACCATGTACTAAACAACTTGACAAAGACACATGTAACATAAATGAATATATGAATAATCAGTATTTACCAATTTAATGAGCAAGTTTGCTTTTTCTAAAGTTCTAGTTTGGTTCCTCCAAATGTCTGTAACGGTGCCGTCTACTTCACTAAGACTTGGCTTCAATAACTCATTACATCAGTGTACCCTCCATCATTGTTTTGAAAAAACAACTTCTCACCTTACAGAAATCATCTGTCTATATGGCCCAAGTGTTTGCCCCTTCTCAATATTGCAAGAACTCAGCCTAAAATTTAAGACTTCTTTTTTTGAATCCTCCATTTTTAATCCTTTTTTCTACATGCATACATACATATATCCCTCTATAGTATTTTTGAAAAAAAATTGCTTAAGCTTGTTCCAGCTTTTTAGCTCTTTATTTCTACCCTCCTCTTTTTCTTCTCCTCTCCTTCCTCCTTTTGCCACATGTAGCATTAAAATCCATCTTCTCTCTGAACTACAACTTCTGTCTTTTCAAGTGCTGACTTCAATAACGTAATCACACGAGTCCTGACTTTTCCAGCCCTCAACACTTCCACATCTCTGGGCTCCTACAGCAACACTTTCATTTCTACTCTTGTACCTATCAGTTAGTAAGTTTATGTACATTATGTGTTTAAATACAGTACTAAGGGCTGGAGGAATGGCTCAGCAGTTAAAGTGCTTGCCTAGCAAGTGCTAAGTACCCTAGTTCGATTCCCCAGCACTACATAAGCTGGGTGTGGTGGCGCACGCCTGTAATACCAGCACTTGGGAGGCTGAGACGGGAGGAATGCCGTGAGTCCAAGGCCAGCATGGGCTCCAAAGTGAGTTCACGATCAGCCTGAACCAAAGAGTGAGACCCTGTGTCACAATAAATAAATAGATAGATAAATAAAGAAATAAATACAGTACTGAAAGAATCACCCTGAAAAGCATCTGAATGTTGACATGTCTTATATCTCACTCTTTATAAGCCAGATGGATGTTACCTCAGAGGAAGATGTCTTACCCTTCACCAGTTAGAGCACAGCATGCCTGGATATGCCATTGATGATCTTTAATAGAAGTTAGCTTCAAAAACTGCGAGATTTCTGCTACAGTCATGCATTCTTTAACATCCTGCTTATTAGCAAAAATCAGCAACCCAGCCTTCCTTAGGTCCTACAAAAGCAAACAGACTTTGACAGGCAATAAAGAAATAAAGTACATTTTTTTCCATCATGGTCCAATTAACTAATTATTTTTTATAATCTCAGTAACCTAGAATTTATTGTACACAAGAATCCCACAGCTCATAGGCTACCAGACAGAAACAACATAATGCAATTTAAGAATATAAATTTATATCTATTATCAATTTCTATATTTACTACAGCCTTAGACTATAGTTTCTATGGTCCTAAGTGTTACAGTTAACAGCCTATGTTCTGTATCTACTACCTCAAAACAAAATTAGGCCTAAATGGCTGTTAGCCAGGACTTAAGGGCCCTCCAAAATTCTATCCCACTTGCACTTTACACTATTTTACCTAGCACCATTCAGCATATAAGTGTATCAGCAATGTCACTTGTGCTCTGCGAACAGTCTTGGCCAGTTCCTTCCCCATGTTGTTCAGATCATTTTACTTGTATGTAATCCCCTTCCCTCCCATCTTCTAAATCAGATTTTCACAACCAGAGTTCCACAAGAGAATTAAAATGATTTCACTGAGTATACTTCACTGCCAACTCTCCCATCAATGTATCTGGCTGGAATCTTCTAGGTACATAAGGAATAAATTACTTTCTTTTTTGAGACAGGGTCTCACTCTATAGCCCAGGCTGGTCCTGAACTCACGGAGCGCAGGTTAGCCTTGGACAGTCAATCCTGCCTCAGCCTCCTGAGTGCTGGGATTAGAGATGTGTACCACTACACCCAGCTTAGGAATTAAGATTCAGGGCTGTGTGCCTGCTAAGCAAGTGCTTTAACCGCTGTGCCATTCCTCCAGCCTAGGAATAAATGAATTTATTACATACGACGTATGCGTTTAGGCCTTAATTCTCAGTCAAGACACCTCAAAAGCCTCATGTACCTACAGGCCTGTTGGAAAGTGGGGCCTAGCTGGAAGAACAGGATGGCTGCTGGGGCTTGACCTGGAGGAGTGTAAGCTGGCTCTCCCCTTCCTCCTAGACTTGGCTCTGTTGCCATGTCAGGAGAATCTGTCTCCAGATCTGGTCCTAGTTCCGGCCCAGGGCCAGGCTCAGGCCCAGACTCAGGCCCCAGCTCTGGCCCTGGTCCTGGCTCTAGCTTCATCATGTTTTTCCACCGGTTTCCAGGCAGCCACTTGTGAACAGACTGTGACCTTCTGAAACTGTGAGCTAAAATAAATCTTTCTTCCCTGAAGTTATGGATGTCGGATATTCTGTCCCAGAAACAAAAAAAGAAACTGGCACCAGGAGTTGGGGTCACTGCTGTGACTTTACTTATTCATGTGGTTTAAAAGCCTTTAAAACTAGTTTGTAGGAAGGGTTTAAAAAGGTTTGAGGACGCCAGCTGGAAAAGCCTTGCAGTGCTCTGAACCAAACTTGATGGGAGATAGAAGACCAGAATGCTGATGAAAGTGTGGATTTAAAAGGCCAGGTTCAAAGTTTCAAATAAAAAAAGAGAATTGTATTAGCAACTAGCTTAAAAACCAAGTGTGTTATGCTGTAGCAAAAAATGTGTCAGCATTTTGCCCTTATCCAGAGGCTCTGCCTAAAAGTGAGATTAACAGTGGTGGACTACTTAATCTAGTGGAGAAAAATCTCAAGGTAGCCCGATGTTCACAGGCTGTTACATGGCTACTGTTTGTGGTTAGCCAGCTCTGACAAAAAGCTAAAAAAAAAAAAAAAAAAAAAGGATATAGAAAGTTTACAGCCACAGACAAATGTTGACAATGTCCACACGGTGCTGGTTTCACAGGCTTACAGAATACAAAGGCTGTGGGTTCATCAAGGCTTCCACAGATTTCAATAAAGGCTTTGGAGGCCTGAGAGTATGCCCCTCGGAGGGCAGTGAGTAAAGTTATAAAGAAAAAGCTTAGGGAAAACCCCCCATCCCATTTTAAAAAGATAGGAGCATGGATCATCCCTGAGAAAGTCTGCAGGCTGTGGGCAAGGCCAGCCCAAAAGACACAGGATGTAGGTTACAGCCAGAGGCAGTGCTATAGGGGTAGCAGGGCCCTTTCAGTTCACTTCTCACAGTGGACCACAGTTTACTCCAACTGTTAAACATGGAGATACAGGGTTTAACCCTTGCCTGGCTAGGAATAAAACTTGCTTTGGGAACTGGAGAAATGGCACAGCAGTTAAAGCATTTGCCTAGCAAGCCCTAGATCAAGTGCTAAGTACCAGAGTTCGATTCCCCAGCACCATATAAGCCAGGCATGGTGGCACACACCTGTAATCCCAGTACTCGGGAGTGTGAGGCAGGATTGCTGTGAGGTCAAGGCCAGCTTGGGCTCCACAGTGAGTTCAGGACCAGCCTGGGCTACAAAGCAAGACCCTATCTCAAAAAACAAACAAAACAAAAAAGTAGAACTTGCTTTGCTCCAACTGCTTTATATCTTATTTTTCCTTTTTTTGGAATGAAAATATTTACCCTGTACCATTCTATACTCAAAGTTCTTAACTCTGGTTTTCACAGGAGCTCACAGCTGAGAGTCTGCCTTGCATCTTGGAGGAGACTTGACTTAAAACTTCTTTAACGATGCTAAAACTGTAACACTTAGACACCTCTTAAAATACCTAAATATATTTTACATAAGGAGGTAAACACCAGCCTTTTGGGGGCTAGGGCAGAATGTTGTGGTTTGAATCTGAAGTATCCCCCAAAATCCTCATGTGCCCATGGATACTGGGTACTGTTGGAACGTGGGGTCTCAATGAAAGGTGTGGATGCTTGAGTCTTAACCGGAGAGGGTGTGTTGGATCTGCCGCCTGCCCTTTCCAGATTTGGCTGTTCTGCCATGCCATTAGGACCTCTGTCTCCAGCCCTGGCTCCATTCCCACCATTTTCCAGCTGTCCACCCATAAATGGACTGTGACCTTCTGAAACTGTGAGCTACTATAAATCTTTCCTCCCCTAAGTTTGTGGATGTCAGGTATTCTGTCCCAGCAACAAAAGAGTAACTAAGATACCCTCTGAAACCTCTTTTTTGTTCAAGATCTCTTAGATGAGACTATACAATAGGGCCATCGAGTATCTGTGGCACTATACCTACCAAAATTTCCCAGGGAGTACATTCCTACTACTTCAGGGTAATAAGCTTGATGCAAATTCTTCAAAAACTTAATTTGTTCCTCATAACTTTATGTATCTGATTTGAGCAACAACTCACATTAATCCTTTCCAAATACAGTAACTGTACATACTCCAAAATGACTGCTATAATGTTTTACAAAACAGACCTGGGGTTCTTAGTTGTCTTTCTAGTCCCTTCCTTCCTGTCTCCAATCTTTTTGAAAGACTGAAACTTATTGGATAACCCTTTTTCTAAAGATATTTTTAAAGAATGTTAGTAGATACCCTAAAATCCACTCATGGATTCTTGGTCAAGAACCCATGAAGGATACAACTAATTAACAAACTCCCAGTAAATTCTGCCTATACATATGATGGATCCTGAAGAAACTAAGGTTTGGTGCTGTGTCTCCAAGTTTCTTCAACAAGTTGAAGGCCATTTATCTTCTTGGGGACTTTAGGTTTTAGTAATATGTTTAAAGCAATAGTCTTGATCAGTAAGTACACTGGTTATTGTTCCATATTATTTTATTGTTAGAATGTAGTTTATGACATCTTTAATACTTATGTAAGTAAGAATAAAAAAACCAAATAAAAAATGTAGGTAGTAAATTTCTTGACTAAAAGGAATTATGCAAAGTATTTTATATAATAATCAAGAATTTTAGTTGCAGTGCCCTCTGTAGGGTGGCAGTTACTAGTGATACACAGTTGACGCAGCTGGTAGAATATCAAGTTCAGATGGCATGCTACTCAAATGTTGAATTTTAAGATTTCATGTTCATATACTTTCACTAAATTCAGGTCACATCTCTACATTCAATTGTAAGAACTGGAGGTAGTGGACTATAACTTGTACATATATACAGTCATTATCATGAGCATAACTATTTTTCTCTTGTTTTAAATAAAAAATTGTCATAGTTTGGATCAGGAATGTCCCCCCCAAGTCTCATGTTTTGAATGTGATTCAGTTATGGGAGTTAATTCTTTGATTTCCTGTGCTGTAAGAGGTGGGGTCTGGTTGGAAAGGCTTGACCCAGAAGGGGCAGATCACTGGGACCTAGAAGAACATATGCTAATTACACTCTTTCTTGCTCTCTTGGCTTCCTGTGTGTTACACCACAGCCTCTCTCTGGTTAGGACTTTACTACACACTTCCATCACTGTTAGCTACTCATCAATGGACTGACAGACTTGCACCTCATGGAAAAGTAAGCTAGAACAAATTCTTCCTTTAAGTTGTATGTCCCAGCAACCAAAACATAACTAAGACAGAAACTGGTACCAGAGAAGCAGGTCTGATGCTGACTTTACCTGATAATGTGGTTTAGGAGCATCTGGAACCTAGAACTTGCAGGAGTTTGGAAAGGTTTAAAAAGCTAGAGAAGCCTCATGATGCTGTGAGCTAAGCTTGATGGGAGATTCTGGTCTGAGCTCAGCAGGTTAGAAAGGCTCAAGTGGTTTCAGGTGGGAAGGAGGAATCTACTGGCAATAGGTCTAGAAAACAACTATGCTATGCCCTGGCAAAAAGTGTGTCAACATATTGCCCCTGTCCTGAGACATTGCCTGAAACTGAGATTATGGGGAGTGGACAAATTAATGTGGTGGATAAAAGTTTCATTTCAAGACTGCCCAATGTTTAGGCTCTTACATGGGTTCTACATGCAGCTTATGGCCAGCTCTACACCTACATGAAAAGCAGGAAGAACAGCAGAGGAAAAAGATGCTAAGAAGTTTATACTTTTGCAGGAAAGAAAATGCAAAGTTGGGGCAAAAGCACACATAGCTGTTAAAGAGATAAGCATTAAAAAGAAGCTAAATACTTGGAATCAGGACAACAGGAAAGATGCCTTGAGGGCTTGTCAGGAATCAGCAAGACCCCACCCTTTATTCTTTCAAGGGTACAAAGGCAAAAGACTATGCTTTGAAGAGAGCCCTAGGGCACCTTGTAGGACAACCTAAAAACGTGAATCCCGAAGAAGTTCGGCCATCCAAGCATGTGGAGGCTGCTGCAGCCATAGTTCAAAGTGGACAGATCACTGGCCAAACCAGTGGCAGACCTTGGCATCATCCATGTGGTGCTAGTGTCACAGGTATGCAGAACATAATAGTTGTGGAGTCAAAGAAAGATTCCACTCAGATTTCAGAAGACTCTGGAGTGCAAGGCAGAGTGTAACCCTGGGAGGGCAGTGCATGAAGTTGTAAAAGGGAAACTAAAGGTACAGTGGAAATCCCTGAAATTTGGGGATGCCAGGAATATGGTCATCTACAAAGGCAAGCCACAGGCTATGAGCAGAGCCAGCACAAAACAGAGCCACGGAGGTTGCAGCCAGAGGCAAAGCCATAAGGGCAAGGCTAACCAAGCTCTTTAGAGTTCACATCTTTGCAACAGCTTGTGCCAGCTAGATACAGAGCTACAGGATTTGATGGAGCTACAGGATTTAATAGAACTACAGGATTCAACATGTTCCCTGCTGACTTTTGATCTTCCTTTGGTCTGAATGCTTTCTATCCTCCTATTTCCTCTCTTCTGAATTGGAAATGCTCATCCCATGCCACTGTATCCTGGAAGGGCTTTACTTTGATTTTCACAGGAGTTCACAGACAAGAGTTGCCTTTGAGTCTAAGAGACTTTGGCAACTCTTAGAGATGAACTAAATACATTTTGCGTTAGGAGGCAGACATGAGCTTTTTGGGGTGCGGGTATATGGATTAGAGGAGAAATGTGGTTTGGATCTGGAATGTTTCCCCAAAGGCTCATGTTTTAGAAAGTGATTCAATCATGGGATTTAATACATTCATTTTAGGAGCTGTCAGAGGTGGGGCCTGGTTGGAAGGAAAGCATCACTAGGGCTTGTCTGAGAAGGGTCATGACCTGGGAGGATATATGCTAACTCTACCCTTTACTGCTCTCTCAGCTTTCTATTTGCTATGCCATGAACAACTCTCCAGCTAGGCCTCCACCATGTTGTTTCCACCACTGCAAGCCACTCGTGAACTGACTGGTGAAACCATGACTAAAATAAACTTTTCCCTTTAAGTTGTAGGTATTGGGTATTGTGTCCTAGCAATGAAAACATAAGACAAAAATGGGACCATTATCAGTAGTTGATATGTGTCTAGGTCATGAAGCTGGTGAACTTTCCATGGGATTTAATCCTATCTTCCTATCTTTTAGGTTCCAGTATCTCTTGTTAATGTACGCTGCAGTCTTTTATATAGGTCAGGTTTCCTAATGTAAGCAAGTTCAAAGAACTTGAACTTAAATGCTTGACACAAGTTAAGACAAATACTTTTATATTATTTGTAAAGTAATTTGTATTTATCATTCTCATTTAGTGCTAAGGTTATTTGGAATGGTCCTTGAATAGAAAACAGAAAAACAGATACAAAGCCATATATTGAAGGGTCTCCAAACAAAACACTAAATATTTTTCCAGATCTCAAAGGCACAACCTCTATTTGGAGTCCTAGACTAAAAAAATTCCCTTTGTTTTTCATTACATAATCTCAAAACCAATTATGTATTATGATGGCAAGAGAAAATATTCTGGATTAGGTTGTTTATCAATTTGACTTAACAAGAGGTCAAAACACAAATGAACAATGGTAATCATCTGCACATATGCCATTTTCAATATTTCCTACTACAGACTGTATGTATCTGTTCTAAGGAAACAAACACAAAGTGCAAGAGACAGTATTACTTAGCATCTTCTATATGCTATACATATCATATACAGTTGTCAATCTGTTTCATCTGTGCAGATAATTCCTAGAAGTTGAGTCACTCGTGAAATTTTCAGATTTTGGTGTTTGGAATTATTTTAAAATTAACTGATCTCAAAGTTTTAGACTTCATTTAAGATTATAAAGTCATAGTTTATATTTTTAATACGTTTAAAGAAGCATTTCCAATGATGAAGTTAATTAAGATTTTGTTGCTAGAGTCATAGGTATTATTTGGTACACATTCTCAGTTTTTAATCCCTTTGTAACTTTCTGCATTCTGCGTATTTGGGCTCTGCTTAAACACTCTGAGTAGCTCCCAATCTCATGCCTAATTCCTTTCTTCTGTAATCTCCTTGTTGTCTCCTTTTGCTTTTCAACTATGCCTTATTTATGTCTTTTTTCCTTCTCCTAGCAAACAGCATGAATAGGAAAACCTAAATTCAAATCCTGGATCTTAAAAAAATTAAGTCACATGTTGCAGTGTATTCATCTGTAACAAATGAGGTAAATGATCCGCCCAACTTAATGATCGCAGCTAGTAACAATAAAAGACTTTCTTTAGAGCCCTACTACTATGTTCTTAAAATACTGATATATTGACCAGTTAGAATATCAATCAAATAGATAGCCCGCCTGTTAATAGAACAAAATATACCACCAAGAGATAATACTTAAGCCAGAAAATGAACTTGATAAATGAATGCAGGACAGCAAGATTTGTTTTTTAGAGCTCCAGGACATTTAAAAGTACATTTTGGTAGATAATCACTCAAAGGAAAATAAAGAAATTCAATTCATAACGAATTTTACTAGGTTTCCTGAAGTCTTGAGCAGTCACCTGAAACAACAAAATTCTTAAAAGCAAATTTCAAAAGAAATCAAATATATATTAGCTTAGTACAAAATTCATTAAAAGAAAAACTCAATTTTATCAAAGCTTTATAAAAATAGCACTTAAACAAAAAACTATCCACCTAAATATTTATATTACTATTCCTGTCTCAGTTGAGTAGCAACAATGAAAAGCACTGAAATAATTGGCACTACAATACATATTATGATCCTATAATTTCCACTACATTATTAAGTTGACTACCTTACTCAATTTGTTTTGCAGTGCTAGGGTTTGAACCCAGAGCCTCACATGATAAGCAAGTGCTCCTCCACTGAATTACACCTCAACCCTAGTTTAATTTTTCACTTATGTTACTAATAATGCTCCTCAAGGTCTAACAATATGGTTAATCGTACCAAAGGAACAATATCAGAGAATTTTAAATTTAAACAAATATATTTAAATACCAGCCTGACACAGAGCAAGACCCTGCCTCAATAAATAAATATACATACAAGTCTGTAAACTAATACTCAAGTGTTACGTATCCACGTCTGTTAAAATCAATTAATCCTTCGTATGATTAATATGTAAAAAATGTAAAATGAAAGCTACTTGCAGTAATTCTTTTTGCTCAGTAAAATTTCAAAACTGAATTCATTCAGACTAAGTGAAACAATGTTCTACAGCTTACTTAACAAACTTTCTGCTACTTCTAGATACATTTCAAAGATGGGAAGTCTCAGAATCATAAAACAGGCGTGACCAGCATGTAAGTAATATGAGAAACCAGACAAAACAAAGCACACAAACATCCTCCTTTTGTTTTAATGTAAAAAAGATGACCTACCTCATGCGCTAACATTTTGTAGAGTTCTTCTCTAGTTACAGAAATCCTCTCTCTGTCTGTACTGTCCACAACAACTATTACAAACTAAAACAATAAAAAAAAAACATTATTGATTACATAATCACTAAAGTGCTTACTTGATTTACAGGCTACTAATATCAAAACAGTAGAAGCTTATGGTATTTCGGAAAACCACAGATATCACACACTGTAAAGCCTTAAGGTTTGACTCATTTCTAATGCAAATATATTTACTAATTTAAAAAGAAAAAAACAACTATGATGCTAACATTCTAACCAATACATAACACTATTTTCTAAATTGGTTATCTTGAATGTTAATGGAGCTATGTCCACCTACGTAGTGTGAATTAGTAAGAAAAACCACATTATAGCCCTAAATATTACTTATTAATATCCATGTGAAAAACAAAGGGCTCTTACGAGAAATTTGACAGTAAAACCAAATTTTAAAAAAATTAACAAATTAAAATAAATCTGTATTAGTTTACTTATTGTGTGATACTGGGAATCAAGTCCCAGACCTTCACACTGAACTATATCCCCAGCCCATTTTCATTTCTAATTTTGAGGTAAGGTCTTGCTGTATTGCTTGCTTAGTTACCTACTCTGGGCTCAAACTTGCATACCTTCTGCCTCTGCCTCAGCCATCCAGAGTGCTAGGATTACAGGCCTGTGCCACCTGGCCAGCTTAAAAAAAAAAAAAAAAAAGGCTTTCTTCCTACTATAAATGGCACCTGCTACCTGCAAGTACAACCCTCCTGAAGTGATGGTAAGTTTCATATCACAAAACACAATGAAAACTTTAAGGCTCTGTGGGGACCAACCTCTCCTAAACTTCCTATGCTCCAAGAACACCAAAAAGAAAATCAAGAGCGAAACAGGGAGAAGAGTTAACTTATAACTTATTTATGATGCCCAAGCTAACGCTGACTGTGTATTAATAAAACAGTATTTTTTAAAAGTGCATATTAATTTTCAAATAAAGCACTATGATGCTCAGAATTTCTGCTGTTCAGTTTTCATCAATCATAGGCAGATATGTAAGAGAACTGTATGTAGCCAGGCCTAGTGGAAAAGGCCTGCAATTCTAATACTCTGGGAGGACGAGGAAGGAAGATTACAAGTTCAAGTCCAGCTTGGGCAACTCAGTGACATGGTGAGACCTTGTCTCAAAAAAGAACCACTACACTCTTATTTCACTTGGTAACATACTGAGAACTGGTTTTACTTAAGCCATTCTATTCTAAGGCATTTTTAAAAAGCTATTAACTTTTCAAGGTGTGGGCAACATTTAACATCTGTAGGGACTGGAAGACTCGCTGAGGTTAAAGAGTTTGCCTTCCAAGTGCTAAGTACCTGAGTTTGATTACCCCAGCACCACATGAGACGAGTGTGGTGGCAAACAACTGTAATCCCAGCACTTGGGAGGCTGCGACAGGAGGATTGCTGTGAGTCCAAGGCCAGCCTGGGCTGCACAGTGAGTTCAGGACCAGCCTGGGCTATAGAGCAAGACCCTGCCTCAAAGAAAACAAAACAAAACCTGTAGTATTACATATAGAGTACATTATACTTTGACGATCATATCTTTCCAAACAACATGATCAAATAACTAATGATGTGTTGGGAAGTGTCAAACTACTTGTAGGAATTCTTTCTGCACAATAAAACTAAACCAAGTTTATCTAGGACAAATGAAACAGACACAATAGTATCTTAATGACTTAAAAACCAACTTTCAATATGTTTACAGTATATTTTATGAATTTATAATCAATACAAAAATAATTGGGACAGCTTTCCAATTTATAGGCAATGAACACAAGTGTTACAGGTCTAAAATTTCCTCTTGAGAAATAATGTGTAAATAAAAAACCCATGATTATGGAAATACTCTACTATAGATTTAATGAACAATTATTTCACATAAAAGAAAATGCCTACTAAAAATATTTAAGATACAATTACCAGAGCCCCGATTAGCCAAAATTTACCTCATTTACCCAAACATGTAAGAAAGAAAATTATAAATTTTGAGAAGTCATTATAAAAACTAGTACTTGAGACAAGTTCCAGGATCAATATACAATCAGACTAAACTACTAATTCTTCCTAAAGAGATTCAGTGATCATGAGTACATAGAACAATGATCCCAAAATAGAACAAAGCATTACTGTATTTTTAAAGATTAACAACAAGGGTTCAAATTTTAGTTTTAAGCATGTTGTTCAAGTTATAGCATACTAAGAAACATTACCTCTGTATTAGTATAGTAAGTGTTCCAGGAAGAACGAAGAGACTCTTGGCCACCAATATCCCACATCAGGAAACGTGTATTATTAATCACTATCTCTTCTACATTACTTCCTATCGTAGGGGATGTATGTACAACTTCATTCATCGAGCTGGGGGAAAAGTTCACATAAGTAATTGCCAAGGAAACTAGTTTTTGAGTAGTTTCTGAATCAAGGGAACTAAGCAGCAGGACTTCTTTTAATATTTTACACCCCAAAATCTCTTTTCTACTAGCTTATCCCATGAGCAAGCTGAGGGCTTAAAAAGCTGGAAATAGGCAATAGGCTGCATAGAACACTCCACAAATATTTCATTCTCTATAAGCAAAAAGAGCATTACAGCAGAATAACATGCTCAATGCATCAATTTCTGGCTTTCTCCAAAGGACTGCTTAAATCTGGCTCCTGGTTTATGGTCAGCCCTCCTTACAGGCTAACTCAGATTGTACACAACTTTTCATTGCTTTCATTGATCAGATACTGCCCAAGCAGAAAAACCAACAAACTCAGAAGCAAACAAAAAAAATTTAAGATAGCTAGTACTTACAATTGATAAAGGATAGTAGTTTTCCCTGCATTATCCAATCCAACAATGATAACTTTGTGTTCTGAAATAAAGAAAACAACAGTGATATATTAATTATAGACCAAAAAAAGAAAAAAATTCTCTACTTAACTCCAATTTCTCTCTGTAGTCCAATTCAGTGCATAGAATGTTATGTTTTTTTTTTTAAACTCAAAATAATATGCTATAAGACCAGCATCAGTGTGCTCTATTAGAGCTCACCTTTTCAACCCTCCTCATTCTCCAGAGACCTCTCACCTTTCCAAGGACCTCTCTAGGAAGCCACATATACTGTCTTTTTTCTACTGCTATGGAAGCGTACACTCTAAAGAATTCCAAATACAGTTGTAACAATCTACAAATAAGTTCTAAATATTTCACATTAAGTCATTAAAGTTCTATGAAATTTTAAGCATTGGTTGGGTATGTAATAGGAAGTGGGGTGAATGGGAAAGACAAGATGGTCTTTGTAATAGCTTGATTCTAAGAGGTACGTACGAGTACATGTAAATCACAGAACTGTTATGACGAACAAAGAACCTATGGCTATAGTGGCAGTGAATCCCTCCATCCTTGACTTCTGCAGCATCACTTTTTCTAAGATTTTTTTGTCTTTACAATTTTTTTAAAGTAAGTCGACTGGTCTTTGCTCAAAAATTCATACTCTAAAAGATGCATTCTTATACCCAATTCACACATCACCAAAGGACTTTTGGATTCATCAATTTCCAGACTATCTAAAAAAAAGAAAATGACCCCAAAACAGTAGAGTGTATAAAGAAAGCTACTTTCCACAGAGGGTTCTTGAACAGTTTTATGCTCTTAGGTAATCCTTTTCTTTTGAGTCTGCCTTGCAGCTGCTATTTTAGAAAACTCCCTTGGGGCCGACAGTCAGTGTGTAACAAGTCCAAGATTGCTGTGCAGTTGAGTAAGGAAGAGCTAGTGGATTACTCAATGAAACCAATAGACAGAGAATTAGCCATCCCCAAGGAGCCAGCCTCTCTACCCCTTCAAGAATTCTAGCTGAGATACCAAACTCATGAAATAAGGGATTCTTCTCAGTAATGTAGACTGGCTAATTTTCAGCTCTGTCCATACTTCCAGCTGCTCCTGAGTAACAGTCCTCAAGTTGGAGCTTTCTCTCCAAGGTAAGTAAACTCACAAAACCATGAAAATAAAAAATCACTGTTTTAAGTTGCAAATTTAAATAGTTTGCTACATGGCAACAGATAATGAAAACACTTATGAAAAATTCATAGGACTATATGATTTGATCTTGGCAACTACCTCTCACCCTAAGTTTCTTTATTATAAGACATGAAAAAATTTCTATGTTTCAGGGTGTGTAACAACTAAGATAGCATACAAGAGTGCCTAGCACCAGGACCGACAGTTCTTCAACCCCAGTCTCTCCTGAATGCCAATCTAGTGGACAGACAGTCCCACTCCACATAGACAAACTCAATATTAAACCTATTTCTACTTAACTAATTTACTTAATGATACAACACTGATTTAGATGTCCTAGAAGTTTACTAAATCTTCCCCTTAACCTCAGTATCAAATTTGTCACCAAGTTCTACTGACTTTAGTTCAAAAATATATCCTCAACTTGCTTCCTCCCTTGTCCTTGAGTTCCTCTTTTCTTACTGTAAAAACTTCCCTGAGTAGTAATCTCTAGTTCATCTTCCCCCATTTCTAGAGAAAGTCTTCTATACTATCAAACTAGTAATACCATTATATATATATATATATATATTATATATTATATATATATCTGGATACTGACAGAGAGACTAGGTACAAATTTTCTGCCTTGTAAATTAAACTAGTCACAATTGATTAAGCTTTGGCTTTGTGTTCTCACCACTATCATTAGCTACCTAAACCAAAGTTCAAACCACTCCTCTCTCCTACACATACAATCATATCAAGTATTTTCTACTTCTACTCTTGGTTTCTCCTTATCCTGGGATTATCCTAATTCTCCATTTCAGGAACTCCTATTAATCTTACAGGGTCTAGGTTTCCATGAAGAATTACTTTCTTCTTTAACATCTCTAATACAGCACTTATCATTATTTATACATTCATTAATCTCAGCTAATAAGTACCCTTCTTCATAGCACAAGGCAGGTAGTAAATGCTGAGTTGACATTCATTCTATAAAATTTCTGAGAATTGTATACCTCTGACACCATTTATCACAGAGGAGAATTCCTTCTGTTCTATAGTATTCTTACCATAGGAGAATACCCAATGCTATGTAAGTACACTTACATAAAAGTAGGAAAATCAGACAGAAAATTTTAACACATTGTATTTTAAACTGCTCACTGATTTCTCTGAAGTAGGCAGCGCACAACCACTATGGTCTTCAAATGACAAGTGATATGAATACTCTCTCTTTTCACTGGTTCTTAAACATTTTAAAGGCTCGGGGATAAGTCTATTTCACATTTAGAGATGACTAAGTAAAAGAACCAAGGAAAGGCTTAAAAACAAAGGTGACACTTGTTGAAAGTGAATAGTAAATATGCAGAAGACATGCTAAGGAAAAGTCTAGAGGCCTCACTAGGGAACATTCCTTTTGTGAATTTGCCTAATGTACCACCAGGTCCACAAACTCAACCCTCCTATTATCCCAAAGACAAGAATCAGAGATGGCAATCCATAGAAATGTATAGTACCTAAGTGAGAAAGTCAAATGAGCAATATACAATAAAACCAAACATTTAAAACTTCCTGAGAGCCTGGATGCATTGTGCCTGTCACCTCAGCTCTTTGGGAGGCTGCAGCAGAAGGACCACAAGTTTGTGGCAAGCCTAGGCAATCCGGTAAGACTCCATCTCAAAAACAAAATGACCTGATTGGTAAAGTCTCAACCTTGCCTAACATAAGCCACATCCATTACCAACTTCTATCTACTCAGTCCTGAGATTGGTCTCAGGAGGGTTTTTTGTTTTGCTCCCCATTTTTACAATTAAAAAAAACCATATCTCTCTCAGATGATAAGTATATATTGTGGCTGAATTAAAATGATTACTTGGTGAGCACAGAATCTCAACTAAAGCAGTGTTAGAGACCATAATACCAATGAATCTATCTTCATAGTGTGGGTATGCCAGCAGCAGGGCCACATGTTCGAGTCCTTAGGAAAGGGCCGCTTTCCAACAGAAGTATTAAAATTCTGCCTCTCAATTTCAACATTTTTCTGTGCCTCAAAATTAAGCATTTCCCTTCTGATGAGATATCTCTTCAGTTGTATAAAAACAAGCACTTGTATTACTGTAAGTAGAAAGTTTCCCATCCATATGCTGCTTTTTAATTAGCACACTCTTGAAATGTCAGCTTAGTTTTAAGTTCCAGGAATACATTTTATAATACTTTGTATGTTGGCTACAACACAAAATTTACAGACTTATCAGAACTCTGAAAGAATATACATTTACTCTAGTGAAAGAAACGGTGCCTTAAAAACAACACAAAATTAACAGAACAAGTCGAAAGTAAACAATAAAAACACAGGAAATAATTTATTATATGCAACCATGAAGTTTTACTTAAATATGTATGTGTGTACACTTCACACAAAGTACATAAAGACAACAAACCACAAAACCATTCTCAGTTTCTTATAAGCTCCTTAATCACTTAAGGACAGTAAACCCTCATTTTAATTATATCACCACTTTTCTAAATAATTTGTCACTCTCTTCCTAATTGTCTTTAGAACCTGAGGTACAACATTTTAAATATTCTCAACAGTGGCATATCACTGAACTTCTAAAGATGAATTTAATTTTACAGGAGGGTATCATTTGGAATCATCTTTGTCAGAAGAGAAATGGTAACTAAAATGAGTGCTGGCAATCCCTGAGTAGTAAGAATAAAGATTTGCCTCCAAGGAAATTTTAAAAGGAATTTGAAAAGACATGCTGAATAGCAGTTGAGCACAAGTGGACAAACAAACAAGCCTCCTACAATGACAGCTTGAAAGTTAAAAATTGTCATTTGGTTTTGCTACAGGCAATTTGAAAAGTGATCTTACTTTAACCACGTACCTAGAATGTATTTCTTGATTTAAAACCTACTGCTTTTCCTAGCAATTAGAGAATAAGCTAGACAAAAAACATTAAAGAAAGTTTATTTATTTTTATTTTTGTCATCTCTGACCACACGCGGAAGGTTAAGCAAGGGAAAAAAGTTCTGAAAAACTACTGTTAAAAAATTCTGAAATAACTAAATTTGCCTTCATATCTTTATATTTATGTGGTATAGATTTAAGTTCATTTAATGTAGCAATGTGATATAGTTTTAACTTTGTTTTATTATAGCAATTTGCTTTAGGTCACTTATGAAAATTTATCCTAAGAAAACTGACTGATGTAAAGATAACCCTGTGAATGTACAAGTGTGTACCTTCCAATATTCAGCTAAGGCATCTGAAATTTAACATTTTCTTCTTCTTTAACAAATTTACTAGTCTTTTGAACTGCATGCCTGTAGTTATTTTCTAATGTGAACTGGTGGGTAAGGCCAGGTTTAAGAATAGCAACAAAGATATAGCAAAATACAGAAAAAAAAAAAAACCTTTTGGTAAACATCCCAATAAAGGGGTTGGTTGGATTCAGAGAAGAGGTATCAAGATTTAACTACTACGACCCATTCGAGGAATAGGAAGCTGAGTTAGAGTGGTGACTTAAGTGAAATGATTTAGGTGCAGAAGATTAATATGTTGAGTACTGTATAGTTTCTCTGACTTGGAAAACCCAGAACACAGACATTCTATAGAACCACATGAAGTAATAGCCAGAGTTGGGGGAAGGGATAAGGAAGAGGTGGGAGGGTCAAAAATGGGAAGGGATTGTACAGTTGATATGATGCATATGTGCACAAAATACCCAAATTCATTGTAAATACTATGTATTATGTATGTATATTAATAAAAATAATGGGAAAAATGTTCTGAAAAAAACTACTGTTCAGTAACATAGAAACACTGAGATAAGGCAGATGGCAAAAAAGCTCACAGCAAAAGTGTTTCATCTTTTCTCCAACACAAGTGGGTTGCCTGCTGAGGAAAGAATGGAGTTAACAGTTCCTGTTAAGCCAATGAAAAGAATCAACTAGAGAATGAGTTGAAAGTAAACATCTAACCCCTGACAGGTAAAGATGTGAACTATTTAAACTCTTCTAAGTCTTTCTTCACTATTGCCTAGAAATAAAGAAAACTGAGGAAACAAAGTATGACGGATGATAGAGTGTGAAAATCTACGTTTGGCAGGTAGGAAACCTAAAAGCAGAGTCAGAGATGGTGATTATCAGTAATGAATCAGCCAGCCACGGAACTGAGGCAGGCAAAGAGATCCAGTGTTACCCTACAAGGACAGGTATGACTAAAAGTCCTAGAAAGCAAAAGATTAGAGTTGGCTGACAGGGTAGAGTAGGAATGATAAAGCAATGGTAAAAAGGAGAGGAAATACCCAGTTTGACCCCGGAGGCTATATATCCTGTCTAGGTCCTATGTTGAAAGATACGGAAGTGAATAGAGGGTAGGTCACTAGATACACATGGTCAAAGAGGATGACTATGACACAAAATGGGTTAATCTTAACCAAATCTCTTCTTCATTCCTTTCTTGATTTGTCTATTAGTATTTAAGTAAGCTGGTCTATTTGGTCTCCAGAATGTCTCATGAACTTTTCACCTATTTAACTTTGTTAACACTGGTCTCCAACCAGGAGACAACCTCCCTCTCCTATCTAGTAACTTTACACATTCAACAAACGTTCATGTTACTCACAAGTACATAAACATGCAACATGCCTCCCAACCAGAATTCTAAAACCAATCAAGAGAATGAAAATGAATATAGTTGAACATACAAAGTTTTTTTTAATGGCTAACATATTTCAAAAAAAAGAAGAAATTCCAGTCAAACATGTATATAACTTAGAAGATCTCTAACAAACCCCAGCTCTGTGCAGCAATCAAGGATCTCTGTGGAAGGTTACTCCAATGAG
The DNA here is from genome assembly GCA_004027205.1 of Ctenodactylus gundi. Lineage (NCBI taxonomy): Eukaryota > Metazoa > Chordata > Mammalia > Rodentia > Ctenodactylidae > Ctenodactylus > Ctenodactylus gundi. Next base: position 158,374 of record PVKB01002337.1, read on the forward strand.
GAATCCATAATTCGAAGATCTTCATCTCTCTACCTTGGTCTAACAACTACAAACCACATTCATCACGAACTTTTTCTTGCTCCATTCTATTTTCAATTACAATCTACCTCTATAACAAAGCACCAAAGAAATTTTAAAATACCTTTCCAAATCTAAGATAAAACATGTGGGTCGTAATAAAAACTATATAGTTAGGTCTTAACTCTGGAACAGGCACAAAGATAAAGGAGTCAACTCAATGATAATAAACTAGTTTATTTCCAGTGTTAAGGACACTGTTCACAACATTTACTTATTTTTGAGACAGAGTCTCACTATGTAGCCCAGGCGGGCCCTGAACTCAGCAATCCTCCTGCCTCAGCACCCCCCACCCCCCACCCAACTGCTGGGATTATAGGCATGTGCTACCATGCCTGGCTTATGTGATGCTGGGGAAATCGAACTCAGGGCCTTGTGCGTGATAGGGAAGCAGTCTAACTGTTGCACTATTCTTCCAGCCCATGCATTTAATACTAAATGTACTTCATAATATCCTTAGTCTCTTTCACCACCCCAGTTTGTTTGGCTCATCACCAAGATGGAGCAAGACTCTACAAAACTCAATTTGCAGCAAGAAAGCATGTGTTTTATAATAAATGCTCCACAGAACCTAACTCCAACACGCATACTAAGCAATGCAGAAAAGTAATAAACCTCTTAGCCATTGTGATTCTTACATGCATGTGAACCATCACAACTTTACTGCTCCACATGAAGCTTCCTCTAGTATGCTTACACCACATCATTCCTGCACTTACTCAGATAAGCCAAAACAAAGTGCTAAAACATCCCAACAGACTTTTGAGTTGTCATTTAGGCTTTAGTTTATAAATCGATACTGTTTTCTCACACAAGTGTTACCTGTTATTTTTGCTGTTGTTGTTACTGTTTCTCTTCTCACTCAGCCTACTAGTTTTATTCACTGTCAGTTTCCAAAAGTTTATAGCCATGCAACTACCACTCAGTAAATTAAACAAAAAATAAAATAACTATCATTGTGAATTATCTGCTATCTCCCTCAATCATACAAAGCTGGAAAATACAAATGCCAAAACAAAAATTGGAGCCATTCTGATTTTTCATTCTCATCTCATACAAATTATCACCAAACTTTATCAATTCTGTTTTTTAGAGCGAGGGAATCCATTTTTTAATATCCACTGTTTTCTCAGTCCACAGCATAATGCTTAGAATAACACAGTACTTAATAAAGTATCTTTCAGTGAATGAATAAATCATACACAGATGATATGAACGTTAGAAAAAATATCTGATCAAGTCACTTTGTAATAAAAATTCAACTTTCAAAACTTAAATGTATCATCAAAAAACTCAAACTATGCTATTTTAACAGTAATGAAGTTTCAGAAAAAAATGGCAAGCGCAAACTTTTGTAATAAGACAGTGCTGAAGAAAAATCAATGATTATACATGGCAAAATCTGACATCTATTTAGGAGACAGACCACACAGTAATTTGAACCTGCAAAGTATAATATAAATAACTATTATAAGAGATTGGACTAATAAAGTAACTACAAAGATTATATAAATCACAAATTAAAGGCGAATCTATCTCCTTGAGGGCTGAGACAGAGCTGCCCCACCTCCCTACTGAGATAAAGACCTTTATTGGAGAGAATAGCCAGGGCTCACTGAGTGGCAGTGTACGAGCTGTGGCATGATAGATGCCAGTGAAACTGTTTATTGGGAGATATTTTGCTAGCTTTCCATTTTGAAAAAAAATTAGGTTGGGTCCTAGGGAAAGCTGCCTACTGCTCATGGCTACTATGCAGCCCAAAATCCCAGCTCTAGTGAAAGTGAAGTGCTGCAAACAGGGCCTCTGGGGTAACACTTTAACAATGAAGAAAAACCCTTTCCTGCCATGCTGTCCAGCCACTGCTGCAGATGAATAAAGCTTAACACTGTGCCTGCCGACAAAGAAGCCGATTTAAAAACCCCAGCTCCACTTTCACAGCGCATGCAAAAAGGTTAATTTGGAGTTAAGAGGCAATGTAATTATGAATGGTACAGTATATTCCTTGGCTTCTGAGCTTCCACGTGAACTTTTTTTTTTGGTGGCACCGGCAACTGAACTCCAGTCTTCCATCCTAAGCTACATTCCTACTCCCGTTTTTAAAAAATCATTTATTTGAGACAGGGTCTCTCACTGTCACTAAGCTGCCCAGTCTGTGCTTGAACCTGCTCCAGCCTCAGCCTCCCAAACCCACATATACTCTGGAACACATTTGAACTACTAAATGTAGAGGTGACTTGCTCACCACAAGGTCTATGCAGCACAGGTTGTTTCTCCAGGACCCACTCATAACTTAAAATTACTTTTATAACAACCAATCAGAAGAGTAATGCAGGGCAATATATCAATGTAGTTAATTCCCTAACTTCTTTTATAGTTCAGTATCAGAAATTAGCTGTCTTTTTAAATCTAACATGAGGGCTGGAGGAATGGCACAGAAGTTAAAGGGCTTGCCTAGAAAGCTCAAGGCCCTGGGGTCAATTCCTCAGCACCACATAAAGCTGGGCATGTTGGTGCACAACTGTAATCCCAGCACTCAGGAGACTGAGGCAGGAGGAGTGCCTTGAGTCTAAAGCTAGCCTGAGCTATATCGTGAGTTTAAGACCAGCGTGGGCTGCTGAGCGAGACCCTGCCTCAAAATCAATCAATCTAACACGAACCCCTCTTAGAAAAAATGTGTCTGTTTTTAAGAAGTCTAACTCCACTAATAAAATCTAAAGCCCATTACTTTGAATTACAGTGCTTTAAGAAAGCTACTTATTTACATATTTTTTGCCCCAGTGAAATCAGACTACTTCATAGGGTTGCTATGAAGAATAAATTAATCACTGATTAAGTCAGCTAACTTGTATGAAGTACTTAAGTTCTAACCTTGCAAAAGTCAGCCAATGTTAGCTGCCATATTACTGATATTTTATCTACAGATGGTATAAGTTTATTTTCTGTCTCTATACTATAATGAAAGCCCACAAAGACAGGGAGATTTGCTCTTTTTATTCCCTGTACTATTCCTATCCCCAGAACAGGTCCTGGTCCAAACAGGTGTTCAGAAAATATTAAATTTAATACTGGCCACAATCCCTTCTATATACATAAAGTCCTTTATGACTAGTCTTCAAAGTCCTGAAGTTAAAAAATTTACAAAGTACCAACTAAAAGACAGTTGAGGGGGTATGTTTAAGACCAATAATCAGCAACATATTTCTCTCCTGTTTTAACATGCCTGGTTCCGTCATTAACAACTGCATGGCCTGGGAGGATTATATTACATTTCAGCCTATTTTCTCTTTTCAGGGGAAATACATTACTTCAAATGACCACTGACTGATTTTTTTTTTTTAAAGAACACAAATACAGCACTTAGAATAAAACTTGTGTTCTAATGATGTGAAGTATCACCTTAGCGTAACATTTAGTTCTTCTGGTTTGAACAGTATGCGATTTGCTCTGCTGTGTAAATCTAAGCTTTTAATTGAAAAGTCTGTTGCAAAGTGCTTTCATAAAAGAGATCTAGTACAATTTAAATTTCTGCAGCATCACAAATTCTGCGCTACCCTAAAATCTTTCAGAGTTTCTTTGTGTTCCAGTTACTTTTTCATCACTGTGACTCAATACCCTATATCCACAACTTAGGGAAAGATTTATTGTAGCTTATAGTTTCAGAAGGCCAGAGTCCATTCAAGGGTGGGTGGCTGGAAAATGGTGGAATCACATGGCAGAGCTAGAGCAGAGGCAGGGCCAGAACCAGAACTCCAGAAGCAAAGAGCCTCACATCATGGTAGAAGAGAGCAACTGAGACTGGGAGGAACCAGCTCACGCCCCTCCAGGTCAAGCCTGTAGAGAGCCTGCAAACGCCATTACAAGATGGCGCTGGCATCCAGCCGGCTGATTAGCAAACAATTGCCACTACATATGCA
>PVKB01002337.1:162465-243540 GCA_004027205.1 Ctenodactylus gundi
GATCGCGCGGGCTACACAAGCCCAGGTCTGTTCAGCCAGGCCCCACCTCCCAACCCAACACAGTATCCATAGGAACATGAGGATTTTGGGGGGATACTCCAGATCCAAATCACAACACTGTGAAAAGAACATGGGTTGTGTCGTCAATCTTCTCTAGGTGAGGTGACACATCTAAGATACCTTGAAATTACAGATACCCAATTTCACACAGAACCAAAAACGGACAGTCGAAGAAAAAAATGGGCCTAGAATTTGACTCTGTGAGTATTCTAAAAAATGACACTACAGATACTGTTTAACACAAGAGAAATTGTTCATTCACACCTCCACAATAAGGGTATGTAATTTTCTACAATGCCTTTTTAATTCCTCTTAACTGCCCAATACCAAAGTAAATGTCCAGCAAAAGATTACTTCAAAATATATGAACACTACTATTAGCGGTCTGTAGTGTTAACAGTGCACACATTCTTATTATTCACTACTGGCAAGCAGTTGTGGCAAAACTCTTTACTCATTCTTAAGGTTCAGAAATAAGTTTTACCATTAACTCAAATTAGAAAATAGAGGTATATATTTTTTTCTGGCAATACCAGAGATCAGCTAACAAGCAAAGTTTTTCTAAACCTCATGACCAAGTTGAAACACTAGTTTTGATAAAATAATTCAAAATCACAGACGTTAAACTAGAATAAGCTTATCGACTTTACATATTACGTTTTACAGCTATGTTAATTTTAATATTTGAAATCCAGAGATTAAGTCAAGATCTGTAGGCCCCACAGATTCCTGTGTCCTACATGAGAATACTCGAAACAGAGAAAGGTTAATTGCCTGGTTCTCATTCTCCCCGTCCCAACTTAAACAGCCAGTCAGAGATGGTGCTGAGTTGGACTGGCTTTCTCCACTTTGTGAAAAACCCCTTTCCATTCCATTCGGTATCACGATCTACACTATCACCTGGTCCCGTTCTGTTCCCTTTACAAGGGAAGCACCATCACCGAGGAGGGGTTCTGGGTCTATGTAACAGGCACCACCATTCCTTAGACTTTCAACAGCAAAGCTTTGGGATGTGACACCACCAGGTAACACAAGAGGAAAACAAACGAAGTTAGTCACAGCAGGAATGAACCGTCCAACTCGGACTTTTAAAAAAAAAGACACCACATCCGATCTAGTAACTATGCTCTTCCTCTTTGTTAAATAGTCTCTCTCTAGTCTTATTACACTCCTAACAAACTTTCATGAATCTGTTATGAATTGTAAGGCAACGTTTGCGTTTCGATGAACTTAAGCATCACCTACAACACATTCTACACTTGGTAACTTGCTGGTTACCTCCTGTTAATATTTCACACGGTATTTTTTTTAAGGTTTGAGTGAGATGTTTTTACCTAAACAAAGCACACACACACACACACACACACACACACACACCCTCAACTCACACGAGTAGAAAAATGACCTTAAGCTTAACCTTAAACACAGACATGAGACCATTTCATCACGACTCGGGGGGCGCGGATCTCGCCGGACCCTCCCCCAGAGGGAGTGGTGGTGCTGGCGAAGGCCCCCAAATCTGAAATTAGTGGACAGCTCAAGCGTGGGCCTCACGTTTTCCGCATTCTGCGACCTCAAGTCGCACGGCGGTGTGGCCGCGGCCACATCTAGCCTTCCCCGCTTAGGATCCCAGTGTTTCTCCGCGGTGCGCAAACCCAGGCACTGGCGGAAGAACTGGAAGAGAACTCGAGCTGGGCCACGCGGGGACTTCGGCACGTGGGGCGATACATCGTTTCCACTCCGAGTGGAAGTCGGAGCACGGGGGGCACTGCGGCAGGGACTCCCTGGGTCGGCGCTCCAGCACAAAGGGCTGCGAGGCGGGCCCCGGGCAGCAGCGCGCGGTGAGGGCCGGGCCGCTCGCACCCCGCGCGGGGGCAGCCCGGGACGCACCGCCCACGCTCCGGAAGTAGTCGGGGACTCCGCACCCGCGCGGCCCGGCGGCCCCCGCCCGCGCCCTCGCGGCCCCTCACCCTGGTGATTGAACAGTCTCCATATCCGCGTGAAGAGAATTCCCATTATCGGGCGGCGGACCCGCTCCAGCCCTCAGGCCGCCCGGCCTCCCGGCTCAGGCTGAGGGGGAGAGAGACGCGCTGGGGCTTCCGCCTCTGCCGCTGCCGCTCTCGCGCTGACCGCCCGCCCGCTTCCAGGGAGCCGGAGGGAGGCCAAAGCCCGGGCCGCCCTGCCGCGCGCGAGGCCCCGCCGCTGCCGCCGCGGCGCTCGCCTGGCTCGCGGACATCGCCGCCGCGTAGTCTGCGACGATCCTCGCGGGCCACCGTCCTCCCCCAGCTCCTCTAGGGCGGCTGCGGTGGCGGCCACCAAGCGGGCGGGGGACTTGGAGGGGCGGGGCTGCCGTGACGGGAATGCGCAGGCGCGCCGCCGGTGGGCGGAGCCTGTGGACGCACGCCCTCCGCCCTTACAGATTTGCATAGCGAGGCGATCCGATGGCTGGCCTCAGAAATAGAGACTCTGCCCGCTGCAGCTTAGGGCGGGCGTCTCTGGTCTCCTTGCCTTGGGGACCACCCCATCCCCGAGTTACGTTCTGCCTGCATATCCTCCATCAAGCCATAATGCGAACGTCTAACAGTGCTAGCACTAGCACATCTACACACACAGCACCCAAAGTTCCTTGATAACTGGGTATTTAGAAAGGGTCTCTGGAGAAGATTAGTATCCTCCATTTTTTAGAGCATCTGGTCCATTGGTAGCCCGCTGAAGTGGCGGTAAATGTTAGTAACTTTTAGGCCTTAGTAATTTTCGGGCCATCTTTACGTCTCGGGGCTCGTGTGCAATGTCTTTCCACTCTCAGATCAATCTCTCTTACCTGACTTCTAGCTATACTATGCTATTTTATCTCAATAACAGTAATTTATTTTGCCTCCTTTGGAGCAAAAGTTAAACAGCCAAACTTTAGAGGAAACGTGGGTAAAGGAGAAAAAATCATAGCGATCCACACTGATTTGTGGATTATTGCGTCTGGATTTACTTAGCAAAATTCTCTGTAGACTGTTTGGAAAAACAATATTTGCATGCCCAATTTGGATTAGCTCTTTTATATTTCCGTTATTTATTAGCATATATTTACAATACATAATATTTATTTGAGAAATTGGTTTAGTTACATATCATATTTTGATTATTTTTACTTCCTTTTCCCCTTCCTATCCCCACCCTTTCAAATCCTTTTCCTCTTCACAAAGTCTATCTTTTTGCTTTCTTCCGTCTCCTTTACATTACGGTTTGGCTTTCTTACATTAGAGGAAACCATGTGATGCACATTGTGGGATGTTTTGGCAGCTCAGGAGCATTTTGCAAACTCCTACACTATTTGTTGACTTACTAAGTGCATGTCAGACTTATATTAACTTTTGAAGATAAAGATTTGTATTTTATAGCTGTGTTAATTATGTTAAGCATGGCCTCCAGATTATTTTCCAAATATCTCTGAAAAAAAGAAAAAAAAGTGGTTGTGAATTTACCCAAGACATTCTTAGTTGACTATATATATGATCCAGAGGTGGACTACAAATTTGTAACTACCATAGATGTAATTGGGAATCTGGTGAATGGTATAAAGCTATTTATGAAAACACTTTCTCTGAGACCTTTTTAAAGACTAATGTACCAATGATTATATCCTAAGGATTACCAAGGGCCAGGACTCATTTGAGTTCCCTTCAGCCAGAAAGAATTCATTGATATATAAGATATTCAGTAGATCATGGAACTTAAAACGAAAACAAAGTGAACCGGGGGTAGGCTGGGGAGGGAGGGAAGGGTGGACAAAGGGAGAGTGGGAAAATCCTTGTCACCTTGACAATATATGTATGTGCACAAAATGCTCAACTTCATTGTAAACCTTAAATTTGCACTTACACATATCAATAAAATGGGGGGATTTTCAGTAGACACCCCACAGAAACTAGCCTAAGTCTTACCAGTCCTAAAAGAAACTGAAAATCTTGAAAGGACTGAATGAATACAGAATTGTCTGCTAAAACAAGTCCAACACTCTGAAGAGGAATACAAGATCAAGTTGTTGACAATGTAAAATTTATAATATCATAAATCCAATAAAAACTTACTGGACATGCATGGGAACAGAAAAATGTGATGATAGTCAAAAGTAAAAAGCATACCACAGAAACGTATCCAAGCCCACTGAAGTTAAGGGATTGCCCAAGCTTATAGTTAGTTATGGGTAGAGATAGGCTTTGAATCCAGGTAAAGGTTAGAGTCCGTACTCCACGCTGTGCTAGTGTACACGTAGTTTCAAAAGACAAACAAGATGTTTCTTTATTCCACAAGCTGTTTCTCTCTACAGTTCAAATGTGCTGATGAGAAGAGAGGTGACTGCGGGCATATGGCTGTTTGATGTTGTGATAGCAAGCTGTAAGGCTACCCCAACTATCAAAGAACTTCAACCAATAATATGAAACTCTCCTAATAATCCATGCCCTGCTTACTTGCCAGGGTGGTCAGATGGATTAAATATGATAGTTTGTGAAATAATTTGGCTGTGATAAATCACTGTACAGTTCCAATGCAGTGATAATTACCAATATAGTACATGTCTTTTGAACTTGTATACTGCAATAAGAAGAGTTGAATTACACTCAAGTCATGGCATATACCATTCACCTTGATAAACTGTTATCGCAATCTATATCCCATTCACAGAATTATTCAGGTACAGGATAGTTTTGGAAACTTCTGATAACCATTATATTAATCATTTAGGGGTGCCTTGTGGGCACTTTCACAGAGTTTTTCTATATTTAATTAAATCCTACTGCATGTTATTATAATATATTCCACTTCATGTTTATGTATATATATATGCATGTTTAAAATTCTTTCTTGACACAGTGTTTTTGATAATCATGATATTACCTAGCAGAGTATTCAGGAAATAATTGATTTTTTTTGACACTGAGTATCAAATCCATTGCCTTCACACTGAGCTACATTCCCAGCCCATTTTATTTTACTTTTCTTTTGAGATAAGTTCACACCAAGTTGCCAAATTGTCCAGGTTGAGCTGAACTTGCCATTGAGTGCTGGGATTAAAGGTGTGTACCACCACATCTAATTCAATTAATTCAATCATTTTGTTGGTTTGTTTGGGTTTTTAGGGTGAATGTTTTTTTCTTATGACAGTTATAAGAATACAGGTAATGATTCCTAGTGTTTTTTAATATAAGAAATAGATGCTATAAAGGAAAAGTGTAACACCAATTTCATTCTTTTTCATTTATTATATAAAAGAAAAAAATTAATGCAGTTATTTTGTACACATTTAAATTCCATAAAACAAATTCATAGAAATTAGGATACTGCATGCATGCACTCTGCATTTTCTTTGTTAAATGTTTTTGTTCACAAAAATAATACCACATTTTTTTCTTTAAAGCCACTAAAGCAGAGGGAGAACAAAACATGCAGCACTGTACACATTTGCATAGTATATTTTACCCAGCATGCCTTGTAGAATGCTACACATACCTATAGAAGAAAATTAAAAGGGGATAAATTACCAAAATAAATAACAAAAATTTAAGGAAAAGAAAAATTATTTGACAAAGACATTTTCCCCCATAATCACTGGAGATAACAGCAATAATCTGGGATATCAACAGCCCTCAGAATAGTAGGGAAAATCTCTGATATCACTTTGCCATATTTATTTCAGAATGTTTCATATTAATCACTTTCTTTTTGTAGTCCCTCCCCACCACCCCATCAAAAGCAAAGCTAATGGCTTTACCTTATGTTTCAAAATAGTATTTCATATAAAACAAATGAAAGAATTCCTAACTAATATTTTTCACTGGGACATCTTTATCATTCTAACTTGAGGCTGTGAAAAATACAGAAGATTTCAATTATGTCCAGTGTTCAGTCGAACCCTGTGAGAACTCTTGCTGTGACATTTTGTAATTGTTACTGAAGGAGAAGAAATAAGAACAGAAAAAATAGTTTGAGTCTTGTCACAAAATAAAATTTAATAAGTTTTATAGAAGGGAGTAAAATAAGAGAAATTACATCCACAGATTGCAAGGCTATTGAAATAAATGGCCAGAAAGTATCAAGCAGCAAGTTAAAAAGATGGAAGATGAAAAAAATCTGATAACACATAGAACTAAATCTATATACTTTTAAAAAATAAGATTGCCAAATTTAACACTGGATTTTGTTATAAGTTTGTGCTATAACAAATGTGCTTCTTTCTCCTCAATCTATTTTCATATTATTGGCAAAATATAATATATTTTATAATTTTGTACTGTACAATATATATTTTTGCTACATTATTTTTCTACTGCGAATGCAGAAGTAACAACATAGATTTATTTTGGCAATAAAATGCTTTCATTTTAATAACGTCCCAGAAAATATCGTAAGGCATATGAAAAATATTATGCAATAATATAGCATTAATGATCCCGCATCTTTAATACATCCATTATGCGTACAGAATTCACACTGATTTCACTTAAAAGTGTATGAAAGTGGCATGCGAGTAGAGCATGAGAGGCTCCTACCTAAACACAGACATAGCCATTTGTTGAGAAATTGAAGTGTTCAATACACAACCAAGAACACTTACAAAATATTGAAAAGATGGAGGCCAGCCACTTTTACTTCTGACTTTAAATCCATTGGTCACATTTCTACCATATTTCTGCAAACATTTTAGAAACGAAAGTTTCATATTAAATTATGACTCCTAAAAACTCAGTGCTATTCACTCTATTTTTCATGGCAAGTGGGAGTTACAGCCCTTTGTTAAGATTATCTGAGATACGTTCTAATTTCATAATGTACCTTAATTACTTGCAGCATTTGGAATTAAACTACCACTACTAGACAGTCAGTTGCTATCAGAGGATGTATTTATTTCATTGGGTAAAGACCATTTTAATAAAAGAAAGAACACTTCAAAGATAATTTTTGAATGTTGTAGCTTTGTCTGTCTAAATAAGCCAGTTTTACTATTTTAACCTGATTGCCTAACCCAATAAGAAAAAACTTGTTCTTATCATCTAGCAGCTCTCATATTGACTGATTTGATTATGATTATCCCTTAAAAAAGGACTATTCTCTGTAGCACAGACACAGCTGTAGGAAACTTAGTTACACTATTGACAGTATTTAAAGATATAAGACCTAATGAAACAGATTTTATTACATAATTTCCCTCGGATGTTTTCTTTCATTAAAAAAAATGAGTTTTAGATAGTTAAAAAAGGACCAACGTGCAACACTGTCATGAAAGACAAAGGCAGAGATCTAAAAGAAATAAGGGTCACAGAAGCATTTATTCAATATTGATATGAAGTTTGTTCCAGTTATACGAGTGTCCAAGATCATGCATATCCTTAACCAGAAAATGGCTAAGCCATGCTCTTGGTGTCCAGAGAAGGATCAATGAAATTTGAATTTGCAAACCAGCTATATTTAAATATCAAAGTTTTGAACCTACTGCCTTTTTAAGAGCTAGATATTATGATACATTGCACAAAAAGGTAATTCCTTTGCAATGTGTTTTGTTCCCTATGATGACTTACTTGTTAAACAAACCATGCCTGATTATAACCTGTGAACCAATTAAAATAAATTTGACTTATGTGGAAGAAATGAAAGGGCAACAAGAACATTTTGGAAAACAGGTTAAAATCTAAAGGGAAGGCATAGTTTTAATACTTTTTGCATTTATCTTTGCAGCAAGATTAGCAGTAATAGTAAGAAATTTCATCACTAGTTCTTGACAAGAAGTTTTCCCTTTAAAGACAGACTGTCTTCTCTAGAGAAGAGGTAGTATAAGTATCCAGATATAGGGCAATTTCTATAGTGGTATTCCATTGTTTTGGGTTTTTTTAAACAAATACCAAAATGAAATTGTACAACTAAGAAAATATATTAGCATGCAAATTAGGGTTGCTTAGAAACATTCTGAGCTTACATCCGGGTCTCAATATTTTGTGATATGTTCACTTAAAGAGTTTAAATTTGCAAACTATCTTTTTCCATAATTTCCTCTGCTCACTCTTTTTCATGGCCCACACTTTCTATTAGGAATTTTAAGGCCCCCACACAAAAGACAAGTTCAAGTATGCAGGTATGGAAACAGGTTAACATTCCAAAAATACATTTTGCAAAACAACATCAACAACACTAATAATTAGAGTAAATAACAAATTAGTTAAAGGGAACAAATAATTCTTTCAGAATTTGTTTAACATTTAAAAATTCATTTCATTAAGGACAAGATACAATAACTTCTATAATCACAAAGTAAGACTCTCTTAGTAGGAAAGACCATTAGTTTAAATTGTTAACAATTTCAATTTTCTTTCTAATAGAACTATATAAAGATAAGAGAGAATCATTAGTCATTTATAAACATTTCTAACATTTCTTCGTGTTATAACAAAGTATTCAGTAATGGCAAGTTATAGGTTTAACTATTGGAGTAAACAAGATAACATTGTTGATTTTAATAATGGAATCATATTATAGTCTTGAGAATTAACATAAGAGTATGCAAATCATATTCCCCTACCCCAGGACTACATTTTCACATATAAGCCTACCTTGTTACATATTTGCTGCTTGAAGTTATAGAATCCTAATAGATGGTTTGTATCACAAGTTCAAACAGCCTCAAAATACTATGACTCCTTTCTCTTGCTTATAATCATTTGCTATTTTAAATAAAATTAATTAAAAACAATGTATTTGTGGAATATATATTTTCCAAAGGTGCTTGGTATGCTTGGCAAAATAAAACTTTTTATTTAGAATCTATCTGGATTTTGGCATCATTGACACAATAAACTCTAAGGCCTTAAAAAAAAAAGAGGAAGATGCACGTCTTATTCATTTGGAGAAGAGAAACTTATTACAGGAGTAAGGTGATAGAATATGTCAAATTAAAGTGAAATCTTAAATATATCCATCAAGAAAATATACATTAATACCCTTTCCAAGATTGTTAGCTTTTGGATAAGAATGCAAAGCAAAACATGTGTGGACATTTAATGGTAAATGACAGTTCAGTTTTGCACACAGATATTGAATGGGTCTCCCTCTTTATCTGCATGATATGGAAGACTAGGAACAAGCCTCTGAGAGGCCTTTAAAAACAAGTGACTTTTTAAAAGTTGAAAGAAAATGGTAATCTTCTTGACTAGAAAATATATGTAAATGCTGTTACAGCTACCTGCCATAAAATGTAAGTATCTTAAAGTAGTTAAATGACCAAATTTGCTAATGCTACTTACAGAAAAAGCTGAACAGCTGCCTAGTCTAAATTTATACAACTTGGTGCACTCTTTGCAATTAAATACTTTAATGCGCACAAACAAGAAACCAGTAAAGCATATAGAAAAATGTTTTGGCTAATGTGTTTTTTCTCATGCAAATATGTGCTATACATGTAATAAATATATATTTTTGTTTGCTGGAAAATGCTCTTCTGTGTTCTAACAAAGTATTCAGTAATGGCAGGTTATAGGTTTCTTAAAGAGCCTAATGGAGACAGCTCTATTAAACATCTTAACTGAAAGTTCTGTGAGCTTCACTACATGACAAAAGAACTTTACAAGCCAGTATCACATGTTAACTTTTAAAATTTACTGAGCCCATGTTTAACTGTATCAAGTATTTGAGATGACTTACAGAATTACGAGCAACCTTGTTATCAGCTACACAGGATCATATTGGGGTATGCAAGTCAACATGAGAGAGGGCAGGTGGTGAGGTTGTAATAGGGTTCAAGATATGTACAACTAATTAAGAATGTGAAACTTACTTTCTTGAGCAAGAGAATTGTTTATCTGGTACATGCTTTGAAAGCCTAAATAGTGAAAAACTTGGGGAAAAATAAAATACAAAATTATTTATTCTTTGATGGCTGAGGGAAGGTTTGCTTGGGATTGAACCCAGGGCCTACAAAGTAGCTAGACAAATACTCTACCATAAGCTACTCCTCAGCCCCCTAATTAATTACTTTTGTTCTCAAAAATAGGATTCATGACATGTACCTGTAGAAAAATACTTTTATGCCTGGTCCTATTGGGGTTTTAGAAAATGCACACAATGTGGAATTTAAGAAATAAGAATTTTTTTGTAAAGACAAATGTGTGTTATATAAAAGAGTCAATTGACTAATTTCTTGGATCATAGTGAATCTAAGGCTTCCTTGATAATAGAAGACATAGGCCACCAATTCCATAATTATAATCACTGGAAAAATTGTGAAAAATTAGTAAATGATGAGGCGTGTTCATTAGTTATAAATAGGTTCAATCTCCAAATTTTTAAATTCTCTGCATTAAAACACTGTAATTTTAGTGAACAAATAGACTGAGTTGCGGTTTTTGTTTAGTTTTTACTGCAAGTTTTAAATTCTGCATTTATTTTAAACTTGTTTCAACTAATCATTTTGTTAAAACACGACCTTCGACAACTAATTTGAATGTGTTCATGGAAAACAAAAAACTTTATCCTAATTTTTAAAACTGAGTGAAGGGCTAGACTGTTCAGATATTCAAAGAGATTGAGTGAACTTCAGTGAAAGATAGTTGTGCTGGCAAGAAATATGGATCCCATGCCTGTGTTAAGTGGAACTGAGAACCTCCCATCCGGAGATGTTGAGTTGTGTACTCAGGAGACCTGTGCTACATCCTTGCTATCTGATTTCTGATCCCCAGATGTAGGTGGTTGTGCTCAGATTGATTAAAAAGAAACTCATTTTCCATTTCTGATAACTAGCTATTCTTGGGCTTCTTGTTACTATTCTCTCTTACTGCTGAAATTTTTTCCAGTTTTCTTTTTTGCCAACTTCAAACAGGCGAACAGTACTGACTGAACAGAAAGCAAAACACTTTGAATACAACAGCTGTGCCAGGAAAGAAATAGTAATATTAAAATATGAGACTATATAATTTCTGTCTTAAGATTTCTGAGGTTTTTTTGGCACTATCGATACATTTGGTAAGTCTGAAAAGCCATTCTGGCAACATTAACATATAATAAAATGTTTATACATTCGAACTGTAAGTGTAAATTTAGCTTCCAGCAAATAAATACCATAGCTGGCTTCTATTATTATTTTGATTTTCTTATTAATTAGTTATTTTTTCCCCAAATTTTTCAGTTAATTGCAACATGCTCAAGTAGACTTTCTAGTCAATTCACCCAAATTCCAACAGGAATTGGTTTATAAATTGGTTCCAACTGGAACTGGTCATTTGGAATTTCCAGCATGGGAAATTATTTTATATGTGCCTTGATAAGTACCCTTGATTACAAATTGATGTGTCTAAATCTATGAAGAAAACAAAAGGTACTGCTATCATGTAAATGTTGCACTTAAAAATATCTATATGATTGGGTATCTAATATCCATCTAGACTCAAGGGCATAATGTACAATTTTTTTGCCCGCCCACCCCCCCCTTACTTAGCAATAAGTGACAGTAGCCCATAAGCACAGTAAATACTGTGCTGTGCTTGCCAAGTTAAGATGATTGGTTTAATCCTAGCAATGCTATGGCAAATTGCCAACAGATAAATTTTTGTTTTTGTTTGTTTGTTTCGGCAGCCTCAAAGCCTATGTCGGGAGTCATGGCTGTATCCCCCAGGTGAGCCTCGGTTCCTGTGGGGTTTGTAAGTGTCCTGGTAGGAGTCAGGGTAATCTTCTTCCACAAGAGGGTAATGATCTCGGCTATGCTGGGAACTGGAAGATAAGCGGTTCCTACTCTTCCGAGCCCTCTCATTGTGATAATTTTCATCAGAGGTCATTAGACTTCGTCTTTCAATTGGAGAGTTCTCAGTGGAGTGGTTGCTATGCCTCATTCGCTGACTCTAAAAACATCAGATAATTCATTGATTAAATAATGTCAGTTTCATTCATCTAAACATGTAAATGTACGTACAATAATGGGATCTGTGCCATGAGATATTACATACCTACGTGTAACTAAAGTGTTTTGATGCACAAAGGGTCTCCTCAAAATATCTGGTCTTATTTATTTGAGAAACAACATGCCACATTGTTTATAATTCATGAATTAATCACATGCTGCTGTATGACTGCTTTCTATAACAAGTACAGAATTGAAAATTGACTATTAAAAGGAACTTAACATATTTAGGAAGGACAACAAATTCCACTTCTATTGCAAAAATGAGAATTATTTTACTGTGGGGAGATAAAGTTTAGAATAGTATCTATTATTTTATTCCTCTCTTAAAACTAATAAAATTCTTTCTATTCCTAAAGTTACATACTTCACTTTGATCTAGCTGAATACTCCTTATATTTTTAAAAGTACTTTAATGAATGACTCATGCTATTCTTAAAAAAATGCATTATTCTTCCCAAAAGGGTTTACAGTAATTACGAAGTCAATTAAGGCCTTTATACATCCTGCTTCTTCAACTGAAATATCCTACAAAGTAATTTTCAAATATAAACTAAATTTGTCTAATATTATGAATCAAAATTAGTATTTTAGACATTTAATGGCTCAGAAATTGCCATCCAACACTTTTTTCTTACAAAGAAAAACATGTATTTGCAAATATCTACCAACTTAGGTAGGTCACCTGAGTCCAAGAACAGAATCCTGAGAAACCATGGCCCAGGTATATCTTCTCCAAAGTATACTCAGATTTCCACAGAAGAGAAGTCATTTCATGGATCACAGATCATGCCATTAACCTCAGCCAGGTATTTAAAAATTAGGTGCCTATGGTTAATGGAAATAGGCCACAGGACAAAGGGCACCACATTAACTCATTAGTGAAACTGGGAGAACTACTTTAGGTAGATGTCTTAGGGATGATGAGTCAGGAGTATTGCTTTCATAAACAAAGTGTGACATTTGATTTCCTCCTACAAAGCTTACTGCTTCTTACATCCATTTCTCACCCCAGTATGTACATCTCAGAGCAAACCCAAATTAGTTAGCGGAAACCATCCCCAAGATGAGCATGCAGGAAGGGAAATGAGGCAAGAAACAGTCCTGGTGCATACATAGGTGAACTTGTACTATACATTACTGTAGTGTATTTCCCAAGTCCAACCTCAAAAGGCATTTCTTTATCTGGCAGCTTTTCTCCTTATAAAGATGGAACTTTGCTGCACAGTGATACAGTTATAATAGCATTTCGAGGTTAACTCTACATGTTCTATGATTATCAGCATCATTCTGACCCATTAAAATAAAGCTAGTCAGGGCACAAGAGGGCCCAGATAACTACATGTTCTTCAGTCAGCTAGAGGTTTGGCCTTGTGCTAGCAGCTTCTTAACAAATGGTAAATAATAATTAATACAGAAAGGAAAGCATTACTTGGTGTCATTATACCTCTGGCTCTCTATCTAGTTCTGCATACAACACCACAAGAGAGCAGAGAGAACTTCCTGATCCTGTGCTGGACACCAGCTTCCCTGAAGGATACTCAGCATAACCACTGACCAAGGTGGGCTCCAGACACCCCCCAGAAAATTCAGGGATCTGTCACTGCTTCCAAACAGAAAAGCTCTACTCATGTTCATATTCTGTCTTGTGTAAAGCAGATGACAGACCCAGCAGCCCATAGGGCAGGGACAATCCAGACAGTCAAAAGGCCTCTCTCTCCCCAAATATCTTACTTAGTGCCATGGTGCCTAATATGTGCACAATTTATGACCCTTAAGTGTCATACAGTCCAAGAAATCATGGAGAGTTGTACTGAGAAGGTGTTACATTTACCAGGGATTAATTTATCTAAGTAAATCTATTATAAATTCACAGAGAGCAAAGTTTTTTAGAAAAGCTCATTCTCTGGGTAGCTTTCTCTAAAACAGATCATAACTAAGTAATGGTTTAGGTTTTAAAAAATATAATGGGCTCCTATGACACACTAATTAAGGACTACCTTAATCTTCAACTTGATCAAGATTTTTATAGAATCTTAAAAACTAAAATTATAAAAACAATTTATATTAAGGACAACCCTAATCTTCACCTGAATTGAGATTTCTATAGAATCTTAAAAAGTAAAAATGTAAAAACATTTCAGAGTAAGGATAACCCTAATCTTCAACTTAATCAAAATTTTAAAAAATATAATCTTAAAAAGTTAAATTGTAAAAAAAAAAAAACACGAATGAAAAAGTGACAATACCTGTAACCCAGAGATTGCGGTGGGATATGGTGAGAGCGCTGTGGAGCCCAAGTTCCTCCCCAGCAGTGGAGTCATGGGGGTACTGCTGGTGGTGTGCGTGGCCCGCCAGTACGCCTCAAGGTACTCTCCGAGATGTTCACACGCATCCTCAAGCTGATTCTCATCCAATATAACATCAAACATTTCCTGTAGATGACAAGAAAATTCATGGCTATTTTTGGTTGAAGTTTTAGGTAATAACATCTAAAATTCCACTTGAGGCAGATAACCGTATTTTTCACATCTAGCCCCAAATATCAAAATTGGAAGATGGGCTAAATGCGTAGATTCTTAAGGTTAAGATGAATTGAAGGGCTGCTATTATTCATGTGTAAATGAGGATATTTTGTAAAAGAACTCATTAAATATTTGAATCTTTCATTATTCAGAAACAAAGGTGAGGTAAATGTGAAAGTATTACAGGTAATTTACAATGAAAACCTCTACATATTCACATTTTTGTCCATATATTACTACAGACATGAATTCTCCTCATTCAGAATATGAGAAAAGCATATTAAGGTCAGATTATTTTGGCCAATGAGCCTACCATTGGAATAAACATTTCCTCTCCCAAAGCGCAGGGAATTAGATTTACTTAGATATTTCTCAGAATGTTTGTGAAAATGACATTATCTCATGATAAAACAATAGGGAAGGAAAGTTTAAGATCAATATTAAGATTGTTTTGTGGATTATAAAAAAAGAATAGTATTTAATTGAGAAAAAAGCATCCTGTGTCTTTACTTCTGTCAATAAAAACTTCGCTCATTATCTGCTCTGTAACCAGCGGGTTTTCCTCGAACCCTCTTACGGTTTGAATCTGGAGTATCCCCCAAAAAGCCTTGAATATTTGGATGTTGCAAAACACTGATTGTTCTTGGGAGGTGGGGCCTGGACAGAGTGCATGGAACACTGGGGCTTCTGGGAGTGGACCCTAAAGGTAGCTCTGCCTTTCCATCTTCCCTTGGCTTTCTGTCTGCCATGCTGTGAGCTGTTCTTTCTTTAGGTTCTGCCTCTGCCATGTGTTTCTACCACTGCCGGCTATCCACAAAATGGTCTGTGACCTTCTGAAATTGTAAGCTAAAATAAATCTTTCCTCCTATAAATTGTGGATGTCAGATAGTCGGTCCCAGCAATGAGACTGTAACTAAGATAAGCCCCCAGAGAAGTCAAGTGGCCCTCTGGTATGGCAGTGTGGCTGGAAACAAAAACCAGATATGCCCAAGACAGAGAATCTTGGGAGGGGCAGTCAGAAAGTCTTGGCACCTCAGAAAGGGAAAAAGCATTCCGCAGGTTAAGTGTTGGCATACCCCATAAAAGCAGGTGGATGGTTTGGAGATCTAACTTTCAGTAGCCAGACTGAAAAGCTTTCTCCCACTGCCTCTAACACTATCCATCTGCTTTTATGAATTCATTTTACCAAAATAAGAATCTCCCTGTAATGGATCAAATGTATGGTTACTGCCATCAGCACTGTCATCATTGGCTGGATTGAAGATTAATGGTGGCTGGAAGACACAGTCAGTGGAGCCTCCACTGACGGATTCTCTTCAGTGATGGAACAAGGGCTCCTTGAAGCAAAAGTCACCATGGAAACCACCTCTCCGCCAACACTGACTATTTTTGGTGCTGGAGTTTGAACCCAGGAACTCGAGCATGCTAAGCACACACTCTGTCCCTGAGCTACACCCCTCATTCTTGCTATTTAAATGTGTCATTATATCAGTGTTTACTGAACATTTTGATGTTAGCTGAAAGCAATTTGAAGGTACCTATATACAGGAACAGAAAAATAAATGACTTTAGTCCAAATTTACTCATGTTGGAGAAGACTCAGCCAATTAAACTTATACAGAAAAACACCATCCACTCCTAAACATTTATTAGAAAAGCTACTGGTGCTTCTTTCATATTTTATTCATTCATAAAATACTTACCCAGTACTTATGTTGTGCAAGGCATTGTGGGTATAGTGGCAAAGAAAACATCCTATGCCCCAAAAGAGTGCCGGTTGGTGGAAAAGATAGTACTAAAACTCATAATAATACACAATACACTGGGATTAAATTCAGAGTAAGATAGCCTGAACTAACGTTTGGAGCTGCCATTAGCACTGCCATCACTTAAACTTTTGGGTTTAGAAGGAGGCCCAGAGAGGCTTGTGAAAACTGAACTTACAAGAAAGTGGAAATAATGAGGAAATTAAAGAATTCTACCCATAGAATAAAATACAATGCAGAAGAGAAGCAGAGTCACAATGGATTAAAGAGACCACATGGCTCATGAGAGAGGGAAATAGCCAGTTCCTAGAGATTCAATTAATATATATCTTTCTCATAATTCCTCTTCTCCACTGAAGTTACCCAAAGGAGTGTCTTGTCTCTTGCAGTTAAAAACCTCCTCCTCCATTAATGGAAACTTTCAACTGTCACAAATACGAAGTCTGAGAACTGTCCATAGGGTTCTGGTACAAGCGGTGGTGTTATAGAACAGACATGAGTGGGACAAGGAGTGCTACATCTCCAGAAGCTACCACAGAAAATAACGAAGCAGAAAGAAAAAGGAGGGAACCAGCAATGCAGAATGAAGCTGAGCAGCTTCCTCGGCTCCTACAGGCTCCAGGTCTCCACAGATTCTGGACAACTGGTGATTTATAGCTCGCTGTTTGTATCATTTTATTTCTGTTCACTGCAAAGATGGATTACACAGGTTTCATTCATTCTGTGATGTGGGTTTAGTTAGTCCCAACAAATTATATTTCTTTTTTGCAAAGTCTCAAGTTAAAAAACCTTCAGAGATGTCTAGAGTTGGAAGGGTCCTGACAATGACAGCCAGACTGCAGAGTTCAAAGAGGACAAAAATCAAAGAGTGCCATTGGAGGGAGGTTTTTATCTACTTGGCTGTTTTTTAAGTTATACTGTCACCACTGTAGATGCAATTAAACACATCTTTAATTATAAAGGATTTTAAGAAACTACTTACCTTTGCCAATACATAGAATTTGTACACATCAGCACAAGACTGCTTAAGCCTGATCATTAGCTTTTGCACTGCTAAAAGACAGCTATATGATGAAAGATGCTTTGAAGCTGTTTTTAAGCTTTCAGAAAGCACAGACAAAATCAAATTCTGGCTTCTGAATGAATACTTCATTTACCTTATTTTCAACTAGGAAAAACTTCTCAGCCTATATATCTGTGACAATTTTTCTGTTCAGAAAATAACAGTGCTAGAAAGTCATGATAAGAGAAATTTTAATAATTAAACAAGAAACTCTAAGCAAAGCAACCCAATAAAATATTAATTAAAAAATAAAGGTTGACACCTAAGCAGTCTCTTCCTATGCGATACATGAGACCCATGGTGTAGGGGAGGATGCAGAGAACAATTTAATGAGCAAAACTCCAAAGCAGTGGACGGTGACAGGATGTACCCTTACTGACAGCCCAACATGAGCGTCATGAGGAGTTGGTCTCCAAGTACTGCCATAGCAAATATCTTTGTCATTTTGGGACAGGGTATTTTCTTCAGCTGAGAAAGACAGAAATGGCGTGGGACTGCCAAAGTAAATAAGTAGTGAACAGAGGAGTCAAAACAAGCCATCAATGGGCTGGTGTTACAGGCCTGAAATTCCTGCATTTTGGGAGTCTGAGGCAGGAGAATCTCAAGTTAGATGGGCAACATAGCAACTTAGCGAGACTTTGTTTTGAATAAACAATAAAAAGGGGCTAGGAGTGTAGTTCAGGGAGAAGGCCCTGTGTTCAATCTCCACCATGACAAAAATAATAAGATAAAATGCACTAAAAAATAAAAAATCCAAACCCCCTTTATGTATAATCTCTCTCAGAAAAACAAAAACTAAACCATTATCTGTAAGTAACATGCCTCTAGCTCATCCAGCAGTCCACAGATCTACAATGAAAGTGAAGGAAGACTAATGTTGAATAATAAGGAAATAAAGATGATGTGTAAGGTCCTTTAAAAGAAGCTACAAGTTCTCAATTATGTCTCTGATTCTCCCCTCACAAAGTAAGATGTGAAACTCTTTCCTGGGGAATCCATCTGAGTTAGGGTGGCCAGCCATCCTCGTTTGATGGAGACTGCATATTTGTGGGAACAAGGGACTTTCAGTGCTAAAATATGGAAGATCTTGGAGGAAATTTTACTATGCAGTAAAACAAAACAGTTGAACGGTATAACATGTAATGCTAATTACAAGATAACCAGGCTGGGCCCATTGACCTGGCCTGTAATCCAAAGCAGAAAGATTCCAAGTTTGGGCCAGTCTGGGCAATTTAGCAATCTAGCGGGACCCTATCTTAAAATAAGAAACAAAAATAGGTTGACAATGTAGCTCAGTGTGAAGGCCCTGGGCTTGATCCCATCGTGTCAAAACAAACAAACAGTTTCCCTCAGGTCAAAACTGCATTCTTTACTACCTAACTTATTGGTCAACTTAGGAAACTTTCTAAGTTAAGGGTTTTTAAAAGACATAGAAGATCCTGAGGATAAAGTAGAGCTCACCAACAGTGCAAGACCAGAGCAGTTAGTCTCACGTAGTTTCCACTTCAATGAACTAAGCAAGAAAGACGATCAGAGTTCTCACAACTAATTGGTAGGATAGCACGAAGGTGAAGGACTTAGTGACTTTGATCCCTTCTGTGTCCTTTTTCTTAAATGACATTTGTTATGAACCCGAACACCCAAATATGTATCTTTCTCCATAAAACCTCCCATCTTGTCCATTCTTATTCTTCAAAGACTATAACAACATCTGTCAGTCTTACCGTCTACAGAAATGAACTCAGTGGTTTTATTCAGTTCCTACCAGTCAGATGGGCTACATCACGGCAATGGTGGGAAAGAACTGCTCTGAACTCTACAAACAAAATTGGTGCTTGAAATCCCTGGAAAATGCGTACTCTCTTTCAGACACAGAGAAACTTGATCCTGTGTGGCCTTGTTTCATGAAGGTGACATATGATACTAATTACTCTTCTTTTCAGAAACAGTGTTAAGAATTAGACTATGGTCATTCCAGAGCTCTGTAATAATGCATGGCCCTGTGGGAGAGCACTTCAATAGATGAGTGAACCCACATGGGTTTAAATACTTTCAATAAAATCATTGGAAAAGGAGAATAGAAAATTACTACAGTGAGAGGAATATGATCAAAGATACGGGGCACTGTCATTCCTTCATTCCATTCAGAGCTCTTAGGTTTAATAGAATAAATCTGAGTCTATTCAGCACTGGAAAATAACTATGGTTACTGTAACATTAGATGTTTGGAAGACTCTACTGAAGAGCTGAGCTCCTCTCTTGCAGAGAGAACGATTAATGTCATTTTACACACAGAAAAAGCCATTATGCAGCTCAAAGAGCCATGGGGTCAGTTTTTGGTAACACAAGACAAATTGTAACTAAGTAGGATTAAAGGATTACGTTTCACTTATATATTCCATTGTCTGTATCCTTCTCTCACCGTGTGTCACGCTGCTCTTATTACCGTAGTCCAGGGGGGCAATTTGAACTTGGCCTTCTTAAAATGTGCTGTTCTCAACTTCTCTAAAAAGGAAAGAGTACTAATACCTAGAAGAAGACAAATGAAATCTAAAAATAAAGTATAACAGTATATAACTGTGAAACAAAATTAGTTTGGTCATATAAAAAATATGAGATGTGCTTGTGAGTCCTATTCTATAGGCTCCTTTTCTCTCTGTGTCTGATTAGCCCAAATTTATGTTTTTGTGTATGGCAAATTAGAAATGGTTATCAATTCTTTAACACTCCCCACATTGAAACTGAGGGTTATGTTACTTCTTGAATCTGGGCAGCCTCTGTGACTATTCTCATGAGCAAAGTACTGTGAGAAGACAAAAAGAAAAAAGAAGAAAAAAGCTGCGCTGGTATCTAAGACCTGCTTTCAAGAGATCTGAACTCTTGTTCTGTGTGTGTGTGTGTGTGTGTGTGTGTGTGTGTGTGTGTGTGTGTGGTGTGTGTGCACATGCATGTGTGGGCTACTGGGTATGGAACCCCACGGCCTTCATACTGAGCTACATCTCCAGGTGCACACACTGGGCTTGAACTTGAGATCCTCCTGCCTCAGTCTCCCGAAGTGCCTGTAATTTCCAGCTGGAATTCTTGCTCTTAGAGCCCTGGGAGCTACAGTGTGAGAGACCTACATCTGTGTGGGAGAGGGAAAAGTGCTGGCCGAGTCCAGCCTACCGACTATCCCTGCTGAGGGACTAGGTTAGCCACCAGCTAAATATATCAAGTGGCCATTTTTTTAAACAAAAATTTGTTATGTCAGTTTATGTCAGAGTAACAGATAATCACAAGTCACCCTAGAACATAAGGGGCTACTTCTTCCAGCTAGCTTAACTAGGCCTGCCTGCTGCTTCTAAAATGCTTGATTGGAAAACATTTGTTTGCAAGTTCCTGATGGCTATTCAAAGGCAGAGTTAAGTATTTTCACCAAGGAGACAGTACAGGCCACAAAACCTGAAATATTTACTATGTGGCCCTCTACTAAAATTTTTTACTGATCTCTTTCTAGAAAAAGCTTGTGATTCCCTCTGCAAGGGAATATATAATAACCAACCTTGCGCCGCTCACTATCGAAAGTCATTGCTTGAACGTTCATCAGAATAGTCATTCCATTAAGGTAGGAGACAAACATCTTAGGCTGACTTTGGCCAAGGTGTATGACCTCTGGAAGCCAGTTCACGTCTCCTGGTCTCAGTATCCTCATTTGTAAAATGAGGAGATTGGCCTAGATCAGTCTTTCCCTAGAAGTGTTCCATGAAACACTAGACTTGTAGGAAAACAGACCTGTGTGACCAACTGTACGGGAAACCCAGGCCTGTTCTAGCCATGTTCAAAGCACGTTACCAAGGTTCTTCAGTACAGAAACCAGAATACATTTGTTTACATAAGTATTTTCTCAAACATTTGTCATAGCAAGTCTCTTTTCCTACACGACTTGCTATCATCACTTAGACTCCACCTTGTGAGAACATCAGCTGGGAAACACTGTAGCAAGTACTCTTTAAAGTCCCTTTATGTTCTAATAGGTCATGTTCTAGGAGTCATTCTTCTGCCTAGAGAAAGCTGCCTTTTTTTTTTCTTCAGTGCTCTTTTAGACTTCCCTTTCCAAAAACTGCTGTCTTTAATTTCTTTGCAAAGTGAGACATTGCCAGTGAAAATTGCTGACTTCTTAGACTGGAGATGCAGTGGCCAATTAAGCGAGTTGCAAATTCTTCTAAAGGAACTAAAATGACACCATGATCACCAATCTTCAGATGACAATTATAATTAACGGGCTTGAAGTAAAGGGACAAATGTAGACACATTTTTAAATTGCTACTGGCTTTAAAATCTGAAGATCTCCTCATGTGTGCCAATACAGTTTACAACTCCTTCTTAGCATTGCAAATGTTATTCGCGCAACATGGAAATGTTTAGAAAATGTTAAGTAGAAGGCAACATTACTTATTTGAACAGCTTGTTTAAAATGCCAGGTTATCTGACTATATAAAACACAGACGTGTTTATCCTGCTAAGATAATGAAAGGGCAAGGCTGTCTTCCAAATGCACATGGCTGTTTGAGATTCCTGACGTGGGGACAAGTCGTACAGAAGCTGCACAGTATTGCCACATTTAAGTGCCCTATCCTTATACTCTTTTGTATTTACTCACTCCTTTAATCAAACATCTTAATGTGTAAGTGCACTTCATTATTAGGCAATGTGACATTAAAGTTCTTAGCAGAGAATTCTGTGGTCCAAGCTATCCAAATTTTCTGCCTGGTAGATGACCAGGTATGTGAGGTGGGTGGAGTTGGAAGGAGAGGAAATTGGTTTTGGAGGCAGATAGATTCAGTCTAATCCTAATTTGCAATGTGACCTTAGGGAAATACTTTAACCCCAACCCAATTGTCTGCAGTTCTTTCAAATGTAAAATGGAGATCACACTGATTCTTTTATTAAGTAACTGTGATGTGACCTAGTATAAGCATCTAATAAAAATGCATTATTAATTATTCAACAAATAGCTATAATGGGCCCATGAAGACTGAAAAGCAAATACAACAGTGAACCAGTGTTCAACTCACCAGACATGTCAAGGGGCAGAGTACATCCGATAATGACAACAGAAAACACCTAGACAGCACATATTGTGTGCCGGGTACTTTTCTATGAGGTTCACGAGACATTCACTCACTGAATCCTTATACCAATTTCAAACTTGTCCAAGATTACGTACACAGTTTTACAGAGTCTGGGTAGATTTGAACCTGGCCATCTATTTCTAGAGTCTGTGCTTTGAACAGCTATGCTGTTTACTTCTCTAAACATTTGAATTGGATTTTATGTTTTTGGAGAGCATATATGAACTTTACACAGGTATAGGAAAAAGTCTGGAGAATCAACTGATTAAAAAAGACCTGTGCATAAGCACAGGAACAGTCAACTGAACAAGTGGAGGCAATCACTGACAACTGAAGCCCAAGCGTCCTGTGACCGTCATCACCCACAACCCCACTGCACCAGTGCTGGCCTTCCAACTCAGCAGCTGTTTTCTGGCAACAGCTCTAGGAGAAAAAGAGCCATAATATAGTTTTTCTTCCTACCCAACCCTGACCCTTTCATCTGCTATAACCACAGGGCTCTTCTGGTTCCAATCAATTCTTGACCTTCAACATCATAATCTCTTATGCTTGCCAGAACCTTCTGGCAAAAAGGGAAAGTCAAACTGTCATGCTTTATTTTGTTCTTCTCTTTCTAAAAAGTGTTCATGTAACTGGATGCTGCATGCTAAGTGGTTTGCTGAGTGTTTGCAAGGCAATCAAGCCAGCAGGAAGACAGCATATATCAAACAATAAGTTCACTTCTTATTATAAGCCAGACCCCAGCCGGTTCTGGATATGTAAGCACAAACAACACGACAGCCGTGGCTAGTTCCATGAAATCCTTTAGATTTATGACAACACACCATCACTGCCATCATTTTAAAGATGACAATGCTAACAGGAAGGGAGGAAACTACTCTCTTCAGGCAAGAACAATTAAGACACACATGACTCTACTTACAGGAGGGCATTGTGCAAGTTTATCAGCTGCCACTAGTTGAACGTTCAAGTGTTTACTTTGGGACTTTCCTCTAGATTTAATCAACCGCTGTAAAACCTGATAAAAGAAGACATAAACCTAAGATATTGTCAATGGCTGAAAAAAGCAAATAAACCAGGAATTTTTAATAGTCTGTGTAATCCGAGGATTAATAAGTAAATAAATATATTAAAAATCATATACTATATAAACTATGTAATGACATCAGCCACTTGATGTTTATCCTTTCCTAGCTCTGTGTGAGGTCTTGGGAAGGTTCTGGATTCCCTCTCTAGGTTTTGAAATATCTTTGACATTTCAAAATGAGTCTTGCCCAAGTGGAGGAACTGGTCTATATCAGGTCATTTATGTTGAGTAATATTTTGATATTATTTGATTAATATTTTGGCTCACAGCCTGCATGTCAAATAAATATCAATGTCATTTATACATTTGTCTTTTCTCAACAAAAACTACTGAGACATCACAGCTTAATTTTACAATAATCGGGCCAGCTCATGATTGAAAATGCAGACAAAATATTTTCATGGAACATTTCATTCTTTTTTATTTTGAGGCAGGGTCTCACTCTGTAGTTCAGGCTGATCTTGGACTCACGGTAATTCTCCTGCCTCAGCCCCGCAAGTGATGGGATTAGAGGCATGCGCCACCATGTCCGGTTTATGTGGTGCTGGGAATCAAACTCAGGTACCTAGTGCTTGATTTAGCGCTTGCTAGGCAAGCCCTTTAACCACTGAGCCATTCCTCCAGTCCTCATGGCCCATTTCTATACCTAAGCCAATGATATATTCATGTATTTTGATCACTGCTGAAAGTGTACGTGGTAATATACTTTAATATTTTTGTTAGATGAAACAGTACTAGTCTATGACACTCTTGATACCAGTGACCCTGCTCCTGCACATAAGGACACCATAGTGACGGAGGCAGAGGGAGGGGCTGACATCTCCTCTACTGTAGTGGAGGGTGTCTGAATGCCCAGCTGCTCTGGGTCAAGGAGACCTTCAGATAATCCAGACAATTTCAATTCATTCTCTTGATTTTAAAAGGCTGTGGTCTGGTAAGGATTCCAAAGTTTACAGCACATAAGCAGTGCCTGGAAAGATGAAAGGCTGAGAACCTCAGAAGGTTTGGAGAAGACACAGGTTCTTTAGACTTTCTCTACCCATGAAAGGAGATCATTGCTCTGGCTGCAAGCTGAATTTGCAGTTAGGCAATTAAAATATATTCTAGGAGGCACTGAAAAGAAATTGACTGTTAAGATAATACCTCCTGAGGTATTTATTTCATAGTAATTTTTTTGAAACTCCATCACTTTTTAAAAATGAAAGAACTCCCAAATCAAGAGATCAATCGGAGGTGATCTCGCTTTATCTTTAGCTCTCCCGGTGGCATAAAGATATATAACAAATTGTACTTGTTCACAGGACAAGTATATTCCTCAACATACCCAACCTACGCATATATGTCAAGGTCTGTAAACTTTCTGGAGATGTTTAAACAATGATATTTCACACACCTTCCTTGAATGATGTGCTCTCTCAGTAAGGAGAAAATATATGTTATTTAAGAATGTATACTATCCAAGAAATTTACCAAGATAGAAACTATGGACTATTAAAACCCAATGTCTACTTTTCCTTACCTTGAATTTTTTTTTCTATTATACATTTGCCTATCTGGTGGGCTTCTTGAAGAGTTTCTTTATCTGTTATCTCACAGAGTGTGAAAATAAGTCATTAACAGAATCTCAGTAAGACCTTTTTAAATTTTTATTAGCATGTACTTTAATACATAATAGTAAAAAACATCTTTAGAAATTGATATATTTATACATCATGTCTTGATCACTTTTATTTCCCTTCTCCCTTCATACCCCCTTCTCCCTCGATATCCCTCTTCCCTCTGCACAGTCTATCTAAATTTCTTCCATCTCTCTTTTACTTTTATTATGGTTTTGTTTCTTCATATTAGAAAAACCAAGACTTCCCTGCTTATAAATAAAAAGGATATTTCAAAAGAAATGTGCTTCTAATCCTTAAGACAAAGTGAACCAATTACCTTTGGAGATGAGACTTTCACATGAACAATAATTGGTGCTAAGGACGTCTTTATAAGTTGTGCTGGGTGGTTGATGGTGTCTGCATCAAGAACAACCAGTTGCAAAGATCTTGCCAACTCAAAAATCCTTTCAATTTCACTTTGTACTTCCGCTAAAAGGAAAACCAACAAGTAGTAGGTACTGATTATTCTTGTTAATATTAATATTAAAAAGAAATAGTACATCTTGAAACTTATTATGGTTAAAAATTGGCTTTATTTTCCAAACATCTTCAGCAACTTACATTTGCTGGGCCTGGTGATGTGAGCATGTAATCTCAGCACTCTGGGAGGCTGAGGCAGGAGGGCTGGTTCAAGCCCAGCCTGGGCAACTTAGTAATTTAACAAGTCTCTGTCTCAAAATCAAAATCAAAACTGAGCCAGGACTGTAGCATAGTATGAAGGCTTTGAGTTCTATTCCCAGAACAAAAAAAGAGAAACTCTCATTTTAGAAACTGAAACCACATTTGAGAAACAACTAAAATACATGTGCACAGCAACATTTGAGAGAAAATATTTCTATCTATGACCAAGTTATATATTGATATTTTAGAAATATGATTTTGTTCAAAACCTACACCTCACTTCTTTTGACTATTATCCACGTATTTATGTCTTTGGATAATTGTACTAGGTTTCTTCTTGCAATGAATGTACTACTTAGTCTAGCTGAATTTAAGTATGACAACTAGTGGGCCTTTCTAAGGCATATTTTTCTTCAATATTAAAAGAACAAACAACTAAGGCTAATTCTATGGTATTATATTACATTATTATAATGCTGCATTGTATCCAGGTGCAAACATATTTGGCTGGCTGTAAGAGTTAAGTGAACCAAATCAGTATGTTTAGTCAAATGAAGTCTGTTCTTGTCAAATAACTGAAGCAATCTAGCAAACAGATGATCAAAAATATAATATGATTTTCTGTAGTTTTAACACCCTAATTTACTAGGTAATTCCTTAAATCTATTTTCTTTTCAGAGAAATGATTTTTGTCATGTTGTTTTGGCTTTTACTTTTTTTTAATGGCTAACAAAGGTGTAATTCAGTCCCAAGTACATAGAGTAGATGAAGATTTTTAAGTTGTGTCAAAGATGGCCTAGAGGAAAGGCAGTGTTTCTCTAGATATCATCATGAAAAGGTTACTGTCAAAATCCCACGGTTGCTTTGTTTGTCATCCACCCAAAATATCCTCCCTTACTTACCCAAAAGATAAAGAAGATCACAGATACTCACTGGTTATCACGTTACTCTACATAAGGGAGCTTTACGTAACAGTGAAAAACTCTTACTTTCCATAAAATCACTGATGTTTAATGTATAATCTATATTAAACTGCATAAATTTAAAGAGCCAACATATCTGTCATTTTTCATATCTAATAGCAATGGCCCAAAGATTTCATATTGCTTTGATAGACAGATGACTAGTTTTCAAGATATCAATTTAAGGGCAAGTAGGTTTATTTGGGAGATTCTTCTGAAATAGTATTCGGTATTTGTTAGTAGCAATAAACATGTTCTTCACTTTTTTTCTGGCTTGTTAGAAATACTTTAAAAAGAAATCTTTCTTAAGTTCTGAAAATAAAATTAATTTTTATCATCGTAAGTTTCGGTTTCAGGATGTTGCCTCTTGCCCTCTATTATTTTCCCTAATCTGCTATTTGGTGTAAGGGGGGTTCTGGTCAGGACTACACCAGAAAAAGTCTACATTGTTTTAACTTTAATCCTCAATATTAAATATTTTCCGAAGGAGCAAAGAGGCCGTGGTGCAAACTGGACTGCCCCACTTTAAGGACCCGTGAAGCAGTCTGAGTGTGACTATTATAGCTCAGAACCACCTGGGCCAGTTTACTGTACTTCATCAACAAGCTCAAATGGGGTTCCTGAGAGGAGAAGGCAGGCACACCTGTTGCCGTTGGGCAGTGGGCACTCTGTTACAGGCAGGAGGTGGATCTTTGGGGCGGAGCCTAGCAGAAGGCCACAGGACCACATTTGAGCCCAATGTTTGGACAATGCATATATAGAATGTAATACATAAATTATTGGAAAGAGGAAGAAAAAGACTTTTAAGAAATCTATGTAGCTCATTTTTTTGGGTGAAAAAACCTCAACAAAAACCAGTCTTGGCTACCTGTTTCTCAAATTCTCAGAGGAGTTTCACTAGATGTTTCTTCATAATCTTATTCTAGAAAACTGGAGCTCTGGACAGCCACAGATATGCTGCTGGAGGCCCTCCATGCATACTTCTATAATCAGACCAAGAGTTGTCTGGGCCTACCTCTTGAGTGTCTCTGTGACTGATGAGCTCCCCTATACCCAAACCTGTTCTTATTTTTCCATACTTAAACTATTTTAGTGGCTCCCCAGGGCCAGAGGCAACATTTCACAAAATGACAACCTTGGAATAACCATTCTGGAAGATTGCTTTTGAATAATGGGGATTTTATGCAACGGATGTTTTGCATACTGGAATAGCTTCTTTTGGAATTTCAAGCATGCATTACCTTTCACATTTTAAAGGCTTCAAGAAGTTTTGCAGTGAAGAAAACTGCCAACCATCTACTTGATCATTTCCAAATGTATTTGACCAATGGAAAATTTTCGAATGTAACTGATATTAATAACTTAATAAATAAATATTTCA
This sequence comes from Ctenodactylus gundi, assembly GCA_004027205.1. NCBI lineage: Eukaryota > Metazoa > Chordata > Mammalia > Rodentia > Ctenodactylidae > Ctenodactylus > Ctenodactylus gundi. Next base: position 190,629 of record PVKB01002337.1, read on the forward strand.
CAGGATCTATTTTAGCAGTCTCTTTAGCAAGGCACACTGGAGCCCTAACAGATTGGCTTTGATCTACTTCTTCAGTCTATTTTCTGGGTGTTCTCAAACCACACTCCATTCTTCTTTTGTAAGCCTTCTATGCATAAATCTAGTTGTTTTCTCCATCACACTAGGAGGGCCATGGAGTATTCTTCCCATCAGACTACTAATGTCCCGTCGTGTCTATGGCTAGAATACTCTTCAGTTATTCATCCCTTCTCCACTCACAACAAGTAGCAAATTGGAAAAGACATTCACTAATGTTCCAAGTGTCATCGCAGTATGAAAGCATAGCTCAGAGAAGTATCACACTGGAACATCTTACCTAAGCTGGACCGGGTGTTTGAACGTTCAATTATTGCCCTTTTGCTGGGATTATTTAGGACAGACCTCTTAGCGAGAGAAATGTCAGCTGTCACTCTTGTTATTGATATCCTGTGAATGGAAACACAGAATAGAACAAGTCAGTAGAAATGTTATGGAGCTCTCTAACAATGTACAACCGCAGTACTTGATAACAATGTTACATACTACCATGGAAACACAGGATAACAAACACTGGCCACAAATATTTTAAACAGGCGTTAGGGGATGGAGGAATGGCTCAGTGGTTAAAGAGCTTGAGTAGCAAGCACTACATCAAGCCCTAAGTACCCGAGTTTCATTCCTCAGCACCACAGAAGCCAAACGTGGTGGTGGTGCATGCCTGTAATCCCAGTATTGGGGAGGTTGAGGCAGGAGGATTGCCATGAGTCCAAGTCCAGCCTGGGCCCCATAGTGAGTTCAGGACCAGCCTGGACTAGAGAGCAAGATCCTGTCTTAAAAAAAAAGGCTTTGGTTAATAAAAAAATATATAGGCAGAGCAGAAAGGAGGAAGGTTTTGGCTGTTTAACTGAAAAACCACTCCAGGTCTCCATGATGGCCTGCCTTGCCAAACCCCCTTCAAAAGGCACACCACACCAAGAGAATCAAAACATGAATAAACCATGCCCTTCCTAGGAAGCAGGAATACAATTTGCTTACAGGCCATAGTTAATTTAGTTTGGTACAAGACCTTCCAAACTAAAGGCTCTTTCTCTGCATTTCTACGCTGCTGACCTAAGGGAGAAACCCTCTTCTTATCGATCATCAAGAACCATCTGCCAGTTGGAGGCTAAGCGTCATTCCCTGTGATCAACAGTTAATTTGTGATGCATGCAGAACTTCTCCATGGCCCAAAAGGGGCCTTTACTTGTGAGGACGTGAGAAACATGGTTTCTTTTCTGCAGGAATCAGATTCCACTGCACACTCACACGTGACTTATGCCTAGGATGGTCAGTCGTGAGACAGCTCGGTTGAGGGCAATGTGAGTGTTGTGCCAGGATTGTGACAAGTTAGAAAATATCCTGCAGTCATAGAAGAAAGGAAAGCAAAGAAAACGCAAGAACAGAGAGGAGGGGCTATCTGAACACGGTTTATCAAATGAGAACATCTGGAACTTAACCTTTAAAACGTCCTTATTTCAAACTGGGATTGTGTGAGTTTCAGCTATGATCTTCCTGTGGAATGTAGTTCGCCTCTCTAAGCCAGTCACTCTCATCAACCGGCCTGTCCTCATCCTCATCTTCACAGCATGGCAAAGAAAAGAAAGCTGCACCCCTCCCCTTTCCTGCTCAGTGCCCACACTCATTCTCCCCCGTTCTCATGCTCCCTGGGGTTGGAGCAGGGAAGAGGGTAGAGTTGTCATCAATTATCCAATCACACAGCATCTCACATCTGTGTTGGAACAAAATTTTCAATACTTTTAAGAGACTCTGGACCTAACTTTAGTGAAGCCTTGGGGGAGAATTCAAAATAGTTTTTTTTCACAAATGGTTGAAAATCACTTCTTTAAAGCAACAAGCTGTGCAAACATTCTGGTGCCATTGTAAAGCAAAGCATGACTTGCAAGAGTCATTGTATTTATATGCTGTTGATGGTCTGAAATCTCAAAATTTAAAAAAATTTTAGCATCTTTAGGCCCTAATAAGTATTTAATGCAGCCTCACATTGTTGTCTACAGAAACTAAGGGTTTTGCAGCAATATGTCAGGGGCCATTGTGACACTAAAGGGATGGCCACTTGGCAGGGCTCCAGCTCTATGACCCTCAATACCAGACAAATACCTGCACATTTCTGTTTTTCGTTTTGGTTTGTTTTATGTTTACACGGAGGTATATATATGGCTTCACTGTAAAAAAATGTTTAACTGTTAAAATACATTGGAAAACATTGGTATAATAATTGCACACAGAAGGAAACTGAGACACAGAATGTTCCATAGATTCTATGTAGGCTAAGAAGGCTTAAAATAGACCTCTGGGAACCTGGCCATGGCTTAGTTACCTGGTTCTACTAACCTCTTTCAGTTCTGTTTTTTCCCCCCCAGCAACTTCGAATCTTCAGATATGAACTAAGTCATCAAGGACAGATATAAAACCTTGGCCTTGCTCTGCTAGAAGTTCAGGATTTAAATTAGGCTGAAGTTAGGTGAGCCTCACACCTAAATCTCCACTACTTAATTTCCCAATGAACCTGGGAGGCACAAAATCTCATAGGCAGCTCTTTTTCTTTACAGAACAGGGTGTATGCATTTATTGTGCTACTTCTGGGGTTGCTAGGTAAAAACTGTCATGTTCCAGAGCCATCCAAATACATGACAGGAGACAAGCGCATTCCTTTACAGACAGAATTTAACATTCTAGAACAAAGATTTTTGTTGGGCCTACAGATTCTATTCTGTATTAGTTCTACAAAAGCCAGATAGTACTTTCATTCTTAAAACTGAAAGGATTATCAGCAGATGCATACTTTTATAACTCCATAAGTAAGTTTTAAAACTATTTTTATAATATCAATTTCAAACACAACCAAAGTTTAGAAAAATACAGAAGGCTTTGCATGTTAAAAATAAAGGAAAAGGTATGGGTAAAAAATGTGTCTTTTATTTTATTAGCTAATACACATACGCATTATTTGTTAATTAAAATGCACATGCATGAAATAGAGCTCAGGAAGAGATAGACATAATCCTAGAAACTAAAAACACAAAGTGGGAGTTTCTCTTTCAAAATCAGACCCCAAACTCAGAATTCTATTTATAAATAACAGGCTCTTCAGCAAAGTAACGGCATTTCCTATGAAATACTATCTAACTAATATACAAATGAAATTTAAAAATTTATGTACCCTCTGTTATCTTTTAGTGCTCTCTTGCACCTTGCTTAACACACATCTTTATAAAGTTACCCTGAAAAGCTGGGCGTGGTGGCACACGCTTGTAATCCGAGCACTCAGGAGGCCGAGGCAGGAGGATTGTCAGGAGTTCAAGGCCAGTCTGGGCTACAGGGTGAGCTCAGAACCAGCTTTGACTACAGAGCAGGATGCTGTCTCAAAGAAAAAAAAAAGCTACTCTGGAAACCTTTTTGTAACATAGCACGAGTAGTTACTGGCACCAAGTAAAAGACCAATAGAGCAGTTTTACAGCAAACATCCCTGAAAACTAGTATAAATCATTTCTTAAATCCAGTAAATGTGACTCTGAACTGTTGCTCTGATTTACGTTGGAATTCACCTGAGTTGATGCAAACATCAGGTCACGAGCGCCAGTTTTCTATGATATTTCCTTCTTAGGGCACATTCATTAAAAAATAAGTATTTTTATATCAGTAATATAACCCCTGTAAAATCTTTCTTTATTCTATCCTTGGTATCTCTAATGTGCAGCTTGTCTCTCTCTCTCTACACACACACACACACACCCACACACCCACACCCACACCCACACACACACATACACATCTCCTAATGCTCACAGGGAAAAGTGTCTCAAAGAATGGAATAGTATGCTGTCAGCAGAACAGGCATAGGAGGGCATTGACATTTCCCTGGCTCTTTTCTCTTGACAGTTGCATGATCATGGATAAGTCATGACATCTTTTGATCCTCGGTATCCTAACCAATCACATAATGATAATAGACTTGTGATTATCCCATGGAGTTGTAAGTAGGAGCAAAGAAGATAACATGTGAAAGTGCTTTCTTCAACAATTACTCTGTCACATGTTGATATGTACTTGCATGATGTATACACAATGATGGGTAGTTTGAATATTTGAAGGAATCAGTTTCCTCAAGTCCTACTCTTAAAAGTTAGCAATCTACCACAAACTCTCACATCTCCAGTGAATTCACGTACACTGAGAGGAAGAGTGAATCAGGTCAGATGATGTACTTAAAATGCATCAACTTAAACATTCAAGTTTAGCATAAAAGTGTTCAATTGTCTCTAGTGTTTAAGCATGCACTGAATTGGCTGTTGAATAGAAATTAGTAAGAGGAGATGACTGCAGAATGATATTATGAAAAAGAAGTCACTGGTGCTTTTTCTACTTGTTAACTACATTTATAATTTTTTCATCTTTACATAGCGTGGCTGCTCTGTAATAACATCCACTGTTCCCATTTCCTTTCATAAACAAATACTGTGTTATCTCTTAGAATTTCCTTAAATTGCACTCTTAGCTTCCTCTTTCAAATGCATTTGTGATCTTCCCTTATTTTTTTCACATGTGCCTTGGCCAACGGCTTCCATCATTTTAGGATTCTATCCCTGTAGGTTTTGTGGTGTTCTGGTAGAATTTTTAATCCATGAACATGTCAGTTGTAATGTTCCTGATAAACACCACAGAACAGATCTGACCCAGTTGCCAAAAGGTCTAAAGTAACAACTTTTAGGGTGTCTCAAATCATTAGCACTGGTCAGCACTGCAAATGATTCAAAAATGCTTGCTGCTCTGCCTAAGAATGGGAGGTTCCACTAGGTGAGCAAATCTGATCCCCAGGGAAGGCAATGTGAAATGAAGAGAGAAGCTCTGTACCCACGGGCATCCACGGTGTCTTCACCAGGCTGAGTGCCAACGTAGCTGGTTGTCAGGCCCACTTAGTTGGGAGCTGTGAAGAGTAATCACTACCAGATGTAGGTAATCACATGTACAGAGAGTACTCAGGAACTAAGTTCTGTGCCTTTTGTTTTCCTTGTATGTACTACAGCTAGGCCACAGTAGCTGTTACAGCAGTAGAGTTGTACAATAAAAAGGTCTAAACTGACTCAACTGCTATCTATCAAAATTCAAATATCCAATTATGATTCAGTAATAGTCAAGTAGTTGGACTGTAGTTCATTGAGTTGATTTCTAACCACAATGTGAAAAAGAGCACTGAATAAGAAATCTACTCAGCCAATGGATCCCTTCTTTGCTCTTTTTGAGAAATAAGAGGACTTTCTCCTATTTTCTCTAGCCACTGCATTCACTGTCAATAAAACACTTGGTAGGTTTCCATGAGAACTCACTGTTTATGCTGTATTGCTGGGATAAAGCCTTCTGTGTAATTGTTCTCTTGGCAGATTTCAATTAAAGACAATTTTTGTTTTATGTCCTTTTATTAATTGGTAAAATACAATATGGCAGATCGTCATAGCTCAAAATGTAAGGATATTTCCTGACACATTAGTCAGCGAGAAGCTACCAATCTCTTCTTCCTTATCCAAGTCTTCCCACACACACACTGAGCAATAAATTCATGGTTATTTTCTGCAGCGCACGATTCTTATTACTTGAAAGTGGGTCCACTCTCTCCCCCTCATCTTTAATACCCACCTACGTCCCGCTATGGCACACATCGAACCTCTCCAGAGCTAAGTCTCTATCTCTCCTTTGCCTACTGCTGGGTTCTTCCTCCAGATTCTCTGCCCTGTCATCCAACTTTATCAACAACTCACTATGAAATTTTAATTATATTTCTATTTCAATCAACTTCCACAGTGTGTCTACAATAATTGATGCAGACAATTCTACTTGACCAACCGAAGACAAATCTTTGCTGATAGAATGACATGAATTTCATCACTCTGGGCCTGAGGACTGAGGAAAACATCAGATTCTTCATTCTTAAAGCCAGTAGTTAAGCAACTTACGTTCTCTTTGCTAAATTATATAAAATCTTTTCTTTTTTTCAGGTAGTCCTATCTTTCAAATTTTTAATAACATTAAAACTATTATAGTTGGTTTATAGGTAAGTCATGTGGGCGACCAAGACAATCTAACACAAACCTAGACTGTGTTGCTCAGATCAAGGACAGTTAGGGGACAGAAGAGGAAGCCCTACTCAGAATGGCTTCAGGTGAAGGAGCCACAACTAAAACCATGTGATTCCAAGTGTAGCCGAAAAACTGCACAGGTGCAACTAAGTAAAGTACAGGTCATGCATGTCAGTTACCTTCAATCCATTGGAAGTTCAAAGAAAGGTATGGCCCAGGTCACCATAGGGGAAAACCCAGACCCCACTGTTAAGTTAAAAAGTCAGAGCTCAAATTTTTTTGTAATAAATTTTTAGGAATGCATTCCCAGTAGCCACAAATTTTAAAAAAGAAACAAGTTGTCTCTCTGACTGTAACATTGGAGAAGACCACAGTATTTCACTACTAAGTGCTTTTCACTCATTTTCTTTAGAAATATATCATTTTCTGCCTTTCTTGTTATAAAAAAAAAGTAGACTAGGGTAGATTTCTTTTTAAGCCCATTGTGTCTGCTATATGATTGCAGAAAAGCCTTATTATTGGTTCAACAAAATCTATTGCCTCTTCTTTATATGATTATAGCTAGACTGTACTTCCCAGACTCCTGTGGAATTAGCTATGGCCATATGACCAAGTTTTAACCAATTAAACATGAGAAAAGATACATTTTATGTCTAGGCCCTGTAGATTTTAGCCATTTCTTCATAAAACATAGAAATTCCATTTAGACATTTTTCAAGTACTTAAATGACAAATTTATTTGACGGGTAGGTCAAGTTGATGACAGGTCATACTATAAAACAGAGCTCTAAAGTAACAAAGTGTAGCTTTGGATATAGCTCGGTGGTAGAGCACTTGCCTAGAATATGCAAGGCCCTAGGTTCCATCCCCAGAATCACAACAAACAAACAAACAAACAAAATTTAATGAGTGGAGTAGCAAGTTCCAGGTACTGGGGAGGCTGAGGTGAGAGAATCACTTGAGCCCAGCAGTTCAGTGCCAGTCTTGGTGGCCTAGAGAGACCTTGCTCCAAACAACAAAACAGAACAAAATGGAAAACGCCATGAGAGGAAGTTGAAGCTAAACTAAAATAGCAAGCTGGTTTCTTATAAAACATCCAGTTTCTACTTCCTACCACAGTGAAACTTAGGGAAGCTTGTGATGAAGACTTTATCAGCTTCTTCTTTAGAGAAATTTTGGTACTTTATACTTTCATATTACATACATAATGAACACATGCAAACATTGTCCAAATATTACTTAGCATGACCAGTGGGCTATTGTATTCATCAAAAAATATATCTTAAGTTTTTATGAAAATCACCCTGAAATGAATTCATTAATAAGTGAGAAAAATAACAAAAAATGCAATTCAATACAACAATGGATTATTTTCCTTTTCAAGGAGTATATCCCCTTTAAGGAGTCAACACTAACTCAGAGTTCTTTCACTGTATTACTCCCACAAGAACTGAGGTAACTTTCAATTAGAAACTTTTACAATCAATGGAACATAGATTCATAAATCCATTTATCATACATTTTGGGTTAAAGGCAAATAAAAATACAAAAACGTCACAATTCTCACCTCCCATCAAACCTGTGCTTCAGGAAATCAAAGAGGGCTTTCTGCATCATGTCTGTTACCTTCACAGAGGTGAGAAAAAAGAATGAGACAAACACATGCAGAGAGAAAGAAAGAGGGAGAGAAGTCAAAAGCAAGAGAAGTGGGAAGGAAGGACACTGTAACTGAGCAGAGTCCTCATCAGAGCCAAGCACCTAGGGGAGGTTACCATGGAAGGTGTTTTTCATACAAAACTGAGTGCAGGTGTTAATATCCTCCCCTTGACTCTCCTCCAGGATGCTAAGGAATGAGCCCGCAGCATTCACCAGACCCAAGGCAAATCCTTTTCCCTATTCCTTTATTAGGGCCTGGCCTGTTGCCAGGAGACACTAGGCTGTCTTTGTACAAAGGTGCTAGCCATCCTCTGCAGCCCGAGCTGTGTTTGCCTCTAGTGAGGAACAGTGAAAGGCCAGAGGCCAGCCAAGGGCTCAACTGTCCTGCTAGTCTGTGCTTGTTGGTGGAAATTTTCTATGCTCAGGAGTTCAGTCTCCTGCTCACTGCTGACATTTCCAACTCAGAGGACACAGACTGGTGGGATTCTTAGATCTGCCTCAGCAGATTCATTAATTCATTTAACTAGTGTGTACTCAGTGCCTCCTGCATGCCAGGCATTGCTGTAGCTCAGGGGACTCCCGGCCTGAGGGCTGTCCACCTTCAGATTCAAATGTCACACCCCCCTTATTACCTATGCCAGCACAAAGCCAAAATGGTCACATCTAAAATGTCATGCACTCAAGCCTCTACTCCTTTCCTTGTTGCATAGTATTGTTTAATTTATCTCCAGAACTCACCCATGATTTTAGTGGGTTTCTCCCCTCTATATGTCTTTAAAAATAAATAAGCCAAAGAAACATTTGGGGCAATACGCCAGTGTCTTGAGCACCCAGCAGGTTAAGAATGCCTAGCAATTTAGGGGCTCAGGTTTGCTGAAGACTATCTGTTCCCATGTGCTTTTCACTCTCTATTTCCAGTAATACCAGGTATGGTTGAGACAGGAAAGTCCCGCGCTTTGAATTTAATATACAACAAATCTTTTACGAAAGCTTCCCATTGCAAATGTTTTGAAGGAGGCACTTCTAAACAATGGAATGCATAAGAGATGAGAAGTGTGCAAGAGGGCAAAGAATGGCTAAGGGCCACAGAAGCTCTTGTTGTACCACCCGCCATCACGTCCCAGGAGCTAGCTGCCATGAGTTCCCTATGTACACTGACCCTGGGGAGCAAGCACCACAGGACTGTCTCTGGGTTTCTGACCAAGAACTGAAGCGTAACAGATGATAGTTGTACCTCATAACCTTTCAGCGATGGCCCCACTAACACCACTGGACGCATCGATGGAACAACATCATAAGGAGGAATATGCTCCGTCTGAAAAAGATGATTCAATATGCACAACAAGGTGAGGTTAGGCACATTGTCTCCACAGCCGCAGCACTTGTGATTCTCAGACGGAACAACATGTGTATCAAGGGTCCTCACCAAGGAGGCTCGACCCTTAGTTTATAGCCATTTAGGCCACCGAAATGGAATTTTGCAGGCAAATATGTATAGGAATCTTAACAGTAAGTTTAAAAAGGAAACACAACTTACCACTTTTTGCTTCTGTTTTGCTAAAAGACAACAATGAGAGCCATATCAAAATATGTAATCTCTGTAAATGATTGCACATGAGCTTAAAAGGTGGAAGAATGTACCCCCTTATCCCTGTATTTATTTTCGCCACTTCCCTATCACCCACTTGGTAGAGTACTGCTTTCATTCTGGACACTCAACTTCTTATGAAGACAGAGGAGAAACAACTTCCTGTGCAAATGATCTTTTGTCTTGATTTGGTGTTGGGAAAGAGTACTAGAGAAGAGCTCATACAACATTAGAACTTTGTAACTGGCCATTAAGCATGGATTGCTCCCATATAGAACACAGCATACAACGTGGCTAAGGACCAGCTGGACAAATAAAATGTCATAGAAACAGAGTAACAATCTGAGTGAAAATGACTACTATCCTCTTAGTCTTAGTTACTACTCCTTTTTTTGTATTTGTAATTTTGGTGACCCATGAGATGATTTTGCATGGTTTCAAACATTTTTTGCCCATTTTTCTGGAATAATGATAGCATTTCTTTCTACTATGTTGCTTTCAAACTCCAAATCAATTGAAAACCAGTTATTCCTCTTCCTCCTTGGTCGTAACAGCAAAAAGATGTCATACTCTAGGTGTCCAGCAAACGGGAATATAGCAAAACACACTCCATATCTGATGAAAGTGGCTTTGCTGCCATCCACGCAGGTCCTCTCTACTGGGGGCAATCTAGACGTGTAGTATGATTCAGAGCCCAGGAGGTGAGGCAGGAGTCACACAAATAAGAACCACTTGCTCAAGAACCAAACCAGTTTTGAAAAGAGTGAGTAGAGCCTTGGACCCGCCAGTCTAAACTACTAATACTGGATGTCCTACTGTACCATTATTTCTGGGCCAGAATGAAATTAGTTTCCAGGAGTCACAGAAGGTGAAATTTCAAAAACCTCCTGGATAACTACCTTTATAATTTCCAAAGGTACAACAAACTCCCTGTGGAGCTTCCACTGTTCCTTCATTACTATTAATTCCAGGGTCAGCAGCCTGCTGTACAAACAGACAAATGAGCTCATCTGGACTCTAGCTCACTCTTTCCTTCAGCCCTCTCAAGCTCTACAACCTGGGCTCTATCAACCTCACCCTAATGTTCCACGTGGGGACTGAACAGGGCATTGTCTTGAGAGTCTATAGCTTTTATTTTTCTCTTGGCCTCACCAGCTTAAATTCCATTGGGTTCTTAGATAGGGTAATGAATTAGTTGTAGGTTGGTTTGTACAAACAATAGTTACTACCTCTGGGTGTAAATAAAATTTTTCAAAATTATAATATCATGACTTCATTTTTATAACAATACTCTAAATCAAATTACTATAGAAAGTATGATGAAACATTACATTTGAAAACCTTTAAATCAAGACTTTAATGTATTTCCAAATTAGTAAAACTTAGTGTGTGTTTCAATATTTAAAAACGATTATATTCCATCAAAAAGACTTTAACTACACTCCTCACCTGTTGATGTAGGAGTTGCCCGGAATGTCCCTGATACCATTTCTCCAAGACTTGAAGAAGAATTTCCACTTGATTTCCTAGTATATAAAAAGAAGCTTAAGAACTATCCTCCAGATTCTTTGAAAATAGAACACGAGGATACAAAGTTTTCTTTGGCCTTAATTCTAGTAAGTAATTCAAAACATACCAAATCCTGCTAGAGAGAGAACTTCAAGAATTTGTTAAAATGTTTTCTTTGACCTCATTTCTCAGAGAAAAGTGCGGAATTAAGGGGGATCTGTAAAGACTTTGCAAAAGTATCTCTTCTGGTTTTTCAATTTAGAAGTTAAGCCAAAAAAAAAAAAAAAAAAAAAAAATCCCTGGCAGGAAAGTTTTTCTGAACTGCCTGCTTACCTAAAGCCAGTTACCAACATAAGAAACAGATATTAAACTTAGCTCAAAACTAATAATAAGACCTGAAGGAATAATTTCTTCTTAAACCTGATTATGTGGAGGTCAGAATTAAGAATTGATGGTAAAAAGCTAGCCACAGATAATATAATTTGTGACCTAAAATGTAAGTTTATCAGCATTAGCCTCCTCATATGTGTTCTAGAAGTTTCTCTGGAGCCTCCACCTCCACCCTGAAGCCATTAGGAGAATATGTTGTCATGTGTCCCTCCCTATCAAGGCTTTAGAGCATTATCCTTATTGTCATAAAATTCTAATTTTTCATCCCTGCTTTGCCACATACTACAGGTGGAATCTTGGCATACCATAATATGTCTTTGAGCCTTAGTTTTCCTAAACATAAACATACAAGTTACCTACATCTCGTAGGATCAGTATAATGACAAAATAAGATCCTATCTGTGAACTCCTGGCTTTACCACATCTCCTGCCAGGAAATAAGATTTAGTCCAAAAACATACAAGAATATTATGGAATGATAGTGACAACAAAAGTTTTAACTAATGATAATAATTCATTCATTGTCCTTATTTAACAATATTGGCAATTAACAATATTGTATCCCTGTTTCAGAAACCGGGACTATTGCCAGGGGCTGGAAGGAGGGGAGGGGTATAAATCCTTTCCCCTTAGTGAGTCACACTCTTCTGGAGGATGTAAGTGCTAAACAAGATACATAAGCAAATACTTTAAAGATATATAAGTAAATACTTCAAAGAGTAGCAAGTACATCAGAGAAAATGAAGTTAAGAAAGGAATAAGAAATAGAGACAAGGGGAGTGAGTACTGTAGGCAGGGCTGGGGGGAGGGTGGTGGTAACAGTGTGGAGCCCGGTGAAGGAATCTTCCGAAACTGAAGGAAAGGGCGAGTCAGGAGGAACAACTAACGTAAACGCCCCAGAACCAAGTGTTTCTAGTGTGTTTAAGGAAAAGCATGGAAAACAAAAAAGTCTAGGAAAAAAGGAAGCAAGAGAATATTTAAACATGTTATATACTAACAATGATTAATAATTAAAAGTTGGAAGCTGGGGATGTAGCTCAGTGCTAGTGTGCTTCTCAGAATTTATGAGGTCCTATTGGATTCAATCTCTAGCACAGGAAAAGGCCCCCCCCCAAAAAAAAAAAAAGAAAACAAAAATGAAAACATTAGACAAAAAGGTGAGGATAAATGTACTGTCATCACCTTTTATTACTATTAAAAATGTTCCCATTATGACAAAGACAAAGGGGATCCTTAAATAACAGAAGTGTGTTTGACATAGAGTCTAACAAAAAGGTGGAGGCTGAGCACTACCAGAAAGAACTGATTCTACTGAATTGCTTTCCAATGACTGTAACACGTATCATCAGACCACTGCTTCAGCTCAGGCACCAGCCCTATCTCTGCGGTCTCACCTCAGACCTCTCATTGCTCAAACTGTGCTTGTGTTCCTGGGACCTTCAGCCACCTGCTCTCTGACCTCTACGTGGCTCTTTGTTAACTAGAAGCTGACTCACCCAAGTTAGACAGTGCCTTCACTTCAGTACCAAGAGATGGAAGACACTGAGCTCCTAAGGTGGGGTAGGTGCCACTGCCTGCTCTCCACGCAGCACCACATTCTGGGCCTATTTGAGACAGTCTTTGGAAGTGAGCTAATAAAACCGTGACACCAGGTCACATCAGACCCCACTGGGTGTTCTGAGTAACGATGCCCTATGGGACTCCCACAGAGGAAAGCCTGAGCTTCAAGGAATATTTGCCAAGTCCACAGCAAACAGCGTCCAGTGTGAAATTTATATGGATTCCAGCAGTGCAGGGCTTCAGCATGCCACAAGGATATGGATATGGAATCTGAAACCCTTTTAGGTCCGTTTCAGAAGCATCCAGTACACATAAAAGTATCTTTTACATTAAAGGCATACCTTTTTAACCTAAGAGGAAGCTTAAATGTATCATCTAGTTTTCTTACTAAACCAAAGCTTATAGGTGGGACCTTACCCTCCGTGAAAACGTCCTCTTTTTTGTTCCTGCTGAATCCGTATGTTCTCCAACCTGAGCGGACTTGGGATGAAGCCAATCTCACAGCCCTCTTTTACCAGCCTTCCTATCCACCAATCATTGTTATATTTCTACAATGCAGAAAGAAAGTAACTATTAATAGCGATTCACTTATCTTCACATTCTCATAATTAACCAGAAGGACAAAACGCTATTTAGAGATGATAGATAATATTGTATGTTATATATTATATATAAGTACTACTGACACTACATTATGCTTCAGTATATTACAGTCAATATACAGTAAATCAGGATGCTGCAGACTTTTTCTATAAAGGACTTGATAGTAAATAGTTTTGGGTCTGCAAGCCACAGGTCCCTGCCCCAACTACAGGACTCTGCTGTCCTAGTGTGAAAGCAGCCACTGACAAGTACAGGGCCTGTTTCAATACAACTTTTCTTTACAACAGTAGTGGGTGAGTCTTTACCACTCTTTGCCTCAAGGGAGGGGTCAGTTAGATCATTTTGAGAAAACACCTATAGGTAAGACACTTTGCTTGTCTCAGAGAAAAGTAGAATTTGTGAGCCCATGACATTGACATATTGTAAAGGCAGAATAAGTGATTATAAACGGTTTCAGTGAACCACCACAGCACGAAATTCTAAGTATATGAATAACTCTGAGTAATAGAATTATTCAAAAATAAATGATATGGTAGAATTTGGCCTTTCTATGCACCGAGCTCCTACAAAAGCCATGCAGGGCATGAAGTATGAGACAGCACTGAATGACACTTGAGTTGATGTAATATAAAAATCTTGAGCATTTAGGTCTTTGTTTTCTCTACTTTCCCATCTTTTCTTTCAGGAAATAGGACTGAAGCTATAGGCCTGTTTATTTTGTAATTAAGAAAAGGCAAGCAGATCCTTCTTAGAATCACTGGTGCATGGGTCTGGAATTGAAATTTTACGGTGGTGGGGACAAAGCAGATCATGAGTCACAGTTTCCTAGGGCTCAAGTTATTTCCTGAAATTGAGTTAGTCTGCTGGAATAGTAATTTGTTAAATGGTACCCAAGTGACCTGAAAGGGCTTCCAAAAATGGTTAATGCTAATTTCCAAAATGGTTTAACTTAGTTCTAGGAAACAGCCGAAGTACTGTGCAACTCTGACTCAAAGTGAGTGAGAGTTCTTGAGCTACTTAGAACAGTCACGGCGGAAATTCAAGAACTGAATTTGCTCCTTATTTGGCTCATGGGGCAGCATAGCCAGCCCTTCTTCCTGTCTTTAAGCTTTTCATTACTGACAAAGTACACAGAAAGGTATATAAGAAATGGCCAATGTGAGAGATGAGAGAAAAGGCTACCACTCGATTACAGAAATGTGTTCATGTTTACTGCTGATGTTCCAGGAGCTTCTTCCAGCTTTCTGGAAAGGTCACCTTGGTGTTGTTTCAGTGTTTTGTTTTGTTGATTTTCCTAACATGATTAGGATTTTCTCATTCTGAAGTGTTATTTATCAGATATTTCAAGCTCAGAAAATGAGCAGCTCTGACCTACATGGGGTTAAATAGCTCAACGCCAACAGCAGACTGCCAGGCTGAAGGTAAAGTCCCCAATCAAGAGTCACACAGACCCCAAAGCAACCAATGGGACCAACTGCATTTGGTGCAGGCTCCAAATTCTAAGTAATGAGAACAAGATCAATTACTCTGATTTTACCAGCACACGTTTCTATTTTGTTCATTAAGTATCACACTCAAATCTGTACAATAATTACGTGTCAATCAAAAACATTTTTAAAAAGTTGAAGGTAATAGAAATGTTAACTACCCAGATTTGCTGTTGCATGTTGTATACATGCATCAAATGATCACAGTGTGATCCACAAATATGCCCGATTGCAATAATAACAAAAAAGAATACTGAGAGAGCATGAGAAAGCCATGAAATAAATGAAGGCTGGAATGTTTATGTGGGTGGAGAACGTCTACTATAATGTTGTGGGGAAGCAGCTAGTGACTATGCCTTGGTCATTACTGTAGTAAATGGGGAGACAGAAGCAACACAACCATAGGGATGCCAAGGCACATGCCCCAGGTCAGTGGTCCTTGTTTTCTAGGCAAATGTGAATCTGAGAAAGCCACCACTGGGAGAGCAGAAGCAGTCAAGCTGATGCTTCTACAGTTTCCCCTCATAAAGGCTCTGAGCTATCTGTGCCCACACTCATCTTCGCCACGAGTGTCACAATGAGTACATGCTCCTCTCTCAAGGGTTGTCCCTCCATTCAGGCCTGAATCCTACTGTTCTTTCCTAATCAAAAACTTTATTTCTGTGTCATTCTCTCAATCAACCCCTCTCCCCCCCCCCCTCTCTCTCTCTCTCTCTCCCACACACACTTCCTCCATCCCATCTGATGTCAACATGTATAGGGGCTCCAATAATTTCCTGCCCAGAAAAAAGTCATCCTTTATACCCCGCCTCAAGAGCACACACTAAATGCACTTTGTAGCTGCTCGTAGCTCCTCATTCCATTTTATTTAACAATGGTACCACTGACCTCCATGCTACTGAGCTGGACTGTAGAACGCAGAATTTCAAAACTAACAGTTTTCAAAACTGGTTCTCTAGTTGCATGTACATATCACTTCGGACTGGAAGGTAAGTATAGGCGAGCTCAGTCACATTAAGTCATGGGTTTATGTTAAGCTTACTCTTCAGGCATCTTCATTTTCAGGTTTCACTTAATCATTCTTCCCACTTGGAGGCTTTTTTTTTTTTTCTTCCAGATTCTGTGTCTAAGCCCTCACTCCTAGCAGAGTAAGTGGAGACCACTAAGGGCTCAATGTGCATCCCAACCCCACCAGGAAACTGAAGAACGAGGAGGTTCAAGGAAGGCTGAGCCTTTCCTCCTGACTCAGCCTGCCTGTGCTCATCCTCCAGGTGCTACCTGGCCCCCTTTTCTCTAGCCCCTAACTTGATTAGCGGTCTCTTTTCTAGTGAATAGACTGGATTCAACATGTCAGCATGGAAAACAGGCTTAAATCTTTCTCACCCCAAAAACACCAAGTTACACATCAAATTACAAATGTGCTTTCTCAATCCTGGCTTGGCCTCATTCTTCAACTCAAAACACTTAAAAACCACATCCCAGTTCCTCTCCTCTGGCCCCAGATGATGAAGATAGACCCTCTTGGGTATCCTCAGGGACGGCTTTACAACGCGTCAGACACAGTGCACCCAAAACCAAAACTCATAGCCATATCATATCTGATATAAGAGGCTACAACCACCCTTTCCAAGCAGGCCAGAGAAACTGGCCTCCACACCTCATTTCTTTCTCATTCCTTTCTCATTACCCTCACCCACACAAAATCTCCAGATGTGTCCACCTGCCCCTCAACTCTCTCTCCAAGAGGATCCCCCTCTCCATCTCCTCTGTAACAGGGGGCTGCCCAGCTTGTGGTGGGTCTCGGCAACTTGTGCAATGCTTCCATTGTGGTTTGGATCTGGAATGTTCCCCCCAAAAGTCCCATGTATTTGAATGTTACAGATTGTCTATGGAACCATGTGCAGTTGGGAGATTGGGGCCTACTCTGGAGGGGTGGATTACAGGCAAATAAACTGGATTACAGGCATGTAATGGACATTTATTACACCTTCCACAGCTGGATCCAGGAGGGGCGCTGATCACTGGGATGAGACCTGGAAGGAGATATAAGCTGCTTCCTGCCTTCCTTGGAGGAATAGTCTCAACTTGCTTGACTTGGCTTCTTGTTTGTGACGTTGTGAGAAGCTGCCTCCACCTCTGCCTCCGCCATGTACTTCCATTGCTGCCAGCCACCCCTAAATGGACTGTGACCTTCTGAAACTGTGAGTTAAAATAAACCTTTCCTCCCCTAAATTTGTGGATGTCAGGAATTGAATGAAAGCAACGAGAAAGTAACTAAGACAGCTCCCCTTTCCCGTTACACTTACCATCTAACATATGAGGCTGCTCACATCTGTCCTTTATTTCAATACCTCTTAAGCCTACTGCCTCGTCCTAATGACCAGGCTTCTCGCCATGGCCCAAGAGGTCCTTTTTAAAAATCTAGTCCTTCACTCGCCGATCTGTCCTTTCATCTGCATCACTGCTACCACTGTCCTCTGACCACACTGCTGCGGCTGTTCTCCCTGCCTGATGCCATCCTCTGCCTCGGCCTGGATTCCCTCAGGTTCCACTGCCTCTGTAGAACTCGGTAGCTCCCTAATTTCCCTCCTCTTTCAATAAGTGAATCTTCCCCCTCTCACTCTGTGTTCTCCGATACCCACCCAACTTTTCCATAGTAGAAATTGTCATCCCATCCAGACACTATAAGCACGTATACTTGTCCGTAGAGTTTGGTGTCCATGGAGACAGTAGTCCTATATTTAATCATCCAATGCCTAGTACAATGAAATAATGTGGTACCTAGGTGGCGTAAATGAATGCTGTTGATGCCACGATTTCATCTTTTTAGATGTATGGCTCCAAGTCCTCCTTATATTGCTCGACCCGTGAAGCTCTGTTTTCCAGATTCCTCCATTCTCCTCTTAGCTTTAAGATTTTCTTTTAATGGTAATAATACCTGGTGTTGGTTCCAAGATCACAGTTCACAGTATTATTGCCCAAAGACCATAAATATAACATCCTTTATAAATAGTTCCTTCTGAGTAGGTGCCATGCCACCAAACTTACATTTCTCTAAGTTGGATCAATAGATCTATAGCTCTGTAGCAATGCAAAGTGATTAAAAGGTGGGCTAGGAGGGCTGAGGATACAGCTCAAGGGCAGAGTGCTCCCCCTCTCTTTTTTTTTTAGCATGCATGAAGCCCTGAGTTTGATCTCCAGCACATCAAAAAAAAAAAAAAAAAAAAAAAAAAAAAAAAAAAAGATGGGTTGCAGTATAGCTCACTGACAGAGCACTTGCCTAGTATGTGCACAGATCAGTCCTGCAATTTCAAAGATTGACCATGATCCAATGTTGTGATAATTCGTGCAATGATCTCAGCTTTCTAAGTCTTGGTGAGAATGAATGGGTATGGAAAGCCCAGAAAAGTAAAAGAGACACAGCACACTGGCAGCTCCTCAAGTTTCCTTTCTGGTAAATTTGGCTCAGAGCTGGCTCCAAGCTTTGGCTCTCTGGCAGGTGGAAGGATGCAGTATGTTCTACATTTACCTCTTTAATGTGTAGAAAGTCCTTGGCGTCAAAGGAGATGGCTGTGCTTGGAACAGGCACATCCTCATCCAGGGCACCACAGTAGCTCACATTCGTCTTCACAGCAAATGCCACAGGTTTGGACTACAGACAGACCACAGAGTAGGGGGAGTGGGGAGGGAAAAAGGGACAGGAGTAATCTTCATATTAGGTGTATCATAAGATAACTGACTGCACCACGCTGTCAGGGAAATCACTTTTCAGAGAGAGAGAGAGAGAGAGAGAGAGAGAGAGAGAGAGAGAGAGAGAGAGAGATCTCCACTGAGTTTTACATTCTTAGGTAATATGAAGAAACCTGCAGAGATGACTCTGAAAATGACTCAGTCCTATCAGCCCAATCATTTTTCCTCTCCTGTGATACTTTCCAAAAAAAAAAAAAATCAAATAAAGACCTATCTCTTAAAGTATTGGGGAGGGACAGACAGAGGAGAAGATAGTTTGCTTTGTTCTCTGCTCATAAAAGCTACTTCTTTTAAATGTCAACAGATACCTTAGCACTTTGAAATATAAGTAACACATATTAGAAGTTTTAAAAAAAGACTGGCTGGAGGAAAAGTGGTAAAATATTTTTTAGGTAGCTTCAGATCTGAAAACCTAAAATCCTACACAGTAGAACACCTTGTCCGTCAGAAAAGAAGGAGAAGGAGAAGGAGAAGGAGAAGGAGGAGAAGGAGGAGGAGGAGGAGGAGGAGGAGGAGAAGAAGAAGAAGAAGAAGAAGAAGAAGAAGAAGAAGAAGAAGAAGAAGAAGACAACGAAGATGACGATGGAAGAGGAAGAGGAGGAGGAGGAGGAGGAGGAGGACATTCAGGCTGAAGATAATGGACAAGACTGTTTCCACACCGTCTCCTCCCTAGATCATAAAAACTGGCTCTGAAACTCTTTTTATACAACTTCTTCTCAGCAATGTACTCAGGTGTTGCTGATATAGCCTTATAGGAGCAATCCAAGCGGCCAGCCTAAGCTAATGGTGCTTCTATCGACAGCTGGGTGACCACAGTGGAACCAAACCACTGGGGTAAGCTAATGATGTTCCCACTGACAGCTAGGAAACCACAGTGGCCACAGAACAGATTTTGAAAGAAAATTTTAAAACAAGAACTAGCCACACACACAACACAAAGTTCTTAAAATTCTGGCCTACTTTGCTACTGTTTCACTCATCTGCTCTGGGAATACGGCTGGGGAGGGGTCAGTGGTTGAAGTAGGGCACAGGTTAGGATCTTGTTGCTATACCCTCAGAGGCGCTGCCAAGAGCTTCTGCCACCAGCATGCTGTAGATGTCAAAGCAAACAAAGACACATCATTGATCTGTCTTGCTCTCCTCTCACCTTATTCTAAAACCACTTACTGTAAAAACAGAACAGGGAAGGAATTCAGTTTATTTGGGACTGCATTTTTCTTCTAAAAATTAGAAAGGCTGAATCAGTATGCCTTAGGAGTCTGCCATCAAAGACAAGAGGAGAGGCTAGCCATGACTCCTGTCAAATATGTTGTTATTGTGCATAAAATTTCATTTGACAAAATAGCCTGTGCTTTGAAAAAACAACAGTTGGAAAGACATAGAATAGAAGATTCCTAGTGACTCTCCTGGTTCTAAAAACCATGAAATCTGCTCCTTGCTCCTTCCTGCAGGTCACCAGGGAGAGAGTATCCAAAAGTCTGTTTCAGCAATGATTTTGACCACTCATTTGTGTGACACTTATCCAAACTGTTCAACTGTTGAGCTAGCTGGGCAAGGAGATGCATTCCTATAGTCCCCAGCTATTCACAAGGCTAAAAGAAGAGGATTGCTTGAACCTATCATTTCAAGGTTCAAGTCTGGGTGAAAAGTGATAAAATATTTTTTAGACAGCCTCAGATCTGAGAATCTATAAAATCCCCCACAGTAGAATACCTGGTCCTGACAGAAAAAGAATGGTCAGTCTTCTGGGCAACACAAGAATGCTTCCCCATCTCAAAGAAGCAAAATAAAATATTCTGAACTCCACATTAAACCTGAGATGAAAGACTGGAACCCTGAGGGAGAAGAGTAGAGGACCCAATAGAGAGAGAGCAACAAGGATGTGTGACCTGCAAAGGACAAGAAGAGGTCAACAGCAAGGGCACAGCTGGCACATCTGTGATGCTCTCTGCCAGTACTAGGTAAGGCAAGCTTGACACTGTTGCACTGCTAAGTTGGAAGACAACCAGTACCAGTAATTGACCATTAAACTGAAAGCAAGAGGGTGAAGGTTCTTGGGAATGGCCCTGGGGATGCTGTTGTACTGACCTCTGTTGGGGTGAACGGACCAGAGAGCCTTAAAATCTGAATCATTATCAGGATGGTCAGAAAAGGAGTATCCCAGAGAAATGTGAGGAGGGGAAGGTGCTGACAGTCCTGAATCAAAGAACGGGAAGGAAGTCACCTTTGCTCTCTCAAGCTGGATTGCTGCTTGCTGTTCTCTCTCCTGCCGAATCGCTTCCCGGTCCTCTTCCAAAGAGACATCGGAATCAGACGGCCTGCTTGTGTAGGAATCCGCTGAACCCTGGACACAGAACACAGAAGAGCTTAAGTGAAGTGATGTTTAGCTTTTTAAACTGTCACAGCTCTAACAGTAGCCTGGGGTGAGTTCTGCTCACTTGCACAGAATTTGATGCATACATACTCTGTGCCTTCTTGCAGATAGAGATTTAGATGGCAGAATACAGTTAAACACCTGAGATATTTGGCCAGTGGCAATATTGTGAAAGTATATACTTTGACTAGGTTAAGGGCTAGCAATTAAAATGCAATGAACATGATACAATATCAGTTCTTGCTTTGTACTATCTTTATGTTATGCCCACCTTGTGTGTGAACTGAAGCCTTCTTAAACCCATATATAAAGTACCTCTAAATAAAAAAGACTCTGACAATTACAAGAGTTAGATCCTACCAATACCACAGCTTACAGATCATAAGTTTGTCTAATATTTCAATACAGAAAACCAGGATCCTGTATTAGCAAAATGTTTTTCTAGTTTCAAGGCTAACATTATATTTAACTCTTCCACTGCTAAATCTTCAACCTCTGTACTCCACAACAGCCCATATGATGTCAATGTAGACAGTGAGCAGAAATGCACCTTGAGGTTCAAACAGGAATTCTCCTAACTGAGGCCTATATCCAGACGGCTGCTTGATCTAGACTGAAATTCAGCCTAACTCATGTGGCCAAGAACCTTAGATGCCCAGCACTGCTTACTGCTCAGACCACAAGAGGATACGAAAACCAGAGTCACTAGTTCAGAGGTTCTTTATGGCACTCCACCAGAGAGACAGCTGGGAGACTTGCCTTCTGGCTGCTGAAGGAACACTGTCCTTAGAATTTCCTAAAGTTGGCATGAGAAGTTGACATTGCATCAATGATGGCATTTACACAGCAAAGGTACTGGTAGGACTGGTGTGTTTGGCACATTTCATAAATTATGCACAGGCACTTTTCAAAAAGCACGGTAGTGAATCTGCCATCCACTGCAAAGATAAAAAACCTTTAAGAAGTGGCTGATGGCTGAAACTGGCCCTTTGAAAGGTTTCTAAGCTTAGAGATGTTTACAGTGAATTTGCTACCTTTGTAGGCAGGGCAGCAAGGGAGGGATGCTGTTCTTGCTGGGATGATCCCAGTATTGACGCTTCTGGAAGCTCAGAATATTAGCTTCTGGTAGAGGTTTTATCAGAGTGCCCAGGCAAATCCCAGTTTCACATCCTACCTCTGCAACACATGAAAGTTTTTGCAAGTTACCGTATAACTCTAAGTCAATCTCCTCCTTTGTCAAAGAGGACCATTGCCCATATCACAGGACTGAAATGAAATAATAAGCAATGAGCAGAGAATACTTATTGAGTGCTGACTATCGTACCAGCAGGGGCTGGGTGCTTCTCACACTCTAGCATGCTGAATCTTGGTGCAAGTACAGATGTTGGTATTTAAATTCAGTTAGTTCAATCTTAGAGCCAGCAGGTTCAAATCCTAGACTGAGGTATATTTGATATTAAAATACTTCAGGACCTGACACATACTAGGAACACAATAAGTCATCTTTATCATCTCTATTTTCTAGGTCTTTCCTAAGTTAATTTCAAAAAAATAATTAAGAGGTCTGGGGATATAGTTCAATGTTATAGTATTGCCTAGCATGTGCAAGGACCTGGGTTTGTTCAATCTTCAGTATAGGAGAGAAAGAGATCTTACTCATTTTAACCACACGTCAAATAGTTTGTCTTTAAGTGTAACCATTTTTATTGCATAAAAGCATGCTATAAATTTAACAACTGTATCATGTTCAAATTCATGTATTTAATGTAGCATGTTTCGAAGTGCCCTTTATAGAGGAAATGTATGTGTTAACCAAATTATAATCAAATATTCATCTGTGCAAGCCTACACAGGAAAAAGCTGGACATACAAAAGAGGTCAGCAGCATGACTTCTACAGATGTATTCACTGTTTTCCCAAGTGTGCTACCTTCAAGTCATTTAAAACAGGGAGTTCTCTCAGAACTTATCTTTTGTCTCAATTTAAGCATATCTGCATAACGTCCTAACTAAGAGAGAAAGGATTCAGTGTTTCTAAAATATCTGTGAAAATCATTTGTAATTTGTCCTGGGCAAGGCTTTGTTGTAAGTGGGATATGTGAAGTGCCCCATTCTTACAAGCTGGACCAGCTTCCCTGAGGACCTGTGAGATACAAAGTTATTACTCTGATTCCTCAGTAAGGAATGGGGCACTTGCTTCACCTAGGGGACATGGGCTGGGGAAAGCTAGTGACAACAGCACACAAGAAAGCAGGCTGAGCCTGGAATCTAGAGGTCTGTAAGTTCAAGCCCAGCCTGGGCAACTTAGCAAGACTCTCTTTCAAAATAAAATAAACAAGTAAATAAATGGGGCTGGGGATATAGCTCAGTGCAAGAACCTTGCATTCAGTCCCCAGGAATGAAAAGAAGGGAGGGAGAAGGAGAAGGAGGGAGAGGGAGGGAGAGGGAGAGAGAGGGAGGGAGGGAGGGAGGGAGAGAGAGAGAGAGAGAGAGAGAGAGAGAGAGAGAGAGAGAGAGAACGCGCGTAAGCAAGCACGAGAGCACAAGTTATCCTTGCACCAGGAGATGGCTAACATCCTGAAACTACCCTAATAACTTTCAATCTTCGACTTAGTCATCCGTGAGCATACCAGAAGCAACCCAAGGACTCCTGTAAATAGACTTTATTTTGAAATTTGAATGAGACTGTAACTCAAAATTACTTAGTAAGCTCTACTACTGCCAAATACATAGAAGCAGAAGTTTCTATTTACAATGACTGTTTCTAAGAATATCAGAAAAGAGAAAAAATACTGAGACCCATTTTTATATCTAGTGTTACACTGTCACAATAGTCATTCTGATTTTTTTCAATCTCATCTACATTTCTTTTAATGTGAAAATCATTGTGGCTGTCTCTTTAGGTCCAAGAGGTGGGAGAGACTCAACATCAAGAACTCTAATTTGGCTCATGATATGTTCTGCTGACTTGGTATTTACTAGGTTTCTTGTTTTTTATTTATTTATTTATTTTTAAATGTTATTTCAACTAGTTGAAAGAGAATACAGCCATGTCCTAGAAGAAAGACACAAAGATAAAGAGAGGGATCTGGGTCATCTACAAAGGCAGAGCAAAGAAAGAGCCAGCTGCACAGGCCAGGAGACTGCCTGTGCAAGACTAGTGGGAGGACCCCGGGAGGCTAGGGGGCTTGAGGAGGCTTACGTAGCTGGTACCACAGGAGTAGTATTACCCAGAGGGCTGGAGAAACACTCACTGACCAAAGAAAGAGAAATAATAATAAGGAAATAATGCTAGATGCTATCTAGCCTGACCTGAACATGTAATGATTACTAGTTAAAGCTAGGAACAGCAGCCTTATCAGCTCACAATTTTCAAGAAAATTCATTCTTTAAAATGGATGAGGCACAATCTACTGGATATATCAAGTGATCTAATTTTAGGCTACTAACCAAAGTATTTATGAGGGACATGATAGTGACTAGTCCTTCAAAAGTTCTTAAGTAGACACCATTATAACTCTTGTCTTAGACTTCCCTAAACCAGTTGCAGACTTGTTTCCAGTAAACATACACCCACACCCACACACAGAAATCTGCAGTGACTGGCGTGTGTGTGTGTGTGTGTGTGTGTGTGTGTGTGTGTGTAAAAGAAGGCATCCTAGCCAGGTATGGTTGCATGTGTTCATAGTCTCTGCTACTTGAGAGATGAAAGATCACTTGAAAGCTGGATCGTTTTAGTCCTGTGATTCCAGGCTAGCCAAGACAACATAAGAAGACTCTTTCAAAACAAATAAACAAAAACCAGAAACAACAAAAAACTCCTAGTGATCCTTGTGAACATCACAAGAAACACACTGCTTTCCATGGACATAAGGCACTGACTTTTTGAAAGATTTTGGCCTCACACCTTTTATAAATCTTCTTTGAGATGTATGAAAACTAAATGCTGATAAAGATATTGGAAAATCAGTTTCCTGTCATCTGCTGGGAAAGAAAAGTGATTTCTGGTCAAGCAATCGCAGAACTTCTCCTCCATAAAGAGGGCGTGTGATACGGGCAGGGCAGCGTGCGTGCCTGCAGTGCCAGGCAGTGCTGGCTTTACAGTTTTACTGGTTCTTGTTGGCTGTGGATTATGAGCAGGTTATT
Organism: Ctenodactylus gundi; assembly: GCA_004027205.1. NCBI lineage: Eukaryota > Metazoa > Chordata > Mammalia > Rodentia > Ctenodactylidae > Ctenodactylus > Ctenodactylus gundi. Next base: position 215,840 of record PVKB01002337.1, read on the forward strand.
CTCAACTTTCAAGTTCCAATTTCCTTCCTTTGTAAGGAAATTATGAAAGTGTATCCACTACAGAGTTTCCAGGTATTTGATTTTAGAAAATCAGGTTTTTTTTTTTACCATCATGGGGGAAACTGAGGAAATGGAATCAATTAATCTTTGACATCCTAAAGATTTGGCAGCTTTGCAACACTAAATTTTTGGCTGTCTCGGAGTTTTAGAATATATGCTTTCTTTTTTTTTTCTTAAGCAGCATGATTGATTTATAACATAAACCACAAAATTCATGCATTTTAAGTGTACATTTCAGTAATTTTTTAATAAATTCACAGAACACAATTTACAGCACACAGTAATATTAGAGCATTTCCGTCACTCACGTGTGCCTACTGGCAGTCACTTTCCATTCCCATCTCTAGACCCAGGCACCCACTTACCTTCACTTGTCCCTTCAAAAGAGAAATATAATTTCTCCTTTGAGGAGTAACTGAGAACTTAAAGAGAATTTAAAGGTGCCATTAAATTATAAAAAGAAGCAGGGAGAGCTTACAAATGTTTGATTATAAAATGCAGTAACACTAGAATAGAAATTTGCTTCTGTCAGAACTGTTGAGCTTCACAGTCCAGCATTCCTGGGTCTCTCACTAACTAGCTTAGGTGTCTATTCACAAAACACTGACTACTGACGAGGGGCCACCCCATGAGAGGGGATCTGGGAAGCTTTTCCAATATTTCTTCCACATATGCAAAATGTACACTATGCTATTCAAGCACAATGCTGGTCTAAACTAAACCAGTGCTGTCCAACAGAAATGGTTCAGAAAAGATGAAAATACCCTAACTGTTACAGTGTTCAAAATGTTAGCCACCAGCTACATGTGGGTGAGACCCAAATAATACTAAATTTTTAGTTTAATATTTAAAATTGTATTTCCTCTTAATTAATTTGAATTTAAACATGTACCTGGTGGTTACCATATTGGGCTGAACTGTACTAATCAAAATGGATCAGAAAATCAACATTAAACTTGATATAAGTTTGGTATTTTAATAGTAGCATTAGGTGGACAAAGTGTGAAACCTATCACTCTCAATGCACTTGGGCCTCTTTCTCTCCACGGAGTTTGCAGTGACTCCACTGTGCATGCTTCCATACTCGAAAGGAATACAGCCCTTCCTTAGCAATTTTCTCAGACTTCCTAGGGCCAGAGTTCTTTGCTAGGGTTTCTGTGTCTCTGTGCACAATGACCTGTGCAGGGCCGGTAAGACAGGACTTCATGTCTGTGAAAAGGAAGACACATCCACACTCTCACCAGAATCTCTATTTTTTCTTCTAATGATTTTAAGTTCCTCTTGGGTGGTTGATTCAATAACCAAGGCTGTACTCCATTGCAATAATGTTACTTGTTAGCAACTCCCCCCTCAACAACATGATTTTTAAAAACCTGTGGCTTTCAATGCCTTGACCAGAGCACTCAACAACATGTATCCCCAACATCTGGGCAAGGCAAGCCACTGTCGAAGTTATACCTCAGAGATGGTCAGTGAGTTTTTCTAAGGTGGCTTATTTGGTTTCTTACAAATAGGAGGTATTCCAAAACACTGGTCAAATGAATGAGATAAGCTCTGTTTAACAAGGGCTGAAGCCCCAGCTTACTGAGCAGAAGACTAAAGCTCAAGCCTCACCCTTCTTCCCGCTAAGTTTCCTTGGTAGGCTTCAAAGAACAGTTGCAGGTAGCAAGGGAGTGTGTTCATACAAAGCTGTAAAGGGAAGAAGAGGATGAATTTTACTCACCCCTCACTGTATGTGAATCATTAAAGTACGGGCTTTACCATCATGCCAACCCCATGATGTTGGTCTCGCTACCCCCTTGCACAGATGAGGCCTCTGAGGCTGTCAAGCGACAAGAACATCTCCTCGCGCTACTTGAAGAGGTCATTATGCAGGGGGGGCGAATGTGCAGGAAGAATATTTTTTAGTTTCCTCTACAAAACCTGATGCGGGGCTGGAGGAATAGCTCAGCCATTAAAGTACTTGCCTGGTGAATTCAAGGCCATGAGTGCTAGTTCCCCTAGCACCACATAAATTAGGCGTGGCAGTGCACCCATGTAATCTCAGCACCTGGAAGGCTGAGGCAGGAGGATTGCTGTTAGTTCCAGGCCAGCCTGGGCTCCATAATGACTTCAAGACCAGCCTGGACTACAGAGTGAGACCCTGTCTCAAAATAAAATAAAATAAAATAAAATAAAAAAAAATAAAATCTGGCGCAAAAACTAACTTTACAACGTTAAACATTTTAGTTGGTTATTAGTGATTATTTATCACCATCTCATTAATTTAGACTAGTAGATACAGGCAAAAAATAAATGCCAGTCTGTCTGAGATCCTGGGAAGTGAATTGTAAACTGCTTTTCAAAAGACATGTTTACTACTGCCTAAAGGTGCTGATTTGTGAATTTCTTTCAGCCTCCACCTCTACTTCTTCCCTAAGTTATTCTTTTTTTTAATATTTGTGAACATAATAACAATGTTTGGCTTGAGGAGTTGGTGCATATACATTAATGATAAAGTTCTGCCTCCATATTTTAAGATATTGGTAGATGGTTATGAAGTGCCCTTAAGAATCTTCTTTTAAGTGCTGACACCTCCAATTGTACCCATGCTATTTACAAATTATTTCTTATAATTATATTACAATGTATGAAAATATAATATGGTAACCATGTGGTTCAACATATATATTGAAGAAAGAACAGCAAAGAAAGATGACTTGAACACAGGTTGTTATTTGGCTTTGATTTTCAGGGCATATCAAATATTGTACCTGAGGACAAAGCACTGTATCAATAAACACAAGAAGCAATACCTCAAAACCCTTCTGTGAGACTGAACAGTGAGAAAGCTGAAAAAAGCCACTAGTAGCTTTGTATCCCATGAGAACTCTGCTATAATGGGAGGGACGATGAGACCAAGGAGCTAACTCCCCTTACTGGGAAGGGGCTGTCACTGCTGGGGAGAAAGTGGCCTCGGGCAATTGAGATTTACCATTCACAGAGTAACATCATGGGAGGCTGAGTCGCCACAACAGGAACCAGCTCTGCCCCCTCCAAACCTAGTGAAAGCTTCTGACCCAGCCATGTGACACAGGCGAGTGAGTGACTGGGCTGCTTCCCCTGGCTGAGTCCAGGGGAGCACCTGGAAGCCCCAGCCACAGCACAAGGTCTCCACTCAGCCCCAGCCCCTCAGGCAGCACTGATCCACTGTCATCAGAGACGTTAACAAGGGAATAACAGTATTCGCTAAGGAAATCCTGGAGGTGCTGCTGGGAGATGCAGTGCTGCCTACGGAGGAGGTGACCAGGAGCTTCCGGTGCTCACAGGTGAACTTCTAGGACCCTTCTGAGACAGCAATGGGCTGAGGACGTTTCCCTGAGTGATTTGCAAAGCGGCCCACAAAACACTACTTCTATATATAGCTCATTTTCTAAGAGTCAGATGAGAGACATGACTACAGTCTACTTGTTTCCCCCAAAAGGAACTTGAAGCAGTCACTGGTGTCTTTAAAAAAAAAAAAAATAATTTGTAAAGAGGACTGCATCTGTCAGATAAAAGGAGGAATAATACAGCTTCCTTTAAAGGAGAAAAAACAAAGGACTTGAACCTTACCAGTGACATTTCTGTGGCCTCAGAGATTGCTTGATGAAAATCATCTTTAAATAATTCTTTTAAGCAATTTTTTATCGGATAAAATTTCTTGTTAGATGAATGTCTATTTACAGCTACCAGAAAAAGCAGAAAAAAAATCCCCAAAAAACAGAAACAAAAACAAAACCAAATAAAAAACTCCCAAAACATATTCTGATAATGCAGAAATTAAAAATGTTCTAGCATTGTGTCCAGATAGAGAGACAGGTCAGTGAAATAATAGAGTCCACAAATGAACTCCTCTAAATGGAAGATTGATACGTAATGTAGGCAACATTTCAAGTCTGTGGAGAGAGGTGATTATTTAAGAAACAGCTCAGAAACTTAGCCAGAAACTGGGGGAAAAATAGATTCCTATGTTATTCCTTACACAAAAATAAAATTCAGAAAACAAGACTTAAAAGTGTAATTCACACACACTGAAGCACTAGCAGAAATATGATTAAAGTTTTACAATAGCATGATGAAATACTCAGTTTCCAAGAGATTGATAAATCTGACTATGTGAAAACTTGAAACATTTTTCTGGAAAAGACAATAGTCAAATGAACGTGACATTAAACAGTCATGTAAGTAACATGGGATTAACATTAATATTAAATGAGTTTTAACATACTAAAAAATGAACAGCCTTCCTCTATATCACTCCTATGAGAAAGGCATAAGAATAGAGAGAAGGGTTGGAGGACTGGCACAGTGGTGAAGGCGCTTGTCTAGCAAGTGCAAGGTCCTGAGTTCAACCCACCAGCACCACATAAACTGGCGTGGCGGGGCACGCCTGTAATCCCAGAACTTGGAAGGCTGAGGCAGGAGGATTGCTGTGAGTCCAAGACCAGCCTGGACTACATAGCGAGTTCAGGACCAGCCTGGGCTACATAGTGACACCTTGCCTCAAAAACAAAAACACAAGGAAACAAAAAACAGAAACAAGAATATTCACTAAGCATATGAAAAGATGTTCAGCCTCTTTCCTCAGAAAGGTAAATTAAAATGTGATAGTGTTTTCATTTATTAGGTTAGCAAAGATCAAAACAGTTGATAATCAATTATCACTGATAATTTGCTAATATTTTTGGAGGTAATAAGGCAAAAACCACTGAACCATTCCACTTGAAGAAATTTACAGTAGTGATAAGCTTGTGTTATGGCTTGGATCTGGAACTTGCCCCAACAGCCTTGTGTTTGGAAAGTGACTTAATCATAGGGTTAATTTGTTTTCCAGTGCTGTTAAGAGGCAAAGCCTGGACAGGAAGGGTGGATCACTGGGCCATGACCTGGAAGTGTATATGGCAGCTGCACCCTTGCGTGCTCATGTTTCCTGTCCACCATGGAATGAACAGCTTCTCTCTAGCTAGGCCTGTGTTACATGCTTCCACCATTACCAGCTACTTGTGAAGAGCGAGAGACCTTCTGAAATTGTGAGCTGAAATAAACTTTTCTTCCCTTAGGTTGTAGGTATCAGGCTTTGTGTCCCAGCAATGAGAGAGTAACTAAGACTGGGTGTATTCAGTTTGTATGTACAAATGTATGAAAAAAAAGGAACATTGGGCTGGAAGAATGGCTCAGCGGTTAAAGCGCTTGCCTAGCAAGTGCTATGTCAAGTGTTAAGTACGCGAGTTCTATTCCCTAGCACCACATAAGCTGGGCGTGGTGGTGCACGCCTGTAATGCCAGCACTCGGGAGGCTGAGGCAGGAGGATTGCTATGAGTCCAAGGCCAGCTTGGGCTCCATAGTGAGTTCAGGACCAGTCTGGGCTACAGAGCAAGACCCTGTCTTAAATAAATAAATAAATAAATATAAAATGGAAAAAGAAAAAAGAAAAAAGGAACATTTACTGTAATATTGCCGATGGGAGCTGTTAAGTGAAATTCATAAGAGGCCACCTGAGGGGGGGCATACCTGTTGTCCAAGCTACCTGGAAGGCTAACAGAATAAGATCTCTTGATTTGACAGGAAGTTCAAGGCCAGCCTAGACAACAGAGCAAGATTCAATATAAAAAAAAAAATTTTACAGGAACTGAGTTCCTGCAATAGGCCTAACAGTCCCAACAAAAACATAGTCACTCATGCTGAAGTCCCACACCACCAGGCTAAAATCAAGTTGGTATCAGACATCTAGAGAAATCAGAAGAAAGACAATAGTAAAGTCCTTAAACAGTCCAGTTTTCACCAGAGAATTAAGGGCTTACTGATAAAGACATGCTTTAAAAAATTTGACTCACTCATAAAATAGGTTAGTATGTTGACATTTAAAAGCATGACAGAACTCTTAACTCTCAAATTGTAGTCATAAGATCAAATTATAAAATAATGTAGGTTATTTTTAATACAATTAAAATAAATATATTATGGCCCTATTATTATTATTATGGCTTATAGTCTTTAAGAGAAGACTAGACTTCCATTTCACTTCATATACTTCTGTATAATTTGAATTTTCCTTGGAAAATGGAAAACTAATTATGAATCTTTCTCTCTATATATATATTTGTACATAAATTATCTGTGAAGTTATGTAGCTTGAAATTACCTGCATTAAACACAAAATAATTATTTTAATAGGCAACATTAAATATTAATGATCATTATGCAAAGCAATAATCATTATTATTTATTATTTACTATGTCTCTTGGTTAATGTTAAGTACTTTTATTAGAGTTCTATGAAGGGAAAATTCTCCAAAGAGTTCTCTGGTCACCCCAACAAAGGCTTTGTTAATATTCTTCTCTTTGGTTGCCAAAATTCTAAACTTGTGAAGCTTGCAGGTCTTAAGTTAAAAAAGAGATGATGCATCTTAGTGCAAAAGTTTTTGGTGCAAATGTCCTCCTTTTTGATTGAAAAGATGGTGAGTGGTTTGGGAGTATTTGAAGGTGTGGTGAGTCTCCCGTGTGCAAGCTGCCTACTTAGCAAATACTTATCAGCCTAAGTATATGATGAACTCATCCCTAGTTTCTTCCACAGAGAGAGAAACCTTCCAGTAGTGTCCTGTAACAATACATGTACTTCAATCCACTCTATTCCCTTTGGGGTTGCTAATATTATAGTTTGGATCTGAAATGTCCCCCAGAAGCTCGTATTTTGAAGGCTTGGTTCCCAAGGCAGCAATGTACAGAGGTGGGGACTTATGCAGGGGGCTGAGTTACAAGGGCTTCGACCTCATCCATGGACTAACCCACTGATAAAGTTACACGTTGGTAGAAATTTCAGGTTGAGTCGAGTTGCAGGAAGTGGGTCACTAAGAATGTGTCCTGTCATTCTTTCTCTCCCTCTCTCACTTTTTCCTTCCTTGCTGCCTTGTAGCGAGCACTCTCCTGTTCCTGTTCTTCCTCCATCACGGGAATGCCTCGCCACAGTGGTATAAAAGCAATGGAGCCAGAGGTTGAAACCTCTGAAACCACAAGCCAAAATAAATCTTTTCTCCTTATAAATAGTTTATCTCAAGTAAATCATCACAGTGACAGCAAGCTGACTATCCATTGGCCATCTTTTGCTCTTGGGCATCTTGCTCACACGATGTCCACTTGCCCCATCAGAAGGCATGAACTTCATTTAGAGTCTGGAGGGGCTCAACCCCACTCTCTTGCAAGTTGCTTTTTTGCTTCCTTTCTACTAATTCTGAGTTCTCTGAGTTAGAGCTCATTATATTAAAGGAAAAGAGATTACTCTTAGTTCAACCTTTGGAACTAGGAAATGAGGCAATAATCCAAATAAAACAGCACTTTTCAGATGTTATCTAATTTAGTCACCATAAAAACTAAAGGGGTAGAGTTCATGATTTATGCTGAGGTAAACAAGGCTTTGAGACACTAAGTAATATACCAAGGTCATGCAGCTGACAAAGCATGGTGAACCCTGGGCTGACTCACTCTAAAGCCTTTGCAAATTAGCCAATAACCAGAGGTGCAGAGTGGCGCTGCTGGATCAGCAGACCACTGAGGCAACAGACACTCAAGGAAGCTCTCCATCCCCTTCACCACTACTGCATTTAGACTGGATTCACAATTACTGAGCACACTATGTTCTTTTTTTCTCCAAAATTACTATTTTTATTGGTATGTATCTGTGACATATAATAATAACATTCAGTTTGAAGAATTAGTGCATATGTTCTATCCAGGAGGTTTATCTTGATTTTTGTCCAAGGCTCTTTGAGGACATATGGAGATGTCAAGCTGCATGCCAGAGTTAGTTAGCCATCAGCTGATCGTGCTAAGACCCGCATTTTAAAAGAGTGCCTCTTGGATGTCTCTAAAAGTCCTCTGAAGTCTGTCAAAGATATTTTCTAGTGCCAGAAATTGGTCTTTGTGATGGGGCATTCATCTGAACTGACATCAACACACACACAGTCAGCTATCACTACGGTCATGATCCATCGAATTTGTGCCTTTCCAGCCTCTTCCTTCAGGTCTGTCTGTCTATTAGCTCCCTAATGCATTCAGAATAGACAGAAAACTCACACCTGCTTCAATTTTTAAAAATGTAAGATATAAAATTATAGATGAAGTGAGTCGGGGGAAATTGCCATGATTCAATTTACTCTAATCACCTTTACTTTTAATGAGGAAATAGGAGGAAGTGGTGATTTCCAACATGAGAGTGACACAGAACAAGCAGTGCACAGCACGGCTTTGCAGCTAGATAGCGGGTCGGAATTTCCGGGTTACTACTAACTGTATTTTTGCTTTTGGACAAAACAAGTCATCGCGCTCTGTCAGTTTCCTTTCTGAACACGAGCAGCACATTAACCTGACTGGAGCTGCTCTAAGGATAATGCTCTCTCCGCAGTGCAAGCACTCCCCTGTGGACTCGCTCCATGCAAGTTAGCACAACACTGCCATTCACCGATTAGCCCTTTGTTTCTTGGGTGAGGACAATTTGCTGTTTTTAACCTTTCTCTTAAAAAATAGAGATACAGATCTTAAGTTAATGAAAATGAGTAAAAACTAATTGCACTAGTAAAAACTCTAAGGCAATTCAATCTGAAGTGATATGTTTGGTATTTTTCCACGAGGCATGACCCCTTCATGAGTAAGCAGGAAAGTGTTGGTTGAGTAAGTAGGAAAGTGTTGGTTTTGGGCTTTCATCAGCGAGCAGCATGAAGACCGCGTCCTCTGTGTGTGATGCTAATGCCCCGACCCATCTCCACTCTGTGCTGGCACACTGGCATGACATTCCTCTCAGGGGAAACTGCTCGGGGCTGCTCTTTTCCCTTGGTGATTCCAGCACACCCTTCAAGACAGCCTGGGCTATGGGTGGTCACCAACCCCCGAGCACCACTGTGTCCGGCTAGCCTCTCCACAGCCTGGAATTAAGGGCCTCTATGTTCCAAACCATAAAGCAAGCAGAGGAAGAAGAAAGAAGGAAGAATTAGCACATACATCATCATTTGTTATCACTAAGGAAACTTTGGTGGCCAAATTTCACGGCCTTTCTTCTATGAAAGCTCAAACACAGAGAGGAGCTAACTGGATTTCCAAGATCTGGGACTCTTGTCAGTCACTCAAGAGCTTTTTTTCTGCGCAATTCTCTGAAAATAGTCTTTCTGTCACTTTCCTTTTCGTTGGACTCTGTCCACTGCTTTCTAAGTCGGCGCAAGGGTCCAGGTCCCAGGATCTTGGGCGGTGGATTGCTGCTCACCCTAGAGGAGCTCACAACAAAAGGCTAGAAATTAATACTCACACCTGCCTGCAAAGGCCTCAAACTTACTGTGCCCTCACTAGTGACACTGCGCTCCAATGCCTGGATCTAACCCTGCAGTACAGCTGCAGGCATTCTAACAAATGTTGTATGGTCTCTATGAGGTTCCAAATAATCCCTTCAGGGATGGCATGTGTGTGCACACCTGTATGCATATGTGTTGTGTGTGTATACCTACTTATTGTCTATTGCCAGGTTCTGGTTACCTCAAGAGGACAGAGAAGACAAGTAGCTCCCTATACATCAACTATACTAGGTGTCCTAACAATGCTGGCTCATTTCTGGCTGGCTGGCTCTAGTCTAATATACCACTGAAATCATCAAACACGTTGAAAACTTAGTGTATGTGAGGCCTGCACTAATTGCAATGGCAAATAGGCATAAGACATGACCCTCGCTAGAAGGGCTCCTATCTCATAGACAGACAGTTACAAATACAACTACATTGTAAAAGAGATCAATAGAACTGCTATAACAAAGATACACATCCAATCAGTGAACAAGAAGACAGATTAATTCTTCTCCAGGGAACAGAAGCCATCAGGGAGGCGGTGAGGAAGACCTCACAGGGCTGTAAGGGATGGCAGACAGCACAGCTAAGGAGCAGAGAAATGAAGACATCATTTTGTAGTCACTCTGTATGGGTACAGGAGTGTGGCAGGTATTAATAAATAAAAGCAAATTTCTTGTTTTAGATAACTTACACTCCGGTAGAGGAGATGAGTGATGTGTTCATGGAACAGAAAAAAAAAAAAAAAAAAAGCAATCCAGTGCTGACCTATGTGGCTTTAAAAAGAAATGAGATAAGCCAGGTGTAGAGGCACACACCTAAAATCCCAGCATTCCAGAGTCTGAGACAGGAGGATTAGTATGAGTTCAAGGCCAGACTGGGCTACAGAGTGATTTCAGGACCGGCCTAGTGTACAGAGTGAGACCTTGAATAAAAAAATAAAGAAAATTTTAAAAAGAAATAGACCTACCGACTTTGGTGTTACAAGAAGACAGAGCTCAGCCCACAGTGGCCGAGCCAAGAGGAAGCACAAGAAGGCCAGGCCTGCCCCTTCACCATCTGCTGGGATGAACAGTACCTCCAAGCCCCGACAGGGCTGGGGACTGCAAGCACCAGGGCTGGCGGAAGCGCTGGCCCCCACGTGTGGGGGGCGAGTTCAAAGGCCTGTGCTGGGGAGGAGATGTGCATGCACCATCTTGTAGAACGAAACTGTGTTGCAGGGAGTCAGGAGAGCCAGAAGGTGGTGTCTTCAACCAAGTGGCTGGGAGAAGATGGCTGACGCCGCACCGATTAAACGAATGGAAGTAGTAGACTGAGAAGGATATATTAGAAAGAGATGCCTGGAAGTGTGAAAAACTGCAGTCAGAGAGCGACTGGGAGACGGAGAGGATGACAGCAAGAAGAGAGGGAGCAGTAAGCCAGAAGCAGCCCAAAAGCAGGAGAGGGGAGCAGAGAGGACACAGGGAAGAGATACAGCTTGGCCACTGCGTCCTGTTGTGCTAAGCGCTGTGTAACGCGGACAGCAGGTACAGCACGTGCCAAGAAAGCCCCCAGTGCTGGTTTAATTCCTACCACCATGGAAACTGGGTGTGGCAGCTCATACTTGTAATCCCAGCACTCAGGAGGCTGAGGCAGGAGGACTGCCTTGAGTCAAAGGCTAACCTGGACTATGTAGTGAGTTCAGAACCAGCCTGGGCTACAGGGCGAGACCTTGTCTCAAAAAAATATATACATAAAATAAAATAATAAAATAAGAGTGCTTTATCTAACAGCTCAATAAACCATGATTCTTAACTTCAATGTTCTATGAGAAGATTCTATACCAATATAAGTTCAGTGAACCCTCCAAAATTCTATTCATGATAATACAAGATTAAAAACGAGTTTTAAAAATCCTTCTTACTAGGAAAAAAAGATTGCAAGGAATTTTTAAAAGAATGTGACTCGAGTTTTGAAAACTGCTATTTAAACGTGGTCTGGTACTGGTTCCAGAAGTTATTTATAACCAGAGAGCATACAAATTGACAATGACGGGCAAGCAAAATGTCCCTGTGTGTGGAGGCTGGGATCAAAGTGAGAATAAGAATTTGAAAAACAAGCCTTTCTCATTTCAAGCAATCATTGTTTTCCCAAGTGAATTCCAGGGAACTTGCCTCTACTGCAAATTCTATTACTCCATTACAAAACTGAAATACAATAGAACCTTCTGCCATTTATCACGAAATGCTGCAAAGATGCTGAATATGAAAGAAAATTGAAACACACAAACCTTACCAGAAAATAAATCATTACGTGTTAATGTCAAAGGAGAAGTCCTCAATGTTCTCCACAATAGGTAACACTTTGACTCTCTCTCTCTCTCTCTTTTTTTTTTTTTTTTTTTTTTTTTGTATTTGTGGGCATGGGGTGGGGTACTAGGGGATTGAATGAACCCAAGGTTGCCTTTTTTTTTTTTCTTTGAGACAAGCTGCCTCTAAGGTGCTAAACTGACCAGCCTGGGCTCAAACCTGCCATCCTTTGGCCTCAGCCTCCCAGAATGAGGGGACGGCAGGCATGCACACCACGCCTAGCTTCGTTTAATGGGATGTCCATCTGAGCCCATCTGAGAACTCTGTAGCAAAAAATACCTATGCACAAAGGTTATTGGAGGAACACACACAAACCACTGGCCAAACCTGCTAGCAAAAATACTCCTCAAAAAGTGAAAGGCTGAGTTCGTAGTTACACCTAAATAATGAAAACAACTCTCCACAAATGTTAGAGCCTTGTGTTGTAGATAATAAAACTCAAATCACTGTCTTTCTGGGAATGTTTTTTCCTCCATGGATAATGAGAAGCCTACAATTAATTATTTTTGGGCTTTGGTTCAGCCACCAAGAAGCTCAGAGCTTAGTTTAACTTTCCTCTTGGTATAGATCTTCTTTTCTAATTTATATGTTCTCTTCTAATATTTTGTTTTTTACCTGTTTTGGGGTTTTGTATATTCTCCTAAGCCACCTCAGAAACTCTGTAGAATGAAGCGAGGGCAGCAATTTTTAAAAAAAAAAAAACACAGCATGAAATCAATGAAAATTGCTTCCATTACACAAATGTCTATGCTGGTAATTCTCTTGAACTCTTGGTTGTTACTATATGGTTAAAATAATTGCTAATAATTTCTCTTTAGGCAGGCATGGTGGCACACATGTGTAATCCCAGTGCTCAAAAGGCTGAGGTAGGAGGATTGTGGTGAGTTTGAGGCCAGTCTGGGCTACATATATTCATGGCAAGTCTGGACTACAGAGTGAGATTCTGTTTCAAAATAATAATAGTAATAACAATAATCCTTATTTTCATACGGGACTTTTTAATTCCTCTTTTGAAGGACTGCTAGCCACTTAGAAATTTCCAGGTAAGAAATTAAGTAGTTTATTGTGCCATGGTTTGAAATTGTTCTGCTTTTGAACTCAGCATTTGTGATTCATGTGGCATTTTTTGGTGCATAATTTAATAAAATTTGGTATAAATAACTTATAAAATCAATCTAAAAATTTGCTCCCTTGCTATTTTATCAATATCAAGCTAGAACAAAGGAAAAATAAGAAAATATCTATTCATTTACTTTGAAAACAGGGAAAAAACCGAGAGGGACATTCAAACGACATTTTAAATTGTCCCTGTCAACCTTCAGATTCCTCTTTTTCTTTCTCCTCCAACATGCATTAGCCATAACATGCTTCCTACATTTTTCCAGACAGGTGACACTCACACCATGCAGCGCACAGCAGGCATTCAGAAACACTTGTGTGTAAGTAGAGAAACGCTCCAAGGCTCCTGTCAGGGTCCTGACTCTTATTTGGAAGTCCTTCTTCTCATGTATCCAGCACACACCACTTCACCCATCAGTTACGAGGTATTTGTAGGTGCGGCTGTTTCAGCCTTTGACAGTAACTATTCAAGGGCAGATAGTAAATCTTTCTCATCTTTGTATTCCAAATGTGAAGTTGGCACTTGGTAGGTGTATTACAAATATCTATAGGAAGGAAGGGAGGAAGAGAAGGAGAAAGAGATCTTTTTCTCATTACTCCTAAAAATGTAAGCTACTTACTAGCCACTCAGTTATATTCAACACAGAAAAATACTTGCTTCTAGGTTTTCAAAACCGCTACTGCACTGGCAAATTGAATTTTGTGTTTCACTGAACCCATCCATTCAGGATTAATTGGATAGTTAACCACTTCCAGGCACATGTGCAGCTGAGAATTCCTCCAGCGGTCACTAATTTTACTAAAAGTCAAATCCTCAGCATCTATTTGCTGAAATGAGCCATTGCCATTCCTTAGCCAACCACAATTAAATAATGACCTTTTCCATTATTGAGTAACAATTGAGTAATTTACAAAGGCTACAAGTATGCTCACTCTGGTGGCCTGGCTGGTTACTGTCATAATAAATGGTGGCCCATGCCTACCATCCAAGCACTCTGGGAGTCTGAGGCAAAGGATCATAAGTTTGAGCCCAGCCTGAGCAATGTAGCAGCTCAGTGAGACTCTATTTAGAAATAAAATAAATAAAAAATTAAAAAGTCAGGGATACTGCTCAGTGCAAAACCACTGGGCTCAATTCTTCGAATGGCGGGAAGAACGTGATGTTATTCAAGCTCCCATTTTCCTTTGCTAACCACATAAAGGAAGAAAACCCAGATATCCCACAAGTCAGTGAGCCCTGAAACACACTCAACATAAATACAGTAACAGAAACAATTAAAGGGCTAGCATGGAAGTAAATGTATTCCTTTGGCTTCCGGGATTACTTAGCTGTATGGAAAGAAGTAACAACACTTGAAGTCTATCCAATATCTGGCAACGAAACATTTTGAAATGTGATGCAGACTTTCCAAAAAGAAAACGAGAGTACTACCACTTAAAGCTAGTCTGCAATCAAATAACCAAGTGCGAACAAGGTCCTGCTTGTTTTGCCATCAGCCTCTGAATATGGCTGAAGTGTGAGCCAGACACTGTCACACAGACCTGCAGATGAGCTTAAAATATTCAACTCACTCTGCAGAAAAGGGAAGAATCGAAAGCTCAGCACCATGCTTAGGATGTCTGTAATGTTCACTTCCTTCCCCAAACTGAGGTTCTAACTGCTTGCTATCCACTGCCACTCTACTTGCTAATATATTATATTTCAATTTATAGTTTCTCAAAATTCATATTACTTCCACCCGAAACACATTTTCTTAGGAGAGCTTGTCTCGCAAGCTGAACATCCACTTTTCTCCCTGGCGGAAGAGAACAATTTGTAATCCTAGGAAAAAGATAATTTGATTGTAAAAGCCAAGTATTCGCAAGTCTTGGGTAGATAGGATACTCTTTAATTGTGAGTCTTAAAGAAAATGATAGTATGACAGAGCACCCACAAATGCATGTTACACATATGTAGAGATCAAGCTTGGTATATTTACTCCTTCAAGCATCATCTGCATAATATCTGGGGTGGGGCTTCAGAATCAAGGAAACAGCCCTGATGCAAGGCTGGACAGGGGACAGATGAAAAGTGGGGTGGAGATCTGGAAAAATCAGCGAGGAAGTTTAGAACAAGGAGGACTGGATGGCAAAAAGCATTTACTGACTCAAAATGGGGACGTACCACATACTAAGGCACTTTCCTCATGAAAGTGTCTATACAACTGAAAGAAAACTCAATTGCTTACCTCAAGTACATATTCAACTCAATGAGTGTAAAATCTGAGATTGTCACATCACAAGGTAGGTTTATTCAACACTCAACCTTGGTTTCCATCCAGCTATGCAAAAGCAGCTGTGTCATTCTGTGAGTGTGAGCATACATGCATGCACACACACACAAACACACACACTCACATGCACACGCACACACACCCACACACCCACACACACACACACACCCACTTGCTCAGCAACTCCAGGAATTACAACAAATCCAGATGGTAAACATTGGCATTCTTTAAAAAACTCAAGGACACTGCATCAACAAAAATTACTCAGATGCATTTTTATTCTTAGATCCAATTCAAGTGTGAACAGAGTAGGAACATTTAAAAAGAGGCAACTCATCAGTTTCTTAGATAGAAACTTCTCATGTTTCATTGGGTGAATTTTTAAAAATGGAAAGTAATGTAAGACATGGGTTGCCCTATGAATAAGAGCAAATGATTTATTTTTCACTCTTGCAGGGATAAAAATGGTCATCTTACATGTTCCTGTTTAAGTAGAAATCATTATTGAGCCTTAATGGTAACTATATAAATTCTAAAAATAAACCACTATTCCCAGCTACAAGGGCAGAAGTCAGAGCCTAAGGGCAGGTACCTGCAAAGAGACCAACTCCACTCACAGCAAGAACATCTTTAGAGTTGGCCATAGTTTTAGGCAACACCTGGCTACTATGAACTGGTGATCCGAGTGTAGCTGATGAGGAAGGAGGATGACATGTCTGGTCTTCATCTCTTGCTGCCTCGCTATTTTCATCTGATTATGATTTACAGGATGAAACAACACTCTTACCCAGCAACAAAAGGCCTTCCTCGTTTCTATGGTCCTGACAGAAACTGGCTCCTGTGTACCTTTCCAACTTCATCTCCCTCCACCTACTTTTCAGCCCCCAACACGCTTTGCTGAAAGGCTTGTAGCTCCCTAGGCCCTGAACACACCAACTACAGTTGATTCTTGCCCTGACATGAATGTCCAGTACTTTCATCCTAATTCCTACTCATGTTGAAAGGCGTGAGTCACCTCCAGCATGGTGGCTGAGCATTACTCCAAGGACTGCGTGGTTTCCACTAAAACCGCTGCGTGCGTCTGTGCTCACTGCATTTACACTGCTTCGCAGTTCTCTGCGTGTTCATTCCCCAGCTTCTGTGCTCTCTGAGGGTGGGCACCATGTTTCATGTATCTTATCACAGAATTAAGCTAAATATTTGCCTTTATAAATGCTTACAAAGTGAGGAAATCAGTAAATCATTTTTATACATTAGATTAGCAGAACATTTATAGATTTATAATAGATTATAATTTATAGATTTATATTAATAAGCAGAGAACTAAAGGCAGGAAAGACAGCACAAGTAAGGACAGTAATATATGATCAAATATTTCCATCAGGGACATTACATGAGCTACAGACTTAGCAATTCTTTTGTGCATAGTACAGTTGCATTTTATGTTAATAGTTTTTCTGAACTAAATCCTTAAAATACTGGCTGCCAAAAAAGTAGAGGCAAGTTACCCAAACTACTTTAGAGATAAATATATGCTATTGCTTAAAACTTTTTTTTATTTTGGGGTAATTTTAGATTTACTTAAAAGTTGTAAAGATATCACCAACGGTTCCTATACACCATTAGTTTCCCCTAATGCTGTCATCTTACATAACTATTAATGTTGGATTATTAATAATACCCTAATCTTTACCAGATTTTCCACAAATGTCCTTTTTCTGACCTAGGAGTCAATTCACCACACTACACTTTAGTATATGCTTTTAAAAAACAAGCATACGACTGGAGGAATGGCTCAGTGATTAAAGCGCTTGACTAGCAAGCACTAAGTCAAGTGCTAAGTACCTGAGTTTGATTCCCCAGCACCAAAAAACATAGCATGGTGGCGTACGCCTGTAATCCCAGCACACGGGAGGCTGAGGCAGGCAGATTTTCCTGACTCCAGGACCAGTCTGGGCTACAGAGTGAGAACTGGTCTCAAAAAATAAATAAAATCAAACAGAGATCTGGTTTTCGAGAAAATAGCTTTAAAGGTAAGTCAACCATGTCAGCTAGTCTTCCAGCCCCAGCACCTCCCTTTCTGATCTCAGCCCAAGAGAATGCAACAAGTCCAGTTCTGCTTCAAATGGTGCACAGCTGTGAGCTCATGTAGGCTACGAAACTTTCAATCAGGTCAGCACACAGTTTCTAAATAGAAGAAACTGAAGACTGGATAATAGCAAATAAGACCACTAGCAATAAAGAGCATCCTGAATTGGTTTTTCAAAGGGGTCATAGGTGGATCAAAAACTATCAAATCTGTTTCAAGAAGCTTTTGTCCTGAAGGTTAGCTTGGTGCCATGGGTTAGAAAAAACACCTGCAGAAAGAGAAGGATGGCATGGGCATCTGCTGCTATCAACACCCAGGCCAGAAGACTGGAGAGGAGGGGCAGAGAGAGGAACAGGAACAAAGGCACCAGGAGAGAATCTGATCTAAGCCAAAGAGCTCTGAAGGTGCACAGGGCATTAACCATGGAAAATAAGGAGCTCATTTGCTGCTAATTTTTGTGTTCCCAGGCCTTACGAGATAGACAGTAGCATATTTAGGAAGAGGTCGTGAACTTGACTGCTTTGGATACCCTGCAGGATCTATTTTTAAGGCAAAGAGAAGCTGAATTTTTTGCATGATGAGAAGAAAAGATTTTATTCCAGTAACAGGAGTCAGTAAAGGCCAATTAGGATAACTGAACAAGTGATCCAAGGATAGACCATTCAACGTACCTTTCTGGCATTCTTAGCTATGCTTGGTTTCAGGGATCTGCCACTCAAAAGAGGAAAGAAAAGATCCTGGAGAGAGCATGGGAGGGTGCAGATGAAGACTGACACTGAAAGTCGTCGCAAAGCCATCTGGATGGATTAGTCTGGACACAGAAAGTCAAGGAGTACTTTAAATAACAGGCATTAAAAAACGTGAAAGAGTCAAACTCTAGGGTTACAGAATAGCCACCCTGCAGTGAGAGCAAGGGGGGAAACACGTCCCGCAGCATGTGCGACTGAAGTTGGGCACAAGAACACACTGAGCAGCAAGATGGCAAATGTTACTAGGCTTCTGAAAAGCTCATTATGAAATTCCATTCCCTAAACATCTCAAATTCTCCAATAGTTTTGAGAATGTACCTTAAAGGGGAACACGCTGGTATTTTAGATATTTTCTCATTTTCTTAATTAAGATGTGAAAGTGCCAAAACAAAGGACATGCATTTTTCAAAGAGAAAGAACTGGTGTTGCGATTAAAAAAATATTAACTGGATAAACTTAAGAAGAAAGAAAGCTTTTGGCAAGTTTTGACTCTTCACTTATTTATTCCTGGTCCTTTCTCAAGGTTTTCAGGCCTCTTTACATTATTTTATTTTATTTTATGTTATTTTATGTTATTTTATTTTATGTTATGTTATGTTATTTTATGTTATTTTATTTTATTTTATTTTATTTTATGGACACAGGGTCTTACTCTGTAGTCCAGGCAGGTCTTAAGTGCACCATGTAGCTCAGGCTGACCTTGAACTAATGGCAATCCTCCTGCTTCAGCCTCCTGAACGCTGGGATTACAGGTGTATGCCATCATGCCTGGCTTATGTGGTGCTGGGGAATCAAACCTAAGGTTTTGAGCTCATGAGGCAGGTGCTTCAACCACCCAGATATTCCTCAAGTCCCTCATCTTCATCTTAAAGCATAAAATGAGAGACATGGAGCCCCCTGCTACATGATTTCCTGATATAATCCTCTCTATTAGTTACAGGAAAAAAAGCACAGGAGATTAAGAAAAAAAGAAAGAAATTGGACCAGATTACCCTATATTTGTATGAATGTTTAAAGAATAAAAGTGCCTAAAGCATGAAGTTATTCATACCTAATGGAAAAAGACACACTATGGAATAAAGTACTCAGCACAATCCTCTATCACCAATTTAAAAATACTCAGTTGAAACACTTATCTTGATTACAAATTGTTGAAAAGAAGAGATTCTGCATATTTTTCTTTACCTAAGGACTACACAGTACTTAAGATCACTCATTTCTAACACAGATAATCAAAATATCGAATATGCATGTGTTAAAACACAATGGCTTCCCTGCTGCTAACCAGAATTCTTTGCTTCTGACTTGGCTTGTTTGCTGTTTGACTAAAAGGTGCCACCCCCATAGAAAGTACCCAATCGCAAAATCATAGAAAAATAAAATGCACCTGGAACCAAAAGATGGAACCAAGATGTAACTAAATCGTGCTGTAAAATTTCTCAGTACACCTGCAACATCATGTAAAACCAACTATAAAAGTCTGTCTTGTTTAGGGTCTTACTCCGAAGGAAAGGAGTCTCAGCCCCAGCTTGCTGGCTGTTCTCCGGTACCATCAATAAACTTCTGTAGCCTTCCCTTGCCTCTGTGGGTCTACTATGCAACACCTACCACTAGACTGCAAAGCCACAAGAGTAAACCTCAGATGTGTATGCTGGTAAAAACTTTTTAACAATGACCTTAGAACACTTGTTCCCAGTTGGGAACCATTTTCTCTCCATGGGCATTTGGAAGGGTCTCAATACATTCTTCACTCTCACAGCCCAGGCTGGGATGACTACTAGGATCCAGCCAGTACAAGTCAGAGATGCTGCATGGTGTTGTACAATGCATATGGCTGTACCCTCTTCCCTGAAAGAATCCTTTGGTCCAAACTGCCAACCATGCCAAAGTTTGGAAACTCTGGTACAGGATTATCAACTCTTCTAATAAGGAGTTCATGTTCTCAAAATTAAATGGATATATCTAAAAACATGTTTCTGTTTATCTGATTAACAAAAATATTTACCAGTAAACCAAATATAGTGTGCTTTCTTTTTCAGTACTGGGGGGTGGGGGGGAATCGCATGTGTTAGCACATGCTCTGCCACTGAGATACATCTCAGCTCTTTCTCTTCTTACTGGTCCTTTCTGAGTTTCCCAGGCTGGCCTCGATCCAGACAATTCCCCTTATTCCATCTCCCAACTAGCTGGGATTTCAGGGATGTGTCACTATGCCTGGCTCTGATTTCCTTATTGAAGCATTTGTGTAAAAGGCAAGCCATAGCCAGGCACCATGGTGTGCACTTACAATTTCAGCGATTTGGAAGGTGAGGCTGAAGAATCTCTAACTTGAGGCCAGCCTGGGCAACTCCAGTAAGAAGCTGTGTCACTGTCTCAAAAACAAAAAGGGCTAGTGATGTGGCTTATGGTTCTCTGGGCTCCAGCCGCAGTGCTGGGAGAAAAAAAAGACAGTATGTAGGAATACTAATACAATGTTAAACCAATATACATAAGCTGAATTTTGATCATATATCCTTTTACTATCCAGAATAGCATCCTGCTGGGAAAGAACAAAATCACAAGGATGAAAAGATGACCAACTAGGGCCTTGAGCAGACCCAGCAAAACCTGTTGTCTCTTAAGTTTAGATCCTTATAAACGATGGGTGTGGAGGTTGACTATAACCATAAGACAAACACACAGGACTCTGGAGGGAGCACCAGTCTGGAAAGATGTTGGTAATGGTCTAAAGAGAATAACTGCCACACAGCACTGAAGACCAAATATGAGCTCAGCATACAGCAAACATACAGTCATGTTCAAATACATTAACTATCACAGAGAAGAGGATGCTGACTGCTATCACCATTATGAACACAAATCTACACTAGGGAAATATGTCTGAAACACACAGTGTAGTTTACCCCTGGACTTTTTTCCCTCCACATGTTCTGTCTACCCACAAATAGAAAACATCAAAGAGAAAGCTGGTGGAAACCCCAGTGTACCAACAACTCTGGGCCTTTCGTCTTAATTTTTCCTCTGAATGTGGCACAAATGTTTTGAAACAAAAGTGAAAAGGGCTGGGAAGAAGGGTGCTACCAATTTCCACATAAAGATTCAACAGCCACCCTCAACCATATGTACTGATTTCTTCTTGCCAAAAGATGTGGCTTGCTGATATGGAGACATGGCTCATGTTTCCAAGTTGCCACAAAAGCATGGATTTTATGTTAATAGAGCAGGCATTCAGCACAGACTGAGGTCTACTATTTCACTCATCAGTATGTACTCATGAGTATGTACTAAACATTCAGCCCCAGGTGGGGCACCATGGGAGTTGCAAAGACCATGTAGTGCTCTCTTTCCTTCCAAAGTGCTTACAACCAGATAGAGAGAACAGTAAACCTGTGGCTGGCAGGAGACAAAATCTGGCTGACTCCAGAGACCCATTTCCTTACCTCTCTTGCTATCTTAGGAGAAAGCTGGCTCAGCTCCAAGGAAATAAGCTGCAGCCCTGAATTCCAGAGGCTCTCCCTTTCTAAAAAGGCCATTTCTCTGACCAGAGAGCTGCCCCATTACACAACCCTATTAATACACAGCATCATCTGCCAGAGCTGAGGCAACAGTGCAGAGACACTCGCTCATCTCTGGCTCAAGGAGTGGGATGTGCATCAAGAAATTGTGTGCATGCTGCTATGTAGCTGCTTATGGATTCTATTCCCAACAAATTCTGTGTAATATCTTCACAGCGTAGCATTAGCATTGTCTGCAAGCAACACTACAGTCAGAACTCACTAGCGTAGTATGTCCAGAGATGCAAAAATCACATTACCACTCTGTACACAGGTTTTATGAAACTTAAAATGTTTTTATTGGTACAGAACAGATTCAAATAAAAAATATTAAAGAAGTATTTCCTAAAATCATAAGGTATATAGGACTGGTTCCTTGAAGTTCTGTTGTGCATGGGAGTGTCACTGCACCGGGGCCAACAGCCTCCACAGTTCTTGAGGAATGAGCCTTGAACCTTGACCAGGGCAGCTTCAGGAAGGAGGTTTCATGGGAGGGATGGTGATCAATTCTGTGTTGATCCAGAGGCACATTAGGTCAGACCTTCTGTAAACTCTCTCTAATGACCCAGGGTTTGCCAAAGAGGAGTAATCTGTCATGTATAGAGTCCTAGCATAATCCTGACTTGTAAGCTGCAGGCCTGCTTACATCTCTCATTAGGGCCAACTTTGGCCCTGTCCTCACTCCAGGATGTGGTTACTGAGGTAAGTGAGGTCTTGGATACAAAATATAAGGAGGCACTCACGCCTCCCTTTTCTCACTTCCAAGCAGGCACTAACTCTTAGGATCCTGCAAGGCACAGGCATAGTGTTTGATATTTCAGAGAGTGGCCACATTCCTACATATTCCATGCCAGCCTCCTTCTCTGCCTTACCATAGAGCTCCTCCTTTTCCCCCTCCTACATTAATCTGCCCCCTCAATTTGTACAGCGATCCTTCATGCATACTTTTTAGAACCCAGATCTAGCCATGTCTAAAGAAAACAGTAAAATGAGATCAAAAAGGTATACCTTAGTGCAAGTTGAAACAAACAAACAAAAATTACCTAACCTGTTGTTTTTCTTTATACAGTAAAAACAAAACAGAAAACAGAATATACCTTGGAAACTTGAATGAAACAAGACTTAATTCCTACCTGGCTATTTTCTTCCTATCCATGACAAACACCCTAAAAATCCAGCTACAAAGCCATTGTGTAATGGTTTGGATTTCCAAATTAATAACATGTAATTAGCTCCTCCTATAAGTTTGTTAAGCCTATTACGGCATCCTAATAAGTGTTACAATAGTTTAGAAATGATTAGCTGTCAGACTTTATCTTTCTTTTGTGAGTACTATTAGGGAAACTGTAAAGACTTCATTTTAGCCAGGCATGATGGCACATGCATATAATCCCACCACTGGGCAGCTGAGGCAGGCACATCACAAATTGAAGCCCAGCCTAGGCTACTCAATGATTTAGCAAGACCTCTAAAACGTTAAAAAGGCAGGTGTATGTAGCTCAGTAGTTCAGACACTGGATTCAAGATCCAATCTCCAGTACTGAAGAGAAAAAAAAAAAAGACTTCATTATATCTATGTACTCTTTAACGCCACCAATCTGGAGTTTTGGTACCAAATCAGATATCCATCATTTTAATATAATTCGTAACTTGGTTCTCTCCTTAATGAAAAATAATTTCCATCCAAACATAGAACCAATCTTTATAATCATGACATAACTGGCAAGTAAAGTACTACCCAGTGGCTAGGTTATGATGGGTCTTCGTGATTTTGAGAGCTGGCCTTGGAATCCTTTGCTTCTGCCAACTTCAAACTCACTTGATTAGTTTAGAAAGTTGAGTTTCACAACAATATCCTCTGAAAACAAGTCTCATACTTCTATCATCTAAAACTGATGACAACTGAGAATGCCAAATTATAACCATCAAAAGGTGACTCCTGCTTTGTATCGACAAGAATGACGGCTGGTGAGCCACTCTGATCTAGTCATGCCCCACTCACCCTTACCCCGTGACAGGGTATACTGCTTCCTGGCTGCTGCTGTAACCAGTGACCATAAATTTAGTGGTTTAAGCCAACATAAATTTGTTATTTTATAGTCCAAAACAAATCTCCCTGGGTGAAATTAAGGTGCCACAGGAGCATACTCCCTTTGGAGGCTCGAGGGGAGAATCTGTTTTATTTTCTTGCCTTTGGCAGCTTCTAAGGCTACCTGCCTTCCTTGGCTCACAGCCCCTTCCTCTGTCTTCAAGGACATAATAGCCAGCTGAGTCCTCACACTTCTATCTCTCTGCTTCTCTTCCTTCTGTGTCCCTCTTCCACTTGAAAGGATCCTATTATAGTCATGTCGCTATTCCTGTAATAAAATATACCTGAGATAAATGAAGTCACGGAGACAATTTCTTTAAGGGAGCCAGCACATTGCCATGGAAGGACATGGTAGGAGCAAGCAGTAGGGCTACACTGCTCACTTCATGGTCCAAAAAAGAAAGAGAAGAGGTCCCATTCTTCCCTTGTAAGGCACACCTGCAATGACCCCAAACATCCCCTTGCCTGCACCTCCTAAAGGCTATCTCACGTTCGAGTATTGCCGAGCTGGGGACTAAGCCTCTGACATAAGGCCTCTGGAGGACACTTAGCTATTGCAGACCTTAGGGATGTTGGGCCCACTGGATAATCCAGGATAATCTGCTCATCTCAGGATCATCTGGTAAGCAATTTTAATTGCCCCTGAATGTGAAATTGAGCTGCTATGGCTTGAGTACATCCTCCAGAAGTTCACACGCTAGAACTTTAATTCCACTGGGAGGCATTTGGCCATGGGAGTAAGGCTTTCATGAATTAAGAAATGCCTTTTTCCTGTGAGTGACTTCTTGTTTCCATGGCACTAGATCAGTCAGTGAAATACCAGGTATAATAGAAGCACATTTGTCTTCTTCATCTTTCTCTTGATTTCTCTCACAGTATAATCTCTTTGCTTTCTGCCATGAATAGAAGCAGCACGAAGCCTTCACCAGAAGCCAAACTCTGGCACCTGACCTTGAACTTTCTAGCGTCCACAACTGTGAGCCACAATAAGTCTCTTTTTTTAATAAAGTACCCTATCAGAGCAACAACGGAAAATAGGCGAAGGCACTAACATATTCACAGCTTCCAGGGTTTAATATGAGAATAACTTTGGGAGAACAGTGTTCCATCTACACCAAATTTAGATACATTTTCTCCCTGCAAAGGCAGGGGTTTATAAGACATTTCCAATATCACACTTTTGAAGGACATATTCTGGAGTTTCATGACAATCCAAACTTTCAAAAAAGATATTTGTAGACTTAAGAAGTTTGTGGAGATTACAAATCCTATTTTCTGTCCATTACTTTTGAGACCTTCTGAACTCTGTAAGTCAATTTCATTAATTTTTTTAAAAAGACAGGTCTTACTCTGTAGTCCAGGCTGGTCCTGAACCTACTATATTGCCCAGGCTGGCCTTGAACCCACGGCAATCCTTCTGCCTAAGCCTCCCAGAGTGCTAGGATTACAGTCATGCACCACCATACCCAGCTTATGTGGTGCTTTGAAATCCAGAACTCTGTACTTTCTAGGCAAGAGCTCTAATCACTGTACTATTCCACCACCTCCAATCCAAAATACTGAATCAATTCCTCAAATATCAAATCTAGTCAATATCCAAGTTTTATTGGTTTAGCCTACAATGAAATAACTTCAAGTTGGAATTTATCCACATGAGTCTGTCAATCTATGACTGCTAGCTAAGGTCAAAAATTGCTCCTGCTTCCTGCCCAGCTGTACAACATTCAGAACTCTGGAGAAACAACAAGCCTATGCTTGCTGAGCCTGTTCAAGTGGGTGTGAGGCAGCAGGTAGGATTGTGGTGAAAGGGATTATATGTGACCTGCCTACCAGCATTTTAAGCATTATTTTAAAAAAAAATAGCAACTGTTCCCAACAAAACAAATGCAGCTACAGAGAGGACTGTGTGTTTACCTTCTTTACCTTGGTAGGCTGTTGCTTCCACTCTGAACCTGACTCCAAGACTTAAAGTTCCAGAGGATTCTATTGCTTTGACGTTGGCCCTCACCTCTTTCTTTTCTCAATGCCTTAGAGCACACTGTCCTTCAAGATCTTTACATCTCAACCTGCTCTTCATACGCTACATCTCTTGCTGCTCAGCTTAGCTTTCAGTGCACTGCTGTCTAGAGCCGAACTCCTGTGCTTTATTCCTTGGTCTTGGCATCAGACTCCATGTGGCCATTGCTCGTGTATGCTGGATGAACACATGTGGCCTTTCTGTCAGGGCCACCAGAGGGAAGTCTGGCTCTAGTCCAGGAGGTATCTAGCTGGCATGCCATTCTTCAATTAAAAAATATCAATTATTGGCTACATAATCTCAGATTGGCCTATACTATCCTGAGGCTGTTTTTAAGTGTCCGCCAATAAAATCACGTTCACTACGTGCATAAAAGATGTAAGACTGAGGCAGAAGCTGAGGGTGAATGCCGAATCTTCCTGTGGGACTCTAGGGAAGTTCCTCATTCTCAATTTAGTCTCAGTTTCCAAATAAGCAAAATGAGGAAGATTAGAAGATTGTATCTGGGTTTTTATGTACTGTGATCGTGGAAAAGGAAGAGCAGAGAAAGATGAGACCTAGTACTTGAGAAGTACACTGTATTTGGTAATTCCTAGTAATTTTTTCATGAGTTTTCATCTCATCTCCACACAGGTGGACCAGTTTTACAACTCTCTTGTGTAATACGTACATATGTGTGTGTGTGTGTGTGTGTGTGTGTCTGTGTGTGCAGAATTACGTGAATGTGTGTATTCTGAATGCTCCTCAAACACACATTTACATATGAACTTAAAAATACCATCACAGAAATAAGTGTAACATTCAATTTATAAAACAGAAATCTCTACACATTTTTCTCAATTCCCAAATGAATAAAAGATGTCTGGAATTACCAACTTGAAGAAGTTTCAGAACAGATTACACATTCTGGAATGCCGCAGACTGGTATTTTTCCAGCATAAGGAGTTTATAATATATATACTATTAATTTTTTGACCCTTTGGAATTCCATATCAAATTCCATCCTGCAAAAGAGTTGGGATACAGCAGGGCCAAGTACCGTTTCTACATGATGACCAAAGAGTACTATTTTTTAAGGATTCCAGATGATGCTTTAGGATAAGATTTTCCAATCCGTTTAATTAAATTAGGTAAAAATTCCATCTTTTGTGCTACTGTTGTATCGATCTGTGCCATGAGTGTCTCCTATGTTTTCTGCAGTCTCTCTAAAGTTATCCAATGTTTTTTATTCATTTTTGTATACCTAGCAGTAAAACCACTCAATAGTGTTCGTTTGAGCAAATGACTTACTTAGTTAATTGGGAAGAAAGGTTAGCTGCTTATTCTAATGCTACTTGCAGCATTTCTGTTATTTCCTGATTCTGTAAAAGACAACGAACAGTAGAAGAATATGGCTATTAGTTAACACATTTTTGTGTATCTTGCAGTCACACAACAGAAACAACATGTTCTTTTAATATGTGAAGGATGTAGGTCACAGTTCCATTTGAACATTTGAAACAGTTTCTGGGTACCCTTTCAAGACCATGTCCTAGAACTGAGATGCCATGTTTCCAAAACCATTTTTTACATGGGCATCAAACTCATAGAAGTGCCTTTAAAAAGCCTATCAGGCTTATAATTTACCTGGTGAGTGAATTCTGCAGGTAACTCATAGGAAGATAGCCACCACTGTGCAGCCATCCACATTAGCAGCACCGGGAAGAGTTCTGAGTATCAGTAGACAATTGGGCATAGTTCTTCTGAATTTGGAAGGGTAGAATGGATGGGCCGCTTATAAGATTTACAAACTGTCAAATTTAAGGTCAGAAAAATAGGAAAAGGAGGGAAGTGACTAGAGCAATATTCTAGGGAAGAGAGGCCTTGAGCTCCCAGCAGGGAGGCAACAGTGGAGTGTGGAAAACGGTAACCTCTGAGCTACACTTCGACACTACAACTGACAAGAACTCTGACAGGCTGAACGTGGGATGTGAGAGGAAATGAACATAATTCCAAGGTATCTGACCTAAGCTACTGGAAAAATGCAGCTGGTATTTACTGAGCTGGCAAAGACTACAAGAAA
>PVKB01002337.1:243640-253640 GCA_004027205.1 Ctenodactylus gundi
GAGGAGGAGGAGGAGGAGGAGGAGGAGGAGGAGGAAAAAAAGACAAGAAAGATTATGGGCACCAGCCATATGGAAGTCACTGGTGATCTTAGCAAGGACAGCTTCAGGGAACTAAGAGAACAAAAGCCTGAAGGAAGTGCACTCAACAGGGCAAAGGAGAAGAAAAACAGAAAACAGAAAAATATGACTCTTAAAGGGGCTTTCAGTAAAAGGCCGGAAATTTGCTATAAGAAGCACAACTTCTTATACTACGATTCCCAGAGAATTTGTTGAGAGAATTCAGAGCTCATTGACTTAGATGGGAAAACACTACATCTTTATTTTCATATTTAAATAAGCATTTTCATCAATTATTAATGTAATATCAACAGTGTCTATTACTTTGTATTTTCAGCATCAAAGTTGTTAAGTCTCAAAGCATCATGCTCACTACTATTTCAAACTTACAGTATTATGCTTATCTCTAGATATCACATGACTATGATATTTTGCTTCATGGGTGCTCAAACATGGCTGGCCAGCCTTTTGGCACATGTGCCCAGCCACTCAGCTACATATTTCTGTAGTGGGAAACCAGGCTATGTGGTTGCTTTCTGGTATTCTCTTTCTATCCATATTGGCTGTAAATCAATACATGGAAGGAGATGAGTGGTTTTCATTGTTTAAATGAAATGAAACTTAACAGATCAAATGAGAATTCTTAACTCTTATAAAATGAGACAACCTTTTGAAACATGGTAGATGAAGGAGTTATCAGAGAAAACGCTTACAATGATACTATTTATTTTAATTTTAAGAAACTAAATTTTAACTTTAGTTTTGCCTTCACATTGAATGTACTATTTAGTGCATTAATAAAGAAAAATATGTTACTCTATTACAATAGTTGAAAGTTATTTTGATAACAATATTCTGACATCATATAGGTTGTTTTGTAATGTTATATTTTTACATGATAGACTTAAAGACATTATTCTGAGATATCTACAGGGTTCACCAGTCCATTAAATATATTCATGGCCCAAACAAGTGAGGACACCTGGTGAAATGGAAGACAGAATGGGTAGGTGGCAGTGGAGGAGGAGAAGCAACACAGGATGTTCCAACATGGGAGAAATAAAAGGATATTTGTATCGCAGATGAGGATGATTCAGTAGAGATGGGCAAATGAGTGATGAAGAGCAGAAAGAATTGCTAAGGCACTGCTCTGAGCTGGCAAGAGCAGGTGACTCAGGCGATAGAAGGGGTTGGGCTAGGACTCGGATGCGGGCCATTTGTGCACTGGAGGAGGAGGGTAGTGAACACTGGCAGGTATGGCAGAAGATACGGTGATGGGACCCTACAGTAGCTCTTTTCTGATTGCTTGTTTCTTTTTATTAATATACATTGCAAGGTCATCAGCCAAGGGTAAGGATAGGGTCTCAGTGCTAGAGCACAGGTAGGGAACGTCCAGTCCCTGGGCCATATATGGCCTGTGAAATCATTTGGTCCAGCTGGGTCAAGGCCCCACCAAAGAGAAGCACTCTTAGCCAATACATTAGCAGTGATTAATTACATATAACACACAGCAGGCGAATTTTTAAGTTGATAATTTTGTATGACCCACAAATGATATCATAAACATCCAAATGGCCCTTGGTGACTCAAAAGCCCCCACACCAGGGCTGGAGACTGGAGAAGGAGCAGAAGATACAGATGAAATGTTCATCAAGCAGAATAGGGGAGGGAGCAGAGTCGTGGAAGGCAGTGTGACTGACAGCAGCATGGGGGACTCACTCGAGGTTAACAATCATGAAGCTGCCATGAGTCAGCGTGACTGCATGTTCCCTTGCCTCATCCACCTGCAGGCATGCAGGTGTTGAGTAGGCAGAGAGCTGGAGATAACCCAATTGTGTAAGCGAAGGCAATATAACACAATGGCAAGATTTCCAAGAGTGGCCAGTGGGTTGGAAAATAAAAAGCCCAGGCACAGGGGAGATGAACTCAACCAATCAGGTTCATTTTCTCTGTTTTTCACCAGGCTTCTTTCTTGACAGTCAAACATGAGATAAAGAGAAACCATCTGGCATGTGGCGACAGGGACAGGAAACTAAAAGATAATGGAATAGAGAGGCCTGTGGTGGTGTGAGAAAGCACATGCCTAAAGTGAGCAGAAACCAGGGTTAAGTAGGAGGCGGCACAAAAAGGAGCAAACTTGGTCATGTGACAGTCACATGAAGGTGAGATGAGGAAAAGCCTCCACTGCTCAGGGCATGGTGGGAGAACCTAGCTCCTGGGATAGCTAGTTGTATTCAAGGACATGATCTCCCCATAAGTAAGAGGAATATAACACTACAACCAAAGCAAATGATAGCCATGCACTGCCTAATTTTTTTAAAAGAAAACTTTATCATTAAAATAGCGTCAACTTACAAATGGGAATTTTCATCTGCCTGATGTTCTCTCTTATAGTACTTGGTATATTTTGTAACAAATTGTAGTTATTTGAATACTAGATTAAATATAAGTATCTCAGTAATTAATGCAACAGAACAACAGAAACCCCACAAAGACAAGCATCTTGCCTCTCCATGCCTTCTAAGACATCCCTCCATGCTCACCAGGTGGCCCATAAGTACACAGGTGAGATACTGTCAAGGGACTGCACCCTGATTACGCCTCACCTACTACCATCTCCTTAACAAAGTTACCTAAGTGGTCAGAAACATAAATGAAAAATCATGTTGTGAATCTGCAATCCCTACATTTTCATTTGGCAAATGATTTTAAATAAATGAAAAAAAGTAATGTTAATAGACTCACTCTACTGAAATTCACAAATAGATCCTGAGCCTTCTGTTACTTTTCAAGGGCTTGGCTGTGGTCTCCATCCCCTGTATTTTTGCTGAAGGTATCGCATTCCAACCCTGGGCCTCAGCTACCCACTGATATTCCATCCTAAACCTGACACACTGCCACCGTGTTTACATAATTTCACTCAGTCTTCCTCTTACTTACAAGGAGACCAGAGGTGTGCAGCCAGAGGAAAGAGTATGCTCTCACTGCCAGAGAAAAAGGACTTGTAAGTTCCAGGAAGGAATCATTCATATGAGTATATCTGAAACTTTTTCTTTTTATCACAACCTACAGTAAGAAATTAATTTTATCCTTTGACCAGTGCATACACACGCACACACACAGGCACACACACACACACATGCCTAAAGTATAGGATTCATAATTAATGTTTACTTTATATTCTTCAGTGTTTCCTACATTATTGTTATTCTATTTTGTTTTTTAAAATTCTGATCATACTATACTAAATGAGCCTAATGACCCATAATTGGGTTGTAATGGGCAGTTTGAAAACTTTAACCTATGCTATTTAGGAAACAAAAAGATAGTACTGTCTTTGTTCATAATAGCATGCAAAAATTATTAGAGAATGAATTTACATAGTAGAAAGGAAGAGGCAACAATCACAGAGGCATCTATGACCCTATGACTGGCTTATACCTGGAAACTGTAAGAGGTCCAACTCATAAACCATTAAGAATTAAGCAGAGAATGAAATTAACTGTTGGCTCCTACACTAATATATTCAAAATAATAGGCTTCTCTTATACAACTTCTTTAATGTAAGTAGTAGATAACAAAGAAAAAAGTTCTATCCCATTTAGGATAGATCAGGTTGAACATTCAGGGGAAAAATAAGAAATTTCTAGGCCCTCTATTAAGAAAATCAAATATTCACCAGTGATCGTAAAAGAATTGACTACAAGGTCACGCACTATTTGGGGGTGAAACTACTCTTTATTATGAAGATGTAATTTTCTCCCCACAATAAATTTAATGCAACCATGTCAAAATACAAATATGATTCTTTGGAGAGGAAGTTGACAAATCATACCCAGGATCACATGGAAAAATAAATTTTTGATGAAGACCAAAATATTGTCAGAAAAACAAATGAAGAAGCTACCAAATTTCAAATTTTATTATAAAGCTACAATAAATGAAACAGTATGGCAATACCATAAAAGAGATGTTCAGAAAATCCTAATAGTGTAGCAGCATTCTGAATATGGTAAACAAGGTCCTTGAAAGTTGGAGGGAGAGGCCCGCAGGAAGGCAGTTGATTAAATAATCACAAATGTTGAAATGACTGGTTGGTTTTGAAGCAATAAAAGAGATAAATTTCTATCCCATTCACTATTTTAAAAATTTCATACTGACCAAAGAGTTACATGGAAAGAAAATTAATAAAAAATGTAACAGAAGAAAGTGATGCAACTTTAAAGTTTCTTTTGATATGGAAAATATTAAAGAAGGCTGAAACCTCAGAAGTTATAAAATTATTAATAAAATTTTCAATATAAATTTTAAAGAGACAGTGACACGGAAAAGCTCCGGAACATGATCTATTCTTTCAATTTTTAGGCTAATTTATTTTTAAATATATGTGTGTACATGCACATGTATATCTTGACATATAGCATATATTTGTATGTGGTTTGGATCTGGAACATCCCCTAAAAGTCTCATGTATTTGAATGTTATAGATTGTCAATGGAACCACACGCTGTTGGGAGATTGGGGCCTAATTTGAACAGGTGAGTTACAGGCATGTAAATTGGATTACAGGAACATAAATTGGATTACAGGTGTGTAGTGCGGGTTTACCACACCTTCCACAGCTGGATCCAGTAGGGGCTGATCACTGGGATGAGTCCTGGAAAGATACATAAGCTGCTTCCTGCCTTTCTTGGAAGACGAGTCTCAACTTGCCTTGACTTGGCTTCTTGTTTGTGATGTTGTGAGAAGCTGCCTCCACCTCTGCCTCTGCCATGTACTTCCACTGCTGCAGGCCACCACTGAATGGACTGTGACCTTCTGAAACTGTGAGCTAAAATAAACCTTCCCTTCCCTAAATTTGTGGAGGTTAGGGTATTGAGTCACAGCAATGAAAAAGTAACTAAGACAGTTTGTAATATTTAGGTCATTTGGTTAATACACATAGCACTATATTATATCTAATGTTCCACACGCTTTGTTTTCTCACCTAACGATACATCAGGTTAAGGGATCAGAATTAAGGGACTTTAGATTTTTATTATAATTTTATTTCCTTTCTGTCATGCTTGAAGTTTATTTTGCTTGTTTTTATTCAGAGCTGTTAAGAAGTAAAAGAAATTTTTAAAGCATGCCAGAACCTGACTTAGTTACCTATTTACTGTTGGGACAAAATACCTGACATCTACAACTTAAGGGAAGAAAGTTCCCAAGTTCAGAAGGTTTTTGTTTATGAGCAGCCAGCAATGGTGGACGGTGGAAGCACACAGCAGAGGCTGGAGAGATGTTCACCCCACTGCAGACAGACACCAAGTGAGGCAGAAGCCAGCTGATGTCTGGAGACTCAGGCAAGGCCACAGCTTTCCAAAAAAGCCATCACGATGTTTCGTCTTCCTTTCCTCACTTGGTTGAATCTGCCAGTTGGGCCCTGGCATGCAGAATGGGTGCCCTGCCCTCACTTCCTGTCCCACAGGCCAACACCACACACCTGAGAGCTCTACCCTGGCAACCCTCAGTCTCAAAAAGTTGACACAATCCTTTCAGTTCAAGCCAGAAGCATCTGCCCCTTCCAGCCAGGACCTCCCTCCCAATAACTAACTGTTCCACTATTATCCCTCTACATCCAAATACATGAGGCTTTTGGGGAACACTCCACATCCAAACCATGGCAGTACCATATCCAAGGAAGCCATGTTCCTGCCTCCATTTTAGTCGTCTTCCATTCTTGGTAAGTTGAAATACATCGACCTATGAACTCATTTCCCGCAGTTGAACTCTCAGATTATCCCAGTTTGATGCAAGACACTAGCTGGCTATTCACCAAGAATTGCTAAGGAATCTGTCTTCAACTTGCTCTAATAATAGAACAAAGCTGGGTGATGATGCTAACCAGCAACTACAGCCCAATGTCTGGAAGTCTGTTATTAAAATTTCCACAGACAAACTAAGCAATGAAGTTGTTCTAAAATGGAGGGTAACATTAGGTTAGACCCCATAAAGTTCACGTTACCTTTGATGTGCTCTTACTGCTCTTCCTGAAGAGCCTGCTCATCCAGTCTAATTGGCAATACTGTGTAATATGTGACACACAAAGGTTTATTTTCAGGCTTACAAAGGAACATGGCAACAACAAATTAGGGAGACTCAGGCATCAGTAATTAAAGGCTGAAAGTTGCACCCAAACCACATTTGGAAGCTCTCCCTTGAACCCTTTCTGCCATTTTTCCCAAAGAAAGCATAATAAATTTTTACATTTTAATATTTTAATCTAATATTTTCTAGGTATAGTGAACTTTGGGACCCTTGACTGAAGAATGCTCTCTTAATTTATAGATAAGATTTTATACGGCAGTGTCTTAGTTACTTTTTTGCTATTGTGACGCAATATCTGACATCTACAAATTATCAGAGGAAGAATTTATGTTAGCTCACAGTTTCAGAAGGTCAAAGCTCACTCATGGGAGGCTAGCAACACTAGAAGCACAAGGCAAAAGCAGAGGTGGGGGAAGGTTCTCACAGTATTGCAAACGGGAAGTCAAGTCAAGTCAAGCCCAGCCAAGTCCAGGAAGGAAGTAGCATATATACACTTCCAGATCCTATCCAGTGGTTTGCCCCTTTTGGGTCCAGCCTCAGTGTTCCCTCCCTTACATATTTAAGACCCCACCACATGCCTGTGATCCAATCCACATGCCTGTGATCCAATCTGACACATGCCTGTCCTCTACCACACACCCAAGACCAGGCCTCAATCTACCATCAGCACACAGCTCTACAGACAATCCATAACATCGAAATACACAAGTCTTTTGGGGGACAATAGGCAGTTATTTCTGATACATAGCAACTCGGTTTATTAAATTCAATGATAGGAAGGTGAGTAGGTAAGGAACATAGAATCTACAACCTCATGGTTACAGAATCTGAAGCCCTGAAGAGGACAACACTCCTTTTGCATTCTAATAGGCTTATAAGGTGTCTGAGGAGGAAGAACAGCTTAACTATATTAAGTCTGTAAGATGTAGAGAAAAAGGTTTCTGTCCCTAGGGAAAGACCAGCTGTTTTGCGGGTTGAGCAATCACTCCACAAATGAACTTGAAGTCATTGTTCCCATTTGTGGGATCACAAGGAACAAAAGGGGAAAATTTTTCCTCTATGGTACCACACTATACTCTCTTGCTGTGTATGCAAACTCTGTAAATTTGGGGAATATAAAAATGACCAATGAAGCAAATATGACCACTTGGTCAGATTTCAAGGCCAGTGAGAGTTAAGAGGAGACTGGGTCTACACACCTAGATACACATTTAGCTGGATAAGCAGGTTTTGGCAGAGGGAAGTGACCAAGGTATGGCAGGATGCTCTCTTTTTCAACCAATGACATACCAGACGCCATGTGGTTGGGTGATTAACAGGTATTATCTTATTTCTACTTCATAAGGGTTCAAAGACAAGAAACTCAGCCAAGACCCAGAAGTAAAGAATGAGAGACATGAGACTCAATGAAAATCTTCGTTTATTCCTCTCATGGGTGCCACCTTGCACTGAGGAATCAATGTGTGGACTGTTGGCTAATGCGTGCCACAGCTACACATCCACTCCAAATATGCCACACACATTCACTCCATGCTTGCAATAGGAACACAAGTTTGTGAACATGTAAACCAACTTTAACTAGAGATGCTGAACTAAAGAAAATTCAAGTTATTTGTATTCATAATATTTTATTATAATTTATCAAATATGTGACATTTATGTGGATGTGAAAATTGCAACAAGTTTTGAGGAAGGTGCATTAATTAAGCTGTTAGATATATTTTTACGATAAAATATATCATTTTATTCAATGGAAATACCAACTTTTCAAAACAGATTCCTTTCAAGGAATATGAAATATTTCAGAAAAATAAGAAAATCCACATTGGGTTTTGAAACTCTCTTATTATATATTAGTGAATCTGCCCAATTTTCAAACTTACCACCAAGTGCAAGACAAGTTTTCAAATGCTAATGGAAAATTTCTTCAGCCAGCTTTCAAAAACAAAACAAACACAACTCTAACAACTTTACCTTAAGCTCCCCAAGATTTGATCAATTAAGCAATATGGCTCACAACAAATTAAAGTTGAAAAGTGCAATACTTAATTTTTTTCTGTTATTTGAAACAGAAATATAAACACCTTGGCAGAGTACCAGAAAGCCCCCATTAATTTTTCCAAACAGTGGAAGTTGAAAGAGCATGCATTTTTTAATTAAATAATTCTGAGCAGCAGCCAATACTCTTTATTACACAGAAAACAGTGGCAAGGAAAAGTCATATTTAGGACTGAATGAATTTAGGGATCATAGTATAATATACTTTTTCCTGCTTCTTCAGGGAATCTTTGCCAAAAACTTCGGTTACGTCAGTGAAGACCTCCAAAGATTCCTGAGAATAACCATGAAATTGTCATCTGTCTTGGTTGCTTTTTTGTTGCTAAGGCACAATACCTGACATCCACAACTTAAGAGAAAAAAGGTTTACCTCACAGGTTCAGGAAGTCTCAGTCCATTCATGGGCGGCTGGCAATGGTAGGGAAGGGTCTGCAGAGAAGCTCATAGCATTGCAAGAGGAAGAATCTGGCCCTTCTGACCAGGCCCCACCCCCTATCAGCACAGGATCAATGGATTAACTTCATGACGGAGTCACCTCCCAAACATAAACCTTTCAGGAGACATTCCAGATCTAGACATTCTAACCATATTGGTTAATTTCAGCTTTGTGCAGTAACATGCTCTGTTCCTGGGATGTCCTGTGACATTTGATGCCTTGGTCATTTGCACATCTACTGCCACCTCCAGGGATGAAAAGCTGCTTTCCCAGAGCAGGTTTTACTCTGGAAAGTGAGAGGCCCTCATTGCTTTCATTTCCCATTCCAGTAATTTAGGGTTGGGTAAGCCGTTGTCTGGACCGCCTCTCATTAGGGAAACAAGGTATCTATTATATCATCTGACATAAATTAGATTCTCTCTTTGTAGACATATTATTCCATCCAAAATGAACCCAAAGAGCTGCCCCTATAAACCTCAAAAAGCCCTATGTTTTGAGATTATGAATGTTCTCTGGGCTCTTGGACCATAAATCACTGAAGATAGCTCAGGTGATTTATGGAAGCCATTTCATGAGGGTTCATTTAGTATCTTTACAACTCACTGAAGATTTTCTGTACAGGGATTGGAGGAAGTCTTCTCAGAGGAGACATGACAGTCACAGAAAAGACACAAATTACCTTTCAACCAGTTTCAGCAATTAATAAATTCTACTCTACACTCCTACTTAGAAACCACTGAAATTAACACATTTCAGCGAATTCCTATCACAGCAGGCCTTATAAGTGGCAAAGTTAGCTAATAACTAGTAATGCCAGGAAGTCTTCTCCCAGCCTCCTGCCCCTCACAATTCCTGCCAGTCTCAGACTAGTTTCCACCATCAGTGACCTACTCTTAAGTGCTGTTTCGTTTCATTTTGCTTTGATTGGCCAGATCTCCATTCTTTTTTTCTCTCAACTCTGAGATAACTCTCCAGATAACAAAGACTTAGTTAAGGGTTGAAAAGTAATCTCAGAGTTGAGAGAAAAAGTTAAAGGGGAAGGTAAGAGATGGATCTGAAGTTAAGTGTGGTAGCACAAGCCTATAATCCTGGCAGTCTGAGAGGCTGAGGCAGGAGGTTGCATGCTCCAGCCTAGCCTGGGTAACTCAGTGCCTTAGCAAAACCTTGTCTTGAAAAAGATGGATATACAGATAGATATACAGACAGACAGACAGGGCTGGGAATATAGCTGAGTGCTATGGCCCTGGGTTTAATTCTCACACACACACACACACACACACACACACACACACACACACACACACACACTTCAAGAATCTGAGATGCCAAAGTCTCCCAAAAGACAACCTTAATTGATTT
>PVKB01002337.1:258640-293772 GCA_004027205.1 Ctenodactylus gundi
AGGGAGAGGTAACAAGCGCTAGTTTCTTGGAGGAGGAAGAAATGTTCTGAGAATATAATGAGTACCATATATCTAAAAAGAAAGAAAACATCAGACAGAAAAAAAAGAAATAAAAACTAGCACTAAAGCAGCCCTAGCATGACACGGATGCTGGGCAGCATGAGATCTGCTCTGGTTTCAATGCTCTTCTTTTCCAATGCAGCTACATGAACTGCTATCTAGAATTTATCGAGACATACAGTGGTTACTCACAAGATGCAAAAACACAGTGGCATGATAGGTACGTGGAATCCCAAGTGTCTGAATAACCACAGGATGTCTCCCAATGCCTCAAATCTCAGCTAGAAAAGTGCTATCTAGTACTAGACTGTTAGCTATAAAAGGTCATGCCCAAATCATCATGATCTGAAACGTGACTGTAGACATTAATGGTACTGGTGGTCAAATTTACGGTTGACCATGACCACTGACAGAAACCGCTCACACAAGAATGACCGATGAAAAAAAATCTATCATGAGTTCTTCTGGTTGAATGATGGTGAGATTGGACAGGATGAAACTAAACATAGATAAATGAACTTATTTCTGGGGAAAACAAAAAAGCATCCAGTTACAGTGATGAGAGGCATGACTTAAAGGCCACACAGGTATGGATTAAAAGAGATTGTGGCTTTAGTTGCCTATGAAGTCTATATTAATTCTACCCCTGAAAAACTAACCTGAGGCCAGTATTAGGCGCCCCATGTTAGATGGAATACTGTCAGTGAGAACAGCCTTCAGCAGAGAACAACTGAGAAATAAGGGACTACTGGAATCACTTAAAAAATGGTTACACATGACCTCGGAAACAACACCTGGTGGCCTTGTGCTAATATTTACAAGCTAGCAGGAAAAAGAAAAGAAAAATGAAGTATAAAAGACAATTACTCTAGTCTCCAATTCAACCTGTATTTCAGAAAGACTTTGATAAAAAGTGTAAAACTAAAATGTGCTTTCATAAATTTCTTATCATTGGGAGGTGTTAGAGTTTCTCTTGAGTGATAGTTTGTATTGGAGACTAATTATCAGATAAAAGACTGGGTTTTCTGAGATCCTTTTCATTACTTAGCTTCTGTAATATAGAACATTTGCGGAGGGACTTCTGGTCAAGATGGCAGCTGAGTAACACAGCTATGCAATGTCTCCTGGTGGACTCACTTAAAAAGTTGAAATTATAAGTAAAAAGTGCCTGTTCAATTTAGCTAGGAGAGGAAGAAGCACCCAACAATTAAAAGGAAGCCACAGGAAGATCAGAAATCCCAAAGACACATCAGGAGAGGAGGAAAACAACAGCCAGGAAGCTGCCCCAGGCTGGCTGAGAGCATCCAGGAGGCACCGGCATCTGCAGATGAAAGAAAGCCTGGAGGCTGGAACCTCTGACTGAGATAAGTGCAGATCCAGGAGAAGTGAGAATTGACAGCAGCTGGTAACTCCAGCCTCCAAAAACAAGCCTGCAGGAAGTGCAAAGTGCAAACTCTATGCAATCTTCCCCTACAAAAGGCCTCCCAGAACCTACAGCAGAAG
Organism: Ctenodactylus gundi; assembly: GCA_004027205.1. Classification (NCBI taxonomy): domain Eukaryota; kingdom Metazoa; phylum Chordata; class Mammalia; order Rodentia; family Ctenodactylidae; genus Ctenodactylus; species Ctenodactylus gundi. Next base: position 260,204 of record PVKB01002337.1, read on the forward strand.
CAGCGTTTGGCAGCCAGCCTTAACAGGCAACGACATAAGCAGGAGCCATTAAAAAAAAAAAAAGCCTGAGACTGAACTGTTTAGAGTAAAAGAAGCAGGCTCAGAAGAGTCCATCAGGGTTTTGGGGGTCACTCTTAAACAGTGCCTACGAAGAAACCAGCATGAGAGACAGTTGCAGAGAGGGGAGAATAGCCACTGACCCCCTGAATGGCTTGAGTGTAGTGGAAGCACCTCTCAGGGCAGAGAGCCCCACCCTCAGGAGAGGGAAGCCAGGACAAGTGGGAGAGCTTTGCTGAGGAGGCCAGGAGTGATCAAGACACCTCAGAGGACATCAGACTCCTAGGTCCTCCCTCGGTGCCTACTTCCAGCGCAGAACTCAGAGGAAATTCAGCTTCTCACCCCCCCCCCCCCACACACACACATACACACCCTCATATCTGTTCGAAGAAACCTCTCAGCTAGGCCTAAAGTGGAGTCCCTCAACAACAGAAACATGGGAAGAAGGCAAGGCAACAGGACAGCCACAGAAATGTGTGAGACCCCAGAAACTTAATATCATGGGCCCTGAAATAGTGGAATTCATAGAGAAAAAAATCAAAAAACAAATGAGTCAAAAATCCAGTTCAAACAAGATATCCTCAAAGAAATGCAAGCAATGATCAGCAGGCTTACAGAGGAACTTACTAAACAAATAGTGGTCCTAGTGGAGACAAAGCTCACTGAGCATATTGAAGCCACAAATGAAAATCAGGAAATGCAAGATGTGAAGGAACATTTTGATAGAGAAGTGGAAATTTTGAAAAGAAATCTCTGAAATTCAAGGCATGAGAAAGATATTTCAAAGCAGGGGGAAGTCGACTCAAACATTGTAAGGACAGAATTTCAGATCTTGAGGACAAGGCTGAGGAAAAAAATGATATAATTAGGTATGACTCTGTTGTGGTTAGGATCTGGAGTGTCCCCCAAAAGTCTCATGTATTTTAATGGAACCATGTGATGTTGGTGGATTGGGGTCTGGTCTGGAGGGGTGAATTGCAGTTAAGTTAGGATTAACGGTGTTTAGTGGCCACATCTGGATGCAGGAGGGACTGGTTCCTAGGTGGAGACGTGAAAGGATACATAAGCTGCACCTGTTTTCCTGGAGAGCTGGGACGAGTCTCAACTAGCCTCAGCTTATCTTCCTGTTTGTCTGGGGAAGCTGCCTCCACCTCTCTCTCTGCCATGTACTTCGATTGTTGCCGGCCACCCCTGAATGGACTGTGACCTTCGAGACTGTGAGCTAAAATAAACCTTTCCTTTCCTAAGTTTTGGGGTGTCAGGTATTAAGTCACAGCAACGAAAAAGTAACCAAGACAGACTCCAAAATTAGAAATGAACAAAGCAGTTGTATACAACAGCTGATGGATGATTCAAAGAGAATCAATCTCAGAATTATGGGTGTGGGAGAAAGAGTAAAAAACAGCATCAAAGGTATAAAAAATTTATTCAGTGAAATCATGCAAGATAATTTCCCAAATCTAGGAAAAGAAATTAATTTTCAGGTACAAGAAACTTATAGAACAACAAATAACCTCAACTAGCAATAAGACTTGCCACAACATATCATAATCAAAACCTTAGAAACATAACATAAAGGAAGAGAATATAAAAAGTAGTAAGAGAAAAACAAGCCACATTTTACCCAGGTAGATTGATTCGAATTACCACAGGTTTCTCAATGCAAACTTTAAAGGCCAGGACAGCCTGGAACACAGTAATTGAAGCCTCAAAAGACAGCAAGTGTCAACCCAGGTTGTGGTATCCAGCAAAATTATCCCTGAAAATAGGAGAAGTAAAAATTTTTCATGACCAAGAACCTCTAAAGAAATATGCAACTAGCCCAGAATTGGAGAATATATTTCAAGGAATCTTTGAGAGAGATATATAGACAAGAAGCACCAAAGAACACTGAAGAAAGCAAACATCTAAAGAGAGGTGTAACAAAAAATATACATCAATCATGTGATTGGTATCCCACCAAAACAGTACCAGCTTTCTCATCAAATCTGTGAAAATTCTCCTATAAATATTATTTTTATTAGTTTGCAAAACATAATGATTATATTCAATATGGGTAATTGGTATAAAATCTTAATGTTGGGGGTGGAGTGGCAGAAGGCAGTGGTTTTGATTTGGTATATTATTAGTTCTAAAAACAGTAAGAGGTGGCAAATAAGTGGTTCTTGGTGTCCTTTTTCCTGAAGCTATCATTGAGTAGTAAAAATAAAAGATAACATAGCCTTAGTCCATTGACTAAAAACTTAGCTGGCTATTAGTTTAACCTGTCATTCTGGAATTTTATGTCTCAATTTCATACTCTGTAACTTAATTTGTGGTAATGATCTTACCCATTTCTTCCTGCTCCTCTTTGGAAAAGAACTCTTTAAAAAATTGGAAATAACTAACTAGCCATTATATCTATTGTTTATGTTGTGATATGCTTTTAAGATACAGACTTAAGTTCATTTAATGTAGTGACTCATTTAATCAGTCTTTGATATAAGTTTAACCTAATAAATCTGATTGATGTAATGATAACCTGAATGTCTTTTGTATAGCAGCACAACTGATAATAACCAAATCTTTAAAGAAGCCAATATGCCCAAGTACAGATGACTAGATAAAGAACATGTGGTAATACATACACAATGGAATATTACTTTGCTATTTACAATGACACATTTGAGTCATTTTTAGGGAAATGTGTGTACCTTGAGATCATGATGCCCAGCAAAATAAATCAGACCCAGAATAATGAATATTATAGGTTTTCTCTAATATGAGAAAACGAAACCATAAAAATGAAAAGACATGGAAGGATATAAAAAGATGGACTTTGTAGAAAGAAAAAGGGAAGAGGGTGGGAAGGAGAAAGGGAGACGATATGTTTTTTTAAAAAATGAAAACCAAATAGGGGTGACAAGAGTTAGAAGGGAAGAAGGAGTTGTGGGAGGGTCAAAAAGGGGGAGGGGGAGAGATTATAATTTTGGCATGATATATATGTGCATAAAATACTCAAGATCAATGTCAACAATGCATATTGCATATATATTAATAAAATGAAAAAAGAAAGAAAGAATGTTCATGTATACAAAGAGATTTTAAAAAACAGGAGAGGTCAAAAATTAGTCTTGAGTGCCTCAGGTGCGTGTCTAGGGGGCCTAAAACAGAGTTACTGTAGATGTTCATCAGCAGAAGGGTATGGTAAACGTTGTATGTGAAGACAGTTCTAGAAGCAGCACATGGAACTGAGAGAAAGGGAAGGACTGGAATCCAAGAAGTCAGAAATGGGCCTATGATAATAACTCAGATCTGAGACAGTAAGGCTAGGGCTAGGTCATAGTAATAGAAACAAACAGAAAATGGCCTGATATAACTTACAAACTGCAAGAATTTAGTCATTAGATACTCACAGGTAATAAAGTAACAGCGTAAGATTATTCAGGGTACCAGAACTTAAGTAATAAGATACTCAAGTAGAAATATGTGGTAGGTGATTAGAGATGTTAAACAGAGACTGGTTCTAATCAGTGATAGAGAAAAAGACTTGAAATTTATTGAAATAAAGATTATGGTTGAAACTGTGAAATGGAAGAGTCTTTCAAGAAAGAAAACAGGAAAAGAGAAGGTCAAGGTCTAGAATGAGTATTAGACAAAAGCAAGTGTTAGCAATTACAAGTTGATATAGGATTAGAACATCTTGGACATGAGTATTATGAAAACCAGTAAAGAAAAGTTTATTAGTCCATTTTCTGTTGCTATAATATAAAACTGAGTGACTTTATAAACAAAAGAGGTTTATTTAGTTCTGAAGGTTCAGAGGCATGGTACCAGCATCAATCAGGTTATCTATGTAAAAGCCACATAGTAGATGGTGCTACAATGATGGGTGAGATCACATCATTGTCCAAGATTTCAACAGACAGGATGCCAGGAGAGGCCAATCTTGCTTATTCTCTCTCTCCCCCTCTCTCCCCCGACTTCCTTTTACCATCCCTCCTTCCTTTTGGTATTGGTAATTAAATCTAGAGAGTAACTGCACTGAGTTACACTTGGCTCTTTTTTATTTTATTTTATTTTATTTTATTTATTTTTATTTTGGGAGAGAGTCCTCCTAAATTTCTAAAATGTCCAGGCTGAGCTCAAACGTGCAATTCTCCTGCCTTAGTCTTCTAGTATGCTGGGCTTGTAGGCCTGCATCACCAAGCCCAACAACAATGTTCTCTTACTAGCTAATCCAGAGGTCCCAGGAGAACAACCTAAATCCCTGCCAAGGGCAGCTTCACCGATGACTTCTCACTGGGCTTCACTTCCCAGCACTGCCATACCGAGGACCAAGCTTCAGGCACAAGAACCCAAGAAGACACACTCAAAATATCTCCAAGCCATCGCAGAAAGATCCAGAAAGAAGGAGCAATTGAGTAAACAGTTGTCCCTAGTCTAAGATCTGCTGCCTCAAGATTACCAGTAATGGAAGTAGTAGTTTATTATGGAAGAACCACCCATGTGGACATTTCACAACAGCCCTGCTCCCTATGGAGTTTTAGGCATTTTTAAATCACTTTTTGTTATACAGCTATAAGTTCCAGTTAGAAACACACATGCACACTGAATGGTGCTGTTTTATTAGGCTACTGGAGAAAATTACCAATTTAAGAAATTATAGGAGGCAAACCAGTGACAGAACAAAATCCTGAAGCAGGAAATTCTGCCTTCTATATTGTTAAGAACTGAATTATATTGCTCCAGAATTCAAACATTCAAACTTCTAGAAGGACTGTTTTGGGGGAGACGGCCTTTTTCAAAGTTACTCAATGATGTCATAATGACAGGGTCTTTATCCAGTGGGGTTAGTTCTTACGTACAGAAGTAGTGACATCAGAGCACTCCTTATATGTGTGTGCCAAGAAAAGGCCACGTAAGCACATGGACAGCAGGTGCTGTGTACAAGCTGAAGAGAGTAGCTTCCCTGGAAGCAAACCCTACTAGCACCTTGATCTTGAACTTCAGACCTCAAAAACTATGAGAAGATAAATTTATTGTTTAAACCACCCAGTCTGTGGCATTTTGCTATGGCAGTCTGAGTGGACTGTTACACAGATCTGTGGTCTGCTTCATCTTCTGCTTCGGTTCCATGGTCAATAATCTGAGCATTGCTTAGTATCTTCACCCAGTGTCGTCACTCATCAGGACTAAGCTCAGACCTTACCAGAAATGCTACCAACAAGGGAAACCTACACTTTCAGCATCAAGAAACTTTCTGCAGGTGCTCCAATGTAATTGTCAAAATGACTTCTCAGCTGTACTACAGAAATACCTGTCCAGGGGTAGCCTGATCTGGGATCAAACAGGCAGGCATACAGCTATCAAGGTAGACTTTCCAGACAGCCTTATCTTCCACATGAACTGTAGGTGTGTTTGTATGTGTTTGCTCCTCTGGCCAACTTCCCTGGTTTATATGGGAGAGAGGCATTTCCCACACAGTTCCAGGCAAACTCAGATATGGCCACCCTACAGGGTCTCAAATTCCTCACGCTCACATTATGAAGGTCATTACTAAGACACAGATGCTATCAGAAGGCAGTTTGGTGTACACTGAACCACTGGCATTCCTTAATACTTCACAATGAGCTCATCAACACAGCTAGCAGAATTCTATGGACAGGAGCCATGTAACAGCTAAGCTCTGCTTGGTGACCAGCAGTCAAAAAAAGATCAGAGCTGTGGGTTGTGTCCTGACATCCAAAGGCTCCTGCAGGGCATTAGGGATCTGGCACAATGATGTGGACAGAGGACCAACACGCAGAAGGGAAGGACAGAGAGAGCAGAGGAAGGAAATGCCATCCCCTAGATGTGCTGCTTCTCGCTCACAGTTTTATCAGAAGCCTCCTGAGATGGAGATTGCTTCCTCGAGTCGTGAGAACGTCTTCTCTAGATCGTTAGACAAGGAAGAGTATGACCCTGAAAGACCCTGGCAATTATGAGCCATTTAAAAATAAAAATTGAGTAAATCCTGGTGCCCTGTGCCACAAATCCTGGTGTGACATGTGCTCACAGCTTGAGATCTGATTTCAGTCCAATCCCCTCAGGAGAGACACCGGATGAAAAACATTCTCATAGGACCAATGTGGGGGGAAAAAAGTTGTCACCACAGAAAGCAACCCAGCTGAGAAAAAGGGATTAAATCATATCTCTAGAAGAGCCCTCTGTGGCTAGCGCAGGTGTTGCACGGCTGGTCAGATCACCCCGGAGCACGAATCCATGCAGGCACACACGGGACGAACTGCCCAGGCATGTAAACACAAGATGCCTGGAGTTTGCCTGCACCAAGACCTGCTGCTCCGCAAAGCTGCACGATTGTGCTCCGGAAACATGAGCATGCAAAGAATCACTTGGGGTTCTTATCAAAGATGGGGTTCCCTGAGGCCCCTGATGGACCCTGAATGGGGTTCCAGCAACCGCATTCCTAATCAGCTTCCCAAAAAAATCCTACTCTGAACTAGCCTGAGGACCACACCTTGAGCATCACTACTGCAGGAATTCTGGGTCACACACACACACTCAATAACTTTAGAAACAGGTTCCGAGTACAATTGAGAAAGTCCCTGCACTTGCCAAAGGTGCCTCTGGAAACACTGGCTCTCCTTCAGAAGGAGAAGCTTTGTTTTACAAATGGCTGGAAGGTGCTCTGAGTGTCATAATAGTGGCAGTGGGCACTGCCAGCCCCACCCACCCCTCTGAGCCAACCCAGCACTTTCTGTACCAGAATAAAGCCCAGCAAGGAGATGGATGGGATCAGATTTTAATCACGGTTATGAAAATGTCAGTCTGTTGGCTCATTAGTCCCAGGTTTTCAGCAGTAGCCTTAAAAAAAGGCAAAAGGAGGAGTCCAGGAGTGGCATGCTGGGCAGTCTTCTTCTGGCTGAGGCTGTGGGAGACACAGAAGGCCTTCTGATGCTCCCCAGAGGAACTCAGGCCTTGGGGTGGCAATCACTCACGTGGACACTTGCTTGCCTTTTGATCTTGGCATGCGCAAAGCTGTGTGGGTATGAATGATGGTGTCATGGGTGCATGTATCACTCTTGGATGGTGGCCTAAAAGTTCCTTATGGGAAACTAGGAACAAGCCTGGTGTCACTTTTCTCATAGAGATCTGAATCTACAAAGCTTTCCTAGCCCAAGGCCAACATTTTCCAAGTGAGTCTCTCCTAGTTAGCTGCAGCCAGGAGGCAGTGGCGTCACCCAGCAGGTGCGTGCGAAGGTGCACATTTCTTAACACGTGGCATGTACGCCAAGGCGCAGGACAGCCTCTCTCACTGCAGTCTGGGTGCCACTTCATATGTTTTGACCTGGAGATCCCACAAACGGACTCACAGGATGGAGATAACGGAAGCAGCACTCCCACCACATACCCCACACTCTCAGGAACTGCTGCACTGGGCCACCAGAATGGGCAGGGTGGGGGCTCCCACCAAGGCTTTCCACCCATCCCTCCTACAGCTTTTCTCTCCACCCTTCTAACACACAAGCACATGGTTTACTGTGGTACATTCAAGAGAAGAGCATAAATGAAAGGTGGGTGGCACCAGCGCTTGCTTCCTGGCTTCTCAGGCTACAATCATGTCCCTGACCCTTTTCTCCTCTCTCTTGTTTACAGGGGTTTTTTTTTGTCTTCCTGTCTGCCTCTCCTGCTTTCTTCTTTTCTTTTTTTTCTTCTCTCCTATTTCTACTTCTTCCCCATTCCTCCCTCCTTCTTGCCCCTTCTACCTCCCACCCCTTCTTCCATTCAACTAACTTCTACTGGATACCTTCCAGGCAAGGAAGCTAAATGAAAACACAGTCCCAACCTGAGGGCTGGCACTCGTTGAGTCGAACCTATTTTGAGAGTGTCCTTTTATCAAGCAGTTGCAGGTGTTTAAGATACACAATGGCCTAAATACAGTAACGACCTTGCACTTCTAAAAGATACAGAGGCATTAACAATGAGTTAATACACAGACAGTATTGCTAAGCATGATGTCAGCTGTCTACAATCCCAGCTACTCAGGAGGCTGAGGCAGGAGGATGTCAAGTTCAAGACCAACCTAGACAAATAACGGAGACCTCGTAACAAAAATAAAAAGAGCTGGGGGTTAAGGTGCTTACTCAGCATGCATAAGGCCCTCGGTTTGACTCCTCAGTATCACATAAAGATTAGCTGGGTGTCATAGTGCACACCTATAATCCCGGCACTTGGGAGGCCAAGGAGGGAGGACTGCCATGGCTTGAGACCAGCCTGGGCTACATAGTGAGTTTAGGAACAGCCTGGACTTCAGAGATCCTGTCTCAAAACAAAAATAAATTTAAAAAAAGGCTCTTCGGAGGAGTTTATTAATAAATCAGATAGAAGTTAGCCATTGTCTTATTTTTTTTTTAAGGTAGGAAGGCCTAGTATGGTGGTGATACAGCAATTCTGGGCTCAATGCTCAGTACCAGGGAAAAAACAAAGAGAGTACCAAAAGTTCAGACGAGGAAACACTGGAAGCCTTCTGGTGGGATATGGGGAGGAGGGCACATATGCAAAGGCAAGAAGGCGTTAAAGAAAGGCCCATTAGAGGACCCCCAAGATGAGATGGCTGACATGTGAGGATGCTGTGGGAGAAGGGGACAAGCCAAGGCTGCGGCCTCTGAAGGAGCCATGATGTGCCACAACCATGATGCACTGAGGAAAGGCATCTGTGCTGGATTCTGAAGACCACAGCAAACCACTAAAAGATTTCATACAGGGGACGAACAAGATCAGATTTTGCACTTTAAAAAGATCATCATGAGAATAACCCAGTCAACGGAGTAGTGGAAAAGGAAAAGATCAGAGGAACAGAGACCAAAGGAAAGGTTCTTCAACTAATCCTAGAAGGCAACAAACTGGGTGGGGGAGACCTCCATTCTTACAGCCATATTTCATTGCTTAATATTGGACACTAACAATCATTCTAACAAACACTAATGGCCACTGGAGGCAGAGGCAGCAGGTTCATAAATTCAAATCCAACTTGAGCAACTTAGAAATTTAGTGAGACCCTGTCTCAAAATCAAAAATAATAAGGAACTAGAGACTGAGTTCAGTGTGAAGGACCTGAGCTCTATCCTCAATCCCCCAAAACAAATAACACTACTGGTCATGTTCCAAGATGTGTAGACATTCGGTAGAGACAGAATCATGGGTCCTTTGCTCTTCATGATGTCTGCCTAGAGATTGCTGTAAAAACTAATGACCCTTGTTTCATTCCCTTAAAAACCTTTTGGCAGTTTTCCAAAAAGGTAATGAAATTATCCTATGACCCAGGCATTCTACTCCTAAGTATATCATCCAAATAACTGAAAACAGGAATTCAAACTAGTACTTCTTTTACGTGAATGCTCTCAGAGGCATTATTTACAATAGCCAAACTGTGGAAAGAGCCCAGATGTCCATCAATGGGTGAAGGTGGCCCAGCAGTGCAGGGGGTAGTATTCATTTAATAATAAAAGGAAGCACTGAAATACTCTATGACATGGATGAATCCTGAAAACATTATGTGAAGTGCAAGTGAGGCACAAAAGGGCACATATTATATAACTTGCTTTCAGATGAAATATCCAGAATAACTAAAATACAAACATAAAAGCTTAGTGGTGGTCACCAAGGGTGGGAAATAACTGCTTAGTGAGGACGGGGTATTATCTAAGCAACAAAAATGCCTCAGAATTTGATCAAGGTGGGAGGTGCATATTTTGAATGCCCTAAATGCCATTAAATTGTTCATTTTTAAGTGGCTAACTTTATGGCACATGAACTTTAATTTCTAATCTAAAAAAAAAGAAAGACCCAATTTCAACCTCCCATTTTTCCAGCCCCTTTCCCCTCTATTCATTCTCCTGATGACTGAAGAGTCATAAGGCTGGCGTCAAGGGGAGGAAACCCAAGTGCTGGCTCGCGGCCACAGATGATCATACTTTCCTGTCTCTCTGAAGGATGCTGACAGTTGAGAGGAGCTGGCAGAATCACAGAGCTCAGTGAGGACAGGTTTCATTTTGCTCCTTGAGTGGTGGAATCTGCAGTTCCAGGGAATGAGATATATTATCAATCAGGACCACAAGATAAGGTCCAGGCAAGAGGCAGGCGGGGGAAAGAGCCCAGGTTCCATCGCACAGGCGGTTTCAGCAGGCTTCCATCAAAGCGACTGAGAGATGCCCGCAGACTTCTGCACATGGCTTCTGCCATTATATGCCTCTGTTTCGTCCCACCAGGAAAGACTAATGAGGAGGCTGCAGCGCTCTGCACAGGGGAGCTGATTAAACCTCCCTCCCCTAGACTTAGTGATGGAGCGTTCTGAGAGACCTTGTCTAGTAAATAGAACTGCAAGGAATTACCTAGGTGCAGTGAGCACCAAAAAGGACTTTGTAAAGCTTGGGAAGCAGCAACGCCTAATAGAAAGACCTGGAGGCTCTGGGTCTCAGCACCAACTCTGCTCTAGTTTGTGTGACTAGATAAATGTCATTTGCCCTCTGTGTACCTCAGTTTCCTCATCTGTAAAACCTGGACAACATCTATCTCATCTGTTCTTCTAACAATTAAGAATTAAATTATATATTTATGTATGTATATATGTACATAGACATTACAATATATTCAGAATAGTGCAGGACTCTTTAAATTATTTGATAGCTGGTATGCTACAAATACTGACTAATCAGGATAACGATGAAATAAGCAATGAGAAAGAATACTAGCGAGGTCCCACCTGTGTGACACACAAAACACACCGATCAGCCCTGAAACTCCACAGCTCACGGTAAGCCTTCAACGGAGAGTGAGAATTACTTGAACAGGAAGTTAAGAAGAGGATTCTGTGAGTCTTTTCTATAGAACACTGACCGGTTTGGGACAGCTGTAACTATGAGACAGACAGACAGACAGATAAAAAGGAAGCCCACGCTGGAAGATGTCCCAGAATGGCCCCTTTCTGATGGGTCTCTGCCTCTTTACCGTATCCACCTCCATGATAGCTGATCCCCCAGAAGGGTGGCAAAACAGATCCAGTCTCGCAGAAGTAAAGGGAAAACACAAAATAAATGTGTCTGAGAATATATTTAAAATAGCTAATAATCTGCCTTAAGTCTATAGAGTCTCTAAATGAAATGACCTCAGAGGCAGCTGGTCTTAAAGGGCTGCCCAAGAAGGAGAAAGGGTCCTGCCCCACAATGCAAATCTGCATCCTGATTCCTTCATCGAAAAAGTATTGCTACAGGAGAAAAAAATGTCAGCTAGATGAAAAGCATGTTTACTGATATAGTTGATTCATATGCTAGCTCTATTTACTCAAAAAACATTTGAGACATTTATATTCCTGGGAATGAGGGGTAAATTTCAGGAACCATGTGAGAAGCATGAAAAATGGTCTCTGCCTTCGCTTTGCAATTTTGCTAGCACAATCTTCAAGTGTTTTGACTTAGCCTAACGAGAAGATGAAACTATAAGAGGATGGCTTGGGAAGAAGAGGAGTCAGGGGATGTTTAGAGAGGAGCAAGTGGTTATTAGGCAGAATATTAGGGGTGCTGTTTCTGCCCTAACTCAAGGAAAATTTGGGATGATTCAGCTCAGGCCAATTCTGCCATAATGCAGGAAATGCACATTAAGAGGCTCTGTCATTGTCAGTAGGGACTCAAACAGGAAGCAGATGCAGCATTGTGAGGCCAACACATTTGTAGGATTCTTCTGGGGCAACAGCGGCTCCCTCTTAGGAGGCTGTGGCTTCCTCCTACCTGAACGGTAACTCCTGACTTAATTACTTTCTCGTACTGGGACACAATACCCAACACTCACAACTTAAGGACAGAGAGGGAGGCTTATTTTAGCTCAAGTTGCAGAGGTCTCGGTACACACATGGCCAGCCAATAATGACTGAAGGGTCTGCTGAAGGGCAGCTCATGGCATGGTAGCCAGGGAGCGGAGCGGGGGGAGGAGCTGGGGAGAAGGATATGTCCCTTCTAGGTCATGCCCAGTGACCCATCCCTACAATGAGGCCTCATTTACTAACAGCATATGAAATGATCAATGGATTAATCCACTCATAAATATAGGCCCCCCCATAATATTTTAGGGGACATTTTACATTTAAACTATAACAACTCCAAACACTTTGGTTTTATAGACAAGCCCAGTACCATCATGTCTGTGTCTTTATAAGTTTGTTGATACCTGGCTTATTTCCTTTCCTTGTGGTTGGTTCTCTTTTTTCCCGTTTAATCTGTCATGCTCTTTTCCCTAGACACTCTAGATCCTCGTTTTTCTCTTTCAGGAAGAGGCTCTGCGGTCAGACACTTAGGTTCAAATTCTGGCTCCACTGTTTACTAGCTGATGTAACTTTAGATATCACTTAACATTTTAAATGCCAAGAACGTGGATGATAAAAATATCTACATCATATGTTCATTGTAAAAATGAAGGGAAATAATCCACACAGAACATTTAGAACTATTTTGGCCCTCAACAGATGGTAAATATTATGACAGCTATGTTAGCCTGGATTAAATATTATGACTTTGGTGAAGTTTTATATAGTCTAACTCCTTGTCCCCCAATTTTTTATAAGTCCCAATTTATTTTGTGCACATGTTTAAGCTTTATGCCAACATTCGTGAACCTGATTCACTCTCCCTAAAATCTGTACTTCAGTTATTAACAACAGAATCTAAATAAGAATGAACTAGTCTATATCAAGAGTTCTATTTAGTTTTTTACGTATGATAACTAGATTGATATCACCACCACAATAATCATGTAAGGATATTATCATTCCTACTTTACTGAGAAGAAAATAGACTCAGGGAGGCAAATGGCTTCTCAAATCTAAACAGTTTGTGTGACCGTTAATCATTCATTAACAACTTGAATGGATTAAAAAAAAACGCCCACATGATCAGCAAGACACAGTTTTGAGTGTGCCTGTGGATGAATGACAGGCAGGTAGGCCCGGGAAGGGAGGGAAGACTACCCACTCTGGACGTGGGTGGTACCAACCAATCGACTTGTAGCTTGGAGACGATATAAAGGGAAGGAAAGAGAAAGTGCTTGTTTCTCCTGCAAGAGCACCAGTGTTCCCAGTCAGCTCTGGGCATCAGTCACCAGCACTAACTCTCACTATCTATTCTTCAGTGAGCTTCCCCACCTTCAGCCCTCCACCGGTTGAATCCTTGATCTCCTTGGTCTATGTCCTCCATCTTGGACTGGTGTTGCATCCTTGCTTTTCCTGTTCTGCAGCTTCCACCTTTTCACCTGAGCAGCTACTGGATCTCCAGCTCTCTCCCAAGCAGATGGTCATTTTGGACTCCCCTTCTGATCTTGCAAACGACCACTGTGGACTTCCTACCTCTGATTCCAATAAATCTTCATGCATAAGTTCACAAATACTTTTTTCCCGTGAATTGTTTTTTAAAAGAATCCTAACTGGTACAGTTTGTAAGTAAAAAGCACTGCGAATCCACGTCTTTTTCAAACACAAAGCCCTTCTCATTAGTCCATGTTCCCTCCTGATTACCTTGCTAGTATATATATCTGGTCCTCTTGACTTAATAAGAACATCTCGTACTGCTATTATTTATACATGAGGTACCACCCTTAGCGTGGTACTTAGTAGCATTTAGATGTTAAGGAAAGAAAGTATCTGGAAACAATTCTTCCACAGGCTAATTTACTGGCTGCGCACCGAGACTTCCAATAGATAGATCTTGGATTAATTTACAAAGCACAGATGTCTTCACAGCAAATGTCATCTGTCTGTTGAACAAATATGTCAACACATACATTCATAAATAGAACTTAAGGAAGTCACCCAGCCGACCCTTAATATGAAAGACCTGGGAATTCAAGGACATCATCCTATTGAAGAGCCAGGTCCACGCTTTCCCTGTGGCAGCTGTGACCAAGTGAATCAGGATGACCCTGCCAAACAACGTGACCCTGAAGTACCAACCATAACTTTGCCATGATACACTCTGCCCCCACAGCCCTTGGTGGGCGTCACCTTCCAAAATAGGATAAGGGTGCCCAGCAGAGTCTGTCCTGGTCGTCAGTTCTTTCCAACATCCCACAAAAATTAAGGTTATGAATTAATATAGCAATTTTATTTGGGCAGAATTACTTGTATGTGACTGTTATAAGTAGCTCATAAGGAATAAACTAGAATGATTTGTTTAATTCTCTCATCCATAGGGAAATATCTGAAAAAAAGTTTTTATAGAACTAGATGAAAATTTCATTGCCAAGTGCCAGAAAAGCTAAAAGATCTTTGTTCTTTTTCAAATTATAATATCTCTCTGCCTGATTTCCTATAATTTTTTGTTTGTCTGTCCCCATGTGGCTTTAGATATTAACATGAGAAGGCTCACTTGTGTGGGCCTTTTTCAAAGAACTGCCCTTGTTTGCAGAGTCACAGAGATTTCGGATATGACCATCACAGACATAATGGCTCCGATAATAACACAGTTGCTAAATTACGATGTGTGGCTGGAAATAAAGGAGAGGAAGTTGCAAGGATCCTATTTTCAAGACAGTGTCCCTGAACATGTCCTTGCAAATGAGAACAAGTAAGAAATAAAGAGAATGGATGAGGTACAGACAAGATTATTTCAAAATAGAATGTCATTCAATGTTTTCTGTGACAAGTCAGCAACTCTTTAAATGCTCCCCTCACCATTTCCAAGCTGCACCTGGTGTAACTGATGACTCTAGTCATTTCCTTACTGGTTGGTAAAAACCAGTCGCGTTTTTCTATAGCTTCCATTCACTCATTTAACACTAAGTTGCTGCTGTCACCATGCTACATGGCATTCTTATTCATGTCTCTACAACTCCCTGTCTGGGGTGGGGCTGGGGGCACAAAAGAGCAGCAGCCCTCAACAGCTCCCCTTGGTAATCTGCTTGCAGAGACAGATGCAGACACGTGAAACAGGGAAGAAGCCACAGGCTCGGGTTTCTTGCCCAAGTGAACAGGGTAGAAACCATAGAACTGAGAAGAGTTTTGAAAAGCTGAGGAGAGCCTCACAGAAAAAAATTTCCTCAGCAAATGGAGTAAGAACTGAGCTTTTCCCAAAGAAAAGCCTATTAAGGGGATGGGGACCAAGAAAAATGTTTCAAAGGAGGGAATCATGTCCACAATTCTTGAACTCTGGACTGAGCACTGCACCCTTGCATCACTGGGAGACAGACACACTGACTAAAGTAGGGTTATATGGAAACAGGCATGATATGGCCATGTAGCTCAATGAAGTGGGGTTCTGAGAAGATCTTGAGGTGTACACACACACACACGCACATGCACGCATGCACAGATATAATTTTTAGTATAACTGAAATTATTAAAATTGACTTAAATTTTAATGTGACTGGCCAAGAAACTGTTAAAGTCCATATGGATAATTTGTATACCAAAGTTCATGGCAACAGCTTTATACCAAAAAATGAGAACAACCTAAATGTACATTGGTGAATAGACAAACAAAATGTGGTATATCCATAAAGTGGGCACATGTTGATATATGTGAGCCTGAAAATAGAACACTAAGTGAAACAAGCTTGTCATAAAAGGGAACATATTGTGTGCCGCTGTTTATAAAATTTTTTTCCAAATCAACAAATGGATCAATAGCTCAGAGACAGGAGCACTGAGGAGAACTCAGGGGCCAATGGCAATGGGCATGAGCCTTCTCTTGGGGGGTGACTGAAATGTTTCAAAACTGACTGTGGTGCTGCTTGCACAACTCTGAATATCTCACGACCTGTGGGTCATACACATTAAATAGGTGACATTATTGGAAATAAAGCTATGATTAGGAAAACAAAACTGCTGAGTGGTGGGACTCTAGAGAGTGCGGGGTAGGAGAGGGAGACTTACATTATCACCGATTTCTTGACAATTAGTATAGCTCGGCTGACAAAGAGGAAGACTGAGTCCTCCTAGCACACTCTGGCTCTTTCAAAAATATACTACTTCCCTAATTTAAAACTCACTTTGATGGTTTTTCAAAGAAAATAGAAGGCTGAGTGTGTCTATGTGTGCATATCAGTGTGTGTGTCCCCTGTAAATCCCTGACAAATACATCATACTCAATCACTCCTGACCATTTCCCTAGATCTTTCTTGGTTCTTGGAGGAATTAAAGTTACTCAATTTCAGCTCATTCCAGCAACCATGTATTTAGTGCTGGCTCAGGGCAAGCACACAGGCAAGCCAGGCAAGAAACAGGGAGATGAACAAGAAAGGGATTCACTTCAAAATGCTTACCACTCTAACCAGGGCTGCTATGGTTTGAGTCCGGAATGCCCCACAAAGCCTCATATGTACCGGGATGTAGTCCGATAGTTGTGGAACCATGTGCTGTTGGG
The DNA here is from genome assembly GCA_004027205.1 of Ctenodactylus gundi. Lineage (NCBI taxonomy): Eukaryota > Metazoa > Chordata > Mammalia > Rodentia > Ctenodactylidae > Ctenodactylus > Ctenodactylus gundi. Next base: position 276,646 of record PVKB01002337.1, read on the forward strand.
CGCTGAGGTCTGGCTGGAAGTGGCCAATGCTTGCAATTTTATTTGGAGGGATTGCATCAACTTGTTGAGATTGCGGGGGGGGGGGGGAGGCACCCAGGGAATAGTTTTCATGTGTTTGTTAAGAACCTATGAGCCAGGAAGTGAGAGAGAGGCACTTATCTTGGGTAGGGGGACCCACCCCCAATTGGCAACTTGAAATAATTATGCGAAGAAACGAGAAACATTGTTACACCTTCTTCCAGAGAAAGCTCCGGCCCTGCCACAGCCCTAGGCCTCAATCTGCTTCTTTCTTCACTTAGCTCTTGCCTCACTCGTTTTCTGTCTGCAATGCCTGAGCAGTTCTCCTGCCTCTGCCACCTGCTTCTACTGTTGCTGGCTGCCTATGAATGAACTGTATAAGATCTGAAACTGTGAGCTAAACAAATCTCTCCTCCCATAAGCTGTGGTTGTTGGTTATTCTGTCACAGCAATGAATAAGTAACTAAGAAAAGGACAAATACCAAAAAACAATGAAAAGGAAAATTCAGTGCAGCCAAAAAAAATCTCAATAACTTGACTTATTATTTCCCAAAGAATACACCAATACATGAGAATAACCTTTGGAGTATCTGCCAAAAAGAAATGCAAAATTTGTCCAAAATTCAAATTATCTGAGAGGTTATTCCTACAAAATCCAACCAACTTAGAAGACAGTCAGCTGATTTGCAGCAAATATAACAATTGGTGTAAATAACTAAACCAGCACTTACTCATTAGCATTCCGCCCAACTCTAGGTCTTCAAGTGGTAAGCAAATGTTCCTAGGGGAAAACCTGGGTCCTGAGACCGAGTAAGGGTGGAATATTTGAGGGTTAAATTTTTTTAATTGATTCATTATTTCAGAATGCTGAGAGGCACCAATCAGCACATGAGGCTAGTGTGGGCTGTGAACCTCTAAGGAAAGGATGCAAGGTGTGGCTACAGCCAAATTATTTGGCCGACAACCTTTTTTTTTTTTTCATGTGTCATTGAGCACACAAAATTAATGGCTAGAAATGCATCTATCAAAATTAAGAGATGAGACAGACCCTGGGAAAATATTATAATTTAAATAAGAAGTGAAATAATATATAGGAGAATGATGCACAGCAGGTTTTTTCTGTGGTTCACAATGCAGCCCATTAGGGCACATGTGAGCAGGCACAGGGCCAAGAATCCATACAGCTCGGAACATTGTTGTTTTGCAGCAAATTCCTGGTCTGGCAGGTTGGTGGGTGGGGGGTGGTCCCCAACAGTCCAGAGCAAAACAATTTCATAACCTTAGGAGAAATCCATCAACACCAAGAGCTGGAACAGTGAGAGTGTCGGTGGCTGGGCCTGACTACTGAGCAGAGCTTCCCAGAAGGCATCAGAAGACATGGCCCAATTTCCAATCTCAGTAGCATCACCGTCCAACCAGTCACCTAAGCCAAAGGTGGAGGACTTCCTCTTCCTTCCCTCCTTCCTAGACTAATTAGTCACCATACAACTGCACTGGTGACTTCCGTATTTCTCAGTTCGCCTCCTCCTCTCCATCACCACTACCATGGCCACAGATCGGCTTCCATCATCTTACACCTATACTGTTTGCACAGCTTTCTATGTCACCACCCTGCCCATTGCACAGCTGGTCCCACCACTCGGTGGTGGGAAGATCCCTGAGGAGCTCCCAATTTCCTACGAGCAACTCTGGTTTCCAAGTATGTTCTGCACAAGACTAATACAATGTGTAATCCACCAAAAAGGGGTTGTTTTCAAACTGGAAAATACACATTGTAATTGTACACTGGGATCACTATGACATTTCTGTACACATATACAGCCTGTACCTATGAAATCTAACTGCCTTTTTCCAACGCTCCCACTCCCCTCTTTTTCCCATCTCTAGCAGTTTACTTTCAGGATAACTTATTTTTAGTTTTACATAGGAAGGAGGATGTGTGGTATTTACCTTTCTGTATCTGTCTTATTTCACTTAATATAATGTCCTCTAATCCTATCTATTTTGCTACAAATGACAAATTCTTCTAATGTTACTGAATATTACTGGATATTAATCCATTGTGTATATTCCCTGTTTTCTTCATCCACTCATCTGTTGACTCCACATCTTTCTTACTGTAAATATTGTTACAATAAACATGCAGGTCTCACTCGGGTATGCTGATTCCATTCTCTTTGAATATATGCCCAGAAGTGGGATAGCTGGCCAGTGATAGGTCTATTTTTAGTTTTTTAATGACCCTCTATACTTTACTACATAATGGCGATATTAATTTACATTTCTATCAACAGCATATGATTTCCTTTTTCTCTACAACCTTGTCAGCATTTATTATTTTTAGCTTTTGATAATAAAAGGCCATGCATTTTTATGCACAAGTACATTAAAGAGGGCCAAATACCTCTGTCTAATCTGTCCTCAAGCTAGCAGAAAGTTTAGTAATACATCAGTGCTTTTAAAGTTCGCCAAAGGCATGTGTGTTAAAGGTTCAGTCCCCAGAGTGGTGCTCTCTGGAGGTAACAGAACATTTAGGAGGCAGGGCCTCACAGGAGGTCCTTGGGCCATTCAGGGCTCACGGCTAAAAGGAACTGTGGAATCTCCATTCCTTCCTTCTATTTGCTTCCTGGCCATAAGGCAGTCAGTTGGCTCTGCCTGGCACTTCCATCACAGACCTAAAAGCTCTGGATTTGCCTGATCAAGGACTGGAACCTTGAAAACTATGAGCCAAAAATAACCTTTTTCTCTTTAAAAGCTGATTAGCTCAATTATATTTTGTTTCTCTGATAGCATCTGTGAATACCCTTGGCTAGAAAAATCTCAGCAGTCATTTAACATAAATGTTTACAGGATGATGAACAATTTTTACATCTCCAATACAGCTTGCAGCCAGAGCCTGCTGAACATTTTCACTTTCTGTAGAAAAGCAATCTAGAACTTCAAAGTCTACATCTTCTATTTAGTACACGGAGGGGAGGCTTTTTGTTCACACCATCTTTTCCAGCCCTACATCAAGAAATGAAAATTCAAATATGCTAAGAATCTGATCGATTACAGCTGACAACACTGTGGCTCAGCTTCCAGTGCAAGGTGTCAATGTATGCCCTCCCCCAACTTTCTCAAGATATCATTTTGCTAAACCAGTCACTATGTTAAACAAATCTTTCATATGAGTTGGCTGCTGGCTGGCATTTTGAAAGCCAGCTTCTCTATGTAAATGCAACACTCAAATGAAAAATCTAACAACTAGTTGCACATCTTACAGCCAGAGCATATTTTAGTTGAGCAATACGAATCAAAACATTTATAGAATCTAGGTTATGCCTTTCCTTGTCCTTTTACTACCTGATATGTACTGTTCTTCGTTTAGTCTTGCTCTTCTTTTTTTTAGGAAAAGATATTCACCAAATAAGATCAGAATGTAATGTGAAGCAATACCTTTATGTGGATGCATACTTTAAAACACAGCAAAACAAGATCTACATGGTATTCAACTCTAATAAATTCCTGACACTCGGAATATCTTGCAGATGTTATACTGTTGCTTTGATCACACACACACACACACACACACACGCACACACACACCCACACACACACACACAGAGGCTCACAGATGCAGACACAAGCGCCACTCAAAATATAACACGGCAGATGAAAGCATTTATAATAACAAATGGTAACAGTGTATTTCAATTAGAAGATCTGCCTTACCGTTCTTACAACTTCGCACTTTGTAGTAGTTATAATTTAAGAAATAGAGTGCAAAAATAGCATAAGAAAATAATCTTTTAAAATTATATTATTTTGTAAATAGGTAAAAATTGTACACAAGTAGGGTTCATATAACATGAACGCTAACTTAGCATTAACATCACTTCACATGTATCAATATATTAAAAGATTTATGTGCTACTCCTCCCCCGAGTGACTCTTACCCATGTATTAGGTACACCGCCTTCCAGGAGTAACCATCTGAATTGTATGACCTTATTAAAACAAACCTTCATGGAGACTCACGGCAGTTACTTTAATCCTTATCATTGAAATTGGCTCTCCGTGGCGGCCACTGGCACCATTCTGTAAGCATAAGGGGCAGCTCTCACCACTGAGAACAACCTGACTCTGATCCTGTAGACACAGCTAAAGGCAGGGAGAACTACAGAGTTCTCCTCCTCTTAAGAATGAGGGTTACTCAGAGAAGCACAGCATTTGCTTGTGGGCATATGATTGCCACTCTCACGATCTGTCCCAAGGAGGACAGTGAGGCAAAGGCCCAGATAAGTGTCATCAAGAAGAACGCCTTCTGTTCTAGTCTAAGTAGGGGCACAGTCTCCGTATCTGTCAAGGGACAGCCATGTGTCCACAACCTCAGCCACCTGGCCCACCAAGCAAGTTAGCGCTCTTCTTTCCTCAGGACTCTGACAACCAGTCAGTATATGAGTCCACCCTCTTCTACCCTTCAAAGGCCCTACTGGGGGAAGTAGGTGCCATCATGACCTACACCCTCATCTCAATCCTGGCTTCCAGACAGAATTCCACTAGTTTCATATGCTTCCTCAAAGAAGAATCCCAGAACTTCTAATGAAGAAATAACGGAAGTACAGACACATACACAGATCATATATGCATAGTTCAATGGAATTTCAAGATCTTATAGACTGTGTAGCCAGTAACCAGTTGAATATGACTTTTTAACAGAAACATGCAAGTCTGTTCAACTTCCCTTAAAACAAGGCCTGGTCTCCAACTTGGAATGTCTCAACCTGGAAGCAACTTGTATGTCTAACAGATGAATGAATGACAGAGAAATTTGAAGCATTTGTAAGAAAATGCCTTTTGGTTGGCTTCAGTCAAGGCATGTCCTCACAGAGATCACAGTTAGGCAGGAGAAGGAGACAGGTATGTGTGCCTGGCTTCCTCACCGGGAGAGCTCCCCAGCCTGGCCACAGCCTCCTTGAAGTAGCTTTCTGGGCAGAACTTGGTCCTCAAAGATCCCGTCATCATGCCCTTTGCCAGGGTGGTAACCATGCTGCAGTTACCAATGCTGGAGTATTGCACAAGCCCTGTGGTTTCTTCATACCCTATCAGCAACTTTTCTTTTTATTAAACCTTCTCAAATTATCTTAATTTGAGCATGATATCTGCTTTTTGAAGGGATTTTGACTGATACTGGGGTATCTCTTGCCCCAGAACTCACAGTTCTTTTACAAATATTGAAGTCCCTTTTGCCTTTAAAAAATATCGTTACTGAATCATGCAAATGTTTCCTTGAACTGGAACCTCATGGAGAAAAAAAATAAGAAAGGAACTTGGATCATTTTGGCTAAGGCCAAAATGTAGCATTAACTTGCAACTATCATCAAGACCTACATATGAATTATGTGAAATCTTAACATTTTCCTAAAACAAAAAACCTGACTTTCTGATGTGGGTCAAAGTCCCAATGACTGCTTTCTGACATCCTTTTATTGTTTCTGACATTCTTTTTTGTTTCTGACATTTTGACTTTCTGACTTTCTTTTTTTGTTTGTTTTGTTTTTTGAGACAGAGTCACTCTGCAGCCCAGTCTGATCCTGAACTCACTCTGAATCTCAGGCTGGGCTTGGACTCGCAGCAATCCTCCTGTCTCAGCCTCCCAAGTGCAGGGATTACACGCCTGCTCCACCATACCCTGCTTATGTGGTGCTGGGGAATGGAACTCAGGTACTTAGCGCTTGACCTAGCACTTGCTAGGCAAGCACTTTAACAGTTGAGCCATTCCTCAGCACCCCCACACTCAGCCCGGCTTCTGACACTCTTTAGCGCTGAGTTCCTATGCTCTTTTAAGGTTTATGGATGTGTTATCATCAGCAGCCAGTGGGACTTCAACCCACATCAGAAAGCAGGATCAAACCCAGGCTTGAAAGAAACTAACAAAACTGGTCTCCAAGTAGGAAAAAAAAATCTCACCAGTTGGGTCCGAGAACAATGGGCTCTGTTTTGCAGATTCTTTCAACTCTCAACTGCTTAATAAGCTGTCAAGAGCAATACAAACAGCATGTTTATACCACCCTTAAGCTAGTTTTTTTTTTTTTTTTTTTTTTTTTGGTATTATTGACCCTTGGGATTTGGCATCACTTAACAGAAGATTGTTCTAGAAAAAGAGGTAAGGTGGGTTCGAGGCCCAGTTCTACCAAAAATGGTCTGGATCTTTCTGATCGAGTTGCCTAACCTGCATAAGCCTCAGTTTCTGTTTTGTTTCTTTGTCTATGAAATAAGGAGGGTTGGATTCAACTTTTTAAGATTCATTGTTGTTGCCTTTAAACCAAGGTATTATAACAAAAAGTAAATAAATTCTTCCTCAGGAATCAGGAGGCCACAGCCTACAGATGTTTCCCACATTATTAAACTTTCTTGAAATTTCGTATTTCAGATTGAAATTTTTGATTTAATTCAGTTTTTTCCTCAATGAAAAAATTATTTATTAAAAGACAAAAATTTTACAATATATATTGATATTTATAAATCTTAAAATATGCTAATCCTTTGATCCAGCCATTCTATTTCTAGAAGTACTTTTGGAGAAATGTTCCATACATTCACAAAGATTAAAGTAAAAAAATAAAGTTAATTGTAGCTTTCATCTGTAGGGCTAAAAATGAAAAATATTCTAAATATTTGTCTGTGGGTGAAATTTATTATGGTAAGTCTACATTCTGTAGCCAGTATATGACTTTAGTTATTAAAAGATTTATTAAAAGGACTTTAAAGTTATTGAAAAGAATAAAAAAACCAACCATCATATATTTTTAGGTATCAAAAAATACTTGTTACAATCTCATTGGTATTTTTTAAAATTACAAATATGATATATGTATGTATTTGTAAGTATTTTTTCTAAGTAGTCATGTTTGTCAATACGTAGGCAGAAGGTCTGAAAGTATGCTCATTGGACTATTAAGAATGGCTACCAGTGTGTGTACTGGGGGCGGGGGGGGGGGGGCAGGAGCATGTTACTAGGAGACTAATTCTCTCCACTGAACAGTCTTGTATTGTTTAAGTATTTTTCCATAAATAACTCATTTCACTGAAATGAAGATGACAACTATTTTAAGATCCACCATTAGATTATATACTACAGAGGGAAGGAAAACTGCCAACAAAACTATGAAACAACTCTAGTTTTGATACAGATCCCCATGGCAGATTATATGTGAAAAAAAGTACGCATGGTCTAGCAAGGTCCTGGGTTCAATTCCCCAGCACCACATAAGCTGGGTACGGTGGCACACGCCTGTAATCTTGGCACACATAAGGCTGGGGCAGGAGGATTGCTGTGTGTTTTAGATCAACCTGGGCTCCATAGTTAATTCAGGACCAGCCTGGACTGTAAAGCAAGCCCTTTTCTCAAAAAAAAAAAAAAAGCCTGTGTAGGCAAGTATTTTCTAAATGTGACCCAGCAGCAGAAAAATAATAACAAGAATCAACAAGTGGGATTATAACATATTAAAAAGCTGTAAAGCAAACAGCCAATAGTAAAGAGAAATTTATAGGATGGGAGAAAAATCTTCGCTAGCTACTCTTCTGATAGAGCATTAATATTCAGAATATCTAGAGTATTAAAAAACTTAACACAAAATAAACGAATATCCCAGTCAATAAATTGGCAAATAAATTGAACAGAGTTCTGCAAAGAACGTATATAAATAGCCAAGAAATTTATTTAAAAAATTGTTCACCATATTTAGCCGTTAGGGAAATGCAAATCAAATCTATACTGCAATTCCATTTTACCCTGCTCAGAATGGCTGTCATCAAGAATACAAAAAAACAATGAACACTAGTAAGGATGTGAGGAGAAAAGAACCATCCTACATTGTTGATAAGAACATAAAATAGTACAACCACTATGGAAATTAGTAAGGAGAGTCCTCAAAAAAACTAGAAATAGTTGGACCATCTGATCCTTGGTATATTCCAGAAATAATTAAAGATAGCACAATAGTGATCCGTGGATGCCTACATTTATGGTGGCATAACTCACAATAGTGAAACTGTAGAAATAGGCTACACATCCATCAACAGATGCAGGGATAAAGAAAATATGGTACATATATACAATGGAATATTATTTATCCATAAGGAAGAATGAAATCATTTCATTTGCAGGAAAATGAATGAAACTGGAGATGATTATAAGCAAAAAAAGCCAGACTCTGAAAGTTAAATATTACCATGTTTTCTCTACACAATCTAGGGTGTGTGTGTGTGTGTGTGTGTGTGTGTGTGTGTGTGCAGGTCAATGTACCTGCAGGTCAATAAAATACAATATATTCTTGTTTGTTTTTGTTTTCTTCTTGGGTCATGGTCATACAACACTGTCCAGGCTGGCCTTGAACTAATGACAATCTTCCTGCCTCAGCCTTCTGACTGCTGGGTTTACAAGTACGTGCCACCCTGCCCAACAACTAAAATATTTTCTTTAGAAATTTTATACTCTCGGGAAAAAATTTACCATTTGTATTCAAATGGTAAGTTTATTTTAAGACAGTCATTCATATTTTTTTGAAGAAGTGACTCTGCTTGATATGTTTAATTTTCCACTGTGATAGGGTGAAAGGACACAGATGTGAAGGAGAGATAGTAACTTTTTTTCTTAACTAAAGGTGAAACTTGACCATCAATGTCATGATCTTTTTTTTTTTTTTGAGGTCTTATACATACTTCTTTGATCTGTGTAGCTTTATTCCACACTGTTCTCTGCAATATCCTAGCACTTCAAAAAGCATTATGATAACGGAAATGTTTCATACTCCCCCTCTTACCAACTTTACCTTAATTCCATTATTTATTTATTCTAAGTATTTGCAACATGTAACTGTAAAGTTATCTAAAAATGTAATAAATAAGTTTTTAATTTCATAAATTGGATCAATAAGACCACTGAATCAAATAAATCCCAAGACATTAAGTATTGGGTCCAACATCAATTGAGATAAGATGACATTAAGCAGCCAATAATGACTCTTTGGAAATCAGCTAGTGAACTAATCTGTTTACTCACCATTATAGCATGATAGTCACTGTATTTTTCTAGCTTGATGATAAATATTTGCCTCCAACTGTTACTTTATGCAAACAATAGTTATAAAGATATTTGAGAGACTGAACTTGAGTAAAGTTTCTCTCTCCTTCACATCTGTGGCCTTTCATACTATCACAGTGGAAAATTAAACAGATTAAGTGGAGTTACTTCTTCAAAAAGTATGACTCTCTTAAAATAACCTCTGAAATTTAATATACTCAAGGAGTTTTTCAATACGTTGAAGGTCCCAATAGATAATCGCAAATGAGCAAAAGAAAACTGCATACAGAAAACAACAAAAATATTCTTGACGAGCCATCACATCAATCAAAAACACTAATTTATTAATACAACATTCTTATGTCAACATTCTCCTGGTGAACATCTCAGATAATCCAAAGGAAACATAACTGAGAGCAGAAATACCTTTCCTGGTTATCAGAAAGAGGAGAAACCTCTCAGAAAACTTTTGCCTTTCATTTTTTTTTCCTTGGAAATAAGACTCAGGGCAACCTTCTGTCTAGCAGAAGCTCTATGGGGTCAGCCCATCTTTCTGGGTCCCCCTTCTGATTAGCAGAAGCTTTTGCCCTATCTTTTTTTCCTCCTTTTGAAAGTTTCAATTATACTCAGTCACTCCCTTTTCCAAAACAAGATACGATGAACTAATCATAAGGCCCCAGGAGATGAGTTTATTCTTTTACCTGTCAGCCACTGTAAATTACTGTCAAAAAGCATGGAAAGGCCCTGACAACAACCTGAAGGTCTTGGTGGAAATGTCACAGTCTACAGAGGAAAAAGTATGTTTAGTTCCCCAAAGTTTGAGAATATTCATTTTGCAATGTATAGCAACAGCAGATAACACCTATCTGCATTTTAAGGGGTTTGCATATGTTAACTAAATCTTCAAAACCACCCAAGCTGTACATTGCATTACTATTGATGCTTCAGGAATGAGGAACCCAGGCAACAAATTTTAGAAAATGTTGCTAGCCCACAGCTACAAAGTGGGGAGCCAGGATTCATCTCCGGCAACTCAGCCCTGTGTCTCCACTTCCAATCCCAACATAATTGCACTACATAAATGTTTCACAATACAAAGCGCAAAAAAAGTGAACAACACTGACTTACAGGAATGCTCAGCAGAAGATGACACTTTAAAAAATTTTGTGGAGATTTTAAAACATTGAGAAACACTTCTTTCTAACTATGACTTTATCAATCACCAAAATTTCAACAAAGCTGCCAATAAAGTAGTAACATTGGAAGTCAGAGTCATTTTTCTGAATGATGCTGAAACTAAAAGAAAGGAGATTAAAGAGGGAGAGGAATAAAAAAAGACTAAATAAGAGAATTGTTATTGATAACTACACAACCCTAAGTAATTGACAAATACAATTTCATGTCAGCATATATCCCTTGTATGAATTCCTTTGAAGAAACGAGCTAAAAGCAAATTCAAAACATTCTGTTTTAACTTTTAAGACCAATATTTCTGAAGACAGACAATAAAATAAATAGGACGTCAGAAACACTGCTTGTGGTATCGATTTAAGAAAGAAAAATATTTATAACCGGAACTACATTTATATTATAAAACAATATATCAATGTAGAGCAAGAGAAAGTATCGGTCTATGTAGGCCTCAAAAATGATCGAGTGAGTTGTTTGGCCTGCCTTCTTTCAGCATTACCAATAAGCACCATAAAAATAGCAGCACAGTTTCATCTCAGATTCACACTCTTCAAAGTCTTAAAAGGAAGTTCAAAGTCCAAGACATAAAATCCACAGCTCCCAATCTGCTGTCATTATTTTATATGAACTATAAAATCCCTTATATGAACTGTAAACTCCTTTGTTACACAAACCATGAGCAGCATTCGGCTTACTTCTCCTGCCTAGTGATGCCCGTTCAGCGGTGGGCTTCTAGTGCTCTGTCCCAGTAAGTAGACACATGCATCTACTTGATGCCCTCTCCAGGGTGGCAGGTCATAGTGGCTCTTCTCATCGCCCCTGCGGCCTGATGCAAACACACCAAAGGCTCCTAACTTATAGCAGAGTACAGCAGAGCTTCCTGAGTATAATTTTTAATTTAACTTCATGGATTTGGGAGGTCATGACTTGATGATGATGTGAAAGTACACGTGCAAGAGTAAAGAGAAGATAATGAAAAAGGGTAACTAGTGCACCTGCATCTTCTCTTCCTCCTTTGTTGGCTTTGTTTACCTTGGTAAGGGATCTTAAAGGTTAGACGGCAAACAGAATGACAGAACTGTCTACACAGAACTCAGCTCCATGCTGGCCTCCAACAGAAAGGAATAGCTAAGGTGAGGGGTGCTTGCCACTCTCAGCCCAGAACAATGGCTTTGTGTAGTTCCTGCCGACCTTCCTACAGGACATCCCGCACCACAGAATAATGTAACATTCACTGAGGAAATGCAATGGAGCCTCTGGGCCAAATTCTAAAATCCTGGAGTGATTCATCATAATCTAAGAAGAACACTAGCAGGAAAGAAAATTCAGAAGCACACAGAGAAGGGAAAGGATTGATCCCAGTACTTTCCTCTGTCACTCAAAAATGGAAAATTAACATGAAAATGACAAGACTGAAGACACTGGAATGGTAAATTTATGGGTTCTGATCAGATTGCTGGAATTTTCCTCTTCAGATCCATGACAATTACATGTGGAAGTGATTTCAATATATATATTTCAAAAACCACCATTTCTAAGAATTGATTGATTGAAGTAAAAGCTCTGTTCATCGTTTATTTAAAAGACCCTGGCTACATGCCACAGTAGCTCATCAGAGTAAATTGAGTTGAATATCTTAGTCAAATTTATTCCACAAACCACAAGCAGCGTTTGGTTTACTTCTCTTGGCTAGCGATGCCAATACTGAATCTTTGGATTCTTGTACAGATCAGTCCTCATTCCCTATGAGTAGGCTATGAAGACGTTCTGACCCCAAAAGCGTTGCTCTGATCCACCACACTTTAAAGACCTCTGGTCTTGTTTCCAAAAGAAATCCAATCCGTAACATCGTTGGGATGCATTTCTGAAGGCCCTTAAATGCATACGCCACTCTACTTGAAGTTTATCCTCCTCCCTAGCAAGCACAAGGATGTATCTTCATATTTAAAATAACTTTATTATATCTTTGAAAGTAGCAAGACTCCATTTTCTTGTGGATGTTTTGCCTTTCAAACCTCATACATATCTTCCTTCACATCAAAAGGAGTTAATTTTCCTTCTCCAAAAGCCCTGTGGTTGAATTCTCCAACTCTGCACTAACCATCAATCAGCAAATCATGGAACATGTCTATATAGGAATATATGGGGTGCACAAGGGTACACAGTGGATACACGCATGGGAATGCACAGACATTTAGACAAACATAAAGTTATACAGCTTACATACATTGAGTAGTTCAAATAATTAACATAATTATCTTTATAAAACATAGGTACACATAAATTTCAATATATGCTTTTATGTGTGCAGACATTACATATACATTATTATTTATGAAATTTACCTTCACTTTAATTTTTACACTTATAAGATTTCTAACAATGTTAATAATTGTAGCTCCTTTCTATGACTGAGAACAAAATTTAAGGAATATATCTTCCTCTAGAAGACATGTCCTAAATTATGATCTGGTCCCTTTTTTCACTAAAAATTTAGTCTCTCCCTCTGTACACTTTAGAGGATTTGGAAATGAAAGCAGTTGTGTCTGAGAGGTCAACTATTCTGTGTGCAGCTAGCCTTAGTTTCACTTTACAAAATACTCTAAAAGAATCTACATACATTTCCTTTAATTTCAGAAGGCCTGTGTGTGAATTTTAAATTTTGCAATGCACCACCGACGCAGTCCAGATCCAGTGTTAGTGAGCTCAATATTTTATCAATTAAGAATGACAATTAACAGAATATGTCACATCACACAGCAGGTTAATACTGCCCTATTTATATCAGTGTGCACCAACAATCTGAAAGCAATACACCAGCAGTTAATAGAAATTATCCCTGGGCAATAGAGTCCAGGTAGCTTTCTGCTTCTCTGCTTTATCCATGTATCCCCAAGAGAACATTTCTCCCATTATTTGTGTAATAAACCTATTGAGTAGAAAAAGAAATATATTCCTAGAATGATTCCACAAACACCAAAATACACAATGAACACACAGGGAACAGATCTACTGGGATCAGACAAGAATACACAGCGCTCATTGGGGACTCAGTGAGTGAAACACATCCTCAGCCACCAGGACCTCAATTAAGACACGCTGGAGGCAGTGAAGGCAGGATGGGACAACCCTTACCTACCAGTCAACAAAGGCATACTGTGTACATGACTAAACTTTGTATTTATAAGGCCTACTGGCCTGGCCTCAGTATGGACTCAACCTAAAGCATGCGTTGTCATCCGTGTCAAGGTAACACAAGAAGTAACGGGGCGTTCTATATGATGTGTCCTGTTCTCTTGTTGGACTTCGCTGTGGGCCACTGCAAGGTCTTTGCACTTCCTGTCCACTCTGAATGCCCTCAGCCTTAACCACCCTCATGGCCACTGAGAAGTTAACAGACTTGCCAAAAAGGCTCCATGAGGCTCACAAGTAGTGCCCGCCTTCAAGTGTACCCTGCCATGTACCTCATTCTTCTGTATATCAAATACAGAAGTGACAGGCACACATCAAGAGTGGTAGGATTATTAGTATCTGTGGACCAGACTCTTAAAAAAAAAAAAACTCACATCACAGTATTAAAATACCTCTCATTTTGTGGGCATGGGAGGTGCTGAGAGTGTCTAATAATGCTTCATTCTTAATTAGAATAAAATATCATTCCCTAGGTGGGATGATCTTATTAGATGCTTACTGTGTGAACACACCAAAGACTGTGACTTACCACACGCAAACCCCACACACCCCACAAAGATATTTTCAACAGCACACAGTGGTAGGACAGAAGTGGAAGGCTCCCCGACCCCTCAGAGGAAGTGCCGCACTCAGCTCTTAGTGCCTGTATCTCCTCGGGCTGCAGCTGGCCGGCGGAGAGAAGCCTCTCCACGCCTATCCACCAGACCTGATCCCAGAGCTCTGCTTCGATCTGGGCAAACCCCACACTTACAGCCATAAATGCATTGGCACTGAGAAAGGCTGCTGAGGAGGCGGCACTCCGGGTGTGGCTTTATTTGTCACTTCACCGGGTCAGCTATTTAGGCCTAGTCGTCTCCATTGGCTTGAAGCTCTGCTCACACCATCTTGGGTAACACATCACATTATTCTTCCTTATAAAAACAAACAAACTCAAGTGAGCATTCAGAGTCAGTTCTCCCCTCCGAACATCTCTGTCTTCCCCTCTGAGTTAGGTGGCACAGCTTGGATCCCACCCTGGACAGCCTCCCACACCCTCAACTGAAGACTAGACAGCTGCTGTCCTCCATTCCCCAGGCGTCCCACCTTCCTCAGCTCCGCAGATGTGCACAGCCCCGGGACCTCAGCCTGCTGGCCACCACTGAGTCACCAGCAGCACAGCACTGCAGTACTTAGCACTACCGGCCATCAACTACCACCATGAGTCCAGTCACTGCACTTCTCACTTCTCACCCTCCAGGGACATTCACTATCCTGTGAGGCTGGACCAAAAGGAAAAGCAAATGCTTTCCTATTTCTAATGGCTCCCCAATTAACCAGTGCATCTGAAATTCATATGGTTCTAGAGAATAAGGAACTGGATACATTAGTTCCTAGTCAACTCTGTTCAAAGCAGCTGGTTCCTAAAGGCATTTCTACAGTAACTATGATCTACTTCAGAGCAATACACTGCCCAAGTTTAAAATCCGCAGCCAAAAATAAAACTCACAATTCAATAAGGCATCGCATGTTTCGTAACTGAGTGTGGAGACAGTATAAGAAACGATCGAACCTCCTAAAGAAACAGCCAGAAGAGCTGATTACCGAACTCCTGTAGCTGCCTCTTCTAGCCCCCTCCCCACCTGCAGGTGCAGACCATCTTGATTTCAGCTGCCCATGTTTCAGAATACAGTTCTTTGCAACGAACTGACAGTCTGATCACCTACAAGCACACTGGGCAACATGCAGAGACTTTGCAGAAAAAGAGTTAGAGTTAGTGCTAACACAGACAGGAAGGAAAAATGAAATGCCTTATCAGAACCGAGGACTTCTATCTTTCATGGATGGCACATTACTTGACACATACAACCAAGTTGATGGATACCATAGGTTTTTTCAAAATAATCTGTTTATTGGGCAGTTTAGCCAGAGAACCTTATATAACACATTGTTGTTTTGAATGTAGCAACATGCATGGCATTGCACTCGTGTGAATTCAGACTCCCCACAGCATGTCCCAGCCATTCTCCTTTGGTAGGCTTCTGTATAACTGATGATAAAACAGGTACTACCAACAGCAATAGTAAAAAGAAAGCTCCAATCATTGGCTTTATCCTACATTCAAAAGAGCATCCTGTGGTAGGATTTCAGAGGCTTCAGAAAAACATTTCATTCGGAGAGTAATAGCTTTCCTGGGACTGACCTATGGAGGGAAAGCAGCCCTGTATTCTAAGCCCAAACACACGTGAGTCTACTTGGGTCCTCCAGGGTAGAGGACAGGAGCACTGCTTACTGCCTCTGCACTGGGGTGCTGTGTGACCACGACCCCTGCATCTGATCTCCTTAACAAAGAAGCAGGAGATCCGCACTGCTTGTCTGGCCAGAAAGCACATAATAATACAGCTACAGCTTAGGAACTTCCATTCATGCTAGCTCAACAAACAATGTGTATTATATAATGAATGATCTCTTCTATGAACCCGGCCATGGGGAACACAAGCACTTTCTGCATAGTTTAAGCCAGTCTACAAGGAGCAGTCAGTCACCGCTTGTGAGAGATCAAACGAGGACCTGGTAACACTGAAGTCCCAACCTCCTACCCTCTTGCGTGCCTTTGCCGCCACTCTCATCCCCTTGGTGCTTGACAAGAGATAATTTCAGTTAACTGAAAACTATGCAGAGAACATTTGCACGGCAGCCAGACAGCCCCCGAAGGATGCTGGCTTTCAGCTCCATGTTCCCTGCGTTGCCTAAGAAATGGGGTTGGGTGGGGGGCGGGGGGAGATAGTGGGAGGAGGAAGAGGAGGAGAGAGAGAATCGGCTATCTATGAAATACTTACAGCCTCGGAGTCCTCAATTCCATGCAGGTACAAATTGTCATACATGGAGGTCTGATAATCCAGAGCACCTCTTTTAAGGCAGAAACGAAATTGCTGCAGAAACCACAGCTAGCGCTACAAGAGAAAAGGCCTGCTTGGAAGAACTGCACCTGTCTTATCAGTTCCTGCGGATTCACCAGGCGAGACGCTACTCATTCACATCACAGGCTGAGGTTATTCCCAGAGGCAGTCCAGACCTGGCATTTTATCTGCCTTCCCAATACACAGCATAAAAAGCAAAACCCTTCCTCAGCCACAGACCGGTGACTGAGCTAGGAAAGCGGCCTCTGATTGGCTCGGCCGCCCTGCTTCAGTCAGCTGAAGAGCGTTCCCTGGGAGAGCGGAGGGTGACTCGGAGCATCCTGCCCAGGGAAGAGCTGCTTCCTGTTTCGCCTGTATTACTAGTTCTACAATGAACACTTACCAGTGTCCAAAAGGCTGCTCGGGAAGTGTAGAAAGGCAGCCTATCGAATACTCCACACACAATGGCTCATCTTCTTGATTAAACTCACAGCTGGCGCAGGGAGCAGAGATTTTTATTTTTGGAGAATATTGTGTAAAGATAGGCAAACAAATACTAATCTCCACCCGGTATCTGTACTTAACAGATGTAATTGAAGTCAAAAGGGCAACAACTCAGCATTTCTTTAAAACCTTTAGCGAAGAAAAAATGGATAGCGTAAACAGATGGTAAAATGTCCTGTGCGAATTTCTACAGTAAAAGTTTTCAACATTCTCACTGAAGTCTCCGCCTCACTGGCAGGAAAATACCTGTGTCCCAACTAGTGAAGTTTTAGAAGGAAG
>PVKB01002338.1:0-19447 GCA_004027205.1 Ctenodactylus gundi
ATTTCTCTAATATAAGAAATGCAGAATACATGCAAATGATAGGGTCAAATGTGTAAGATACTAGTGGGGCATGAGGGTGAAGAAGAGAATGTGAATTTGACGCTATATTGAGGTGTACAAAATTCTCAAGTTTAGCGTAACCACTTTGTATTACACACACATACTAATAAAATTGGAAAAATATTTTTTAAAAAACTACAAACATCAGAAAGTCTGGAAAATTTCTACAATGACTAGTTGCCTGGCACAGACAGATATTTTAATGGATTTACACTACTTGCCATTATGATTCTCACCATTTTTCTTCCAGTGTACCCACTTGCTCCTTTCAAACCTCAAAAAAGGTTGAAATATGCTTTCGCAATCATGCTGAGTTGGATGTAAACTCTTCCCCCTTTCGACATAAATCCAAGTTTTGCCACAAGTCTGAGTTTTGTCTCATCTAAACAAAATACTCATTCAATCCACATTGAACTATGTCTTCTGATTTGCAAATATATTCTGCAACTGATTAAAACTATCTTTGCTTTCCTTTAAACCTCTTTGTAAATTCTGATTCACATTTTGCAGTGGGGAAACAGGAGATAAGAACTGACCTCCCTTGTATTGACAAATGGCTGTTATTTTAAGGAGATATTTTGTTATTTTTGTTCACCCATTCTTCATACCATAAATAACAGAGTGGACTTATGCTTATGAAGGTGTTAGGACTTGGAACTTTACTGTTCTAGGAGTTCAGGTTCTTTGAAGCTTTCTCATTGATGCTTCGTAGAGAGATTTCAGGGAGTTTAAGACATTCTCCTTCCATCCTATAAAGGCTATAAGAAGCCTACGTGCTATACTCTGATCTTAGCAACCACGTTCCGTCAGACAACCTCTTGGAGGTAAAATGCCAGAAGCCACTGGACTCACTGTGATCCCAGTGGCCACAATCATTAAGAGAGACAGGATGGAGAAGTAGATCTGTAGTCGCTTCCCACCAAATCGCTTCTTGAGATACTCTGGCATGGTCACCACCTGCAGAGACAAATGCCAAGTCATTCACCTTCAGAAGAGTATCTTGGGATTTTTTCTCCCCTCAGCTACAAAATTTACTAGATGTTGTCTCCTTTGACATATGACAGTATTTTTTTCAGTCTCTAATATCTCAAGTCTAATGTGGGGATTTAATATGAATGGTGATGTTAAGTTTCATAATAAAACCATCAAATGCTTAGTAAACATTTAAAAATACTTATTATTTTATCTATGGTGTTGCAGTAATTGAAAGCAATGTTACTTATAAATAGCCACAACTGTGATTACATAATAAATTGAAAATTGAGGAAAGAACAAATATACATAGTCATATGAGTATCTTTCTGAAAGTACAAGGATTACATTAAATCTTTACCTATGGTTTTTATTGCAACAGTATAAGGTTGAATATATGATTGTATATCACACCAATGGCATAATTTTTTTAAAAAAATGGCTTCTCTAATATGAGAAACTAAGACCACAATTATTGCATCATAGAACTAATTGGGGGGAATAATGGGAATTGGAGGGGAAAGGGTGGATGGATGGAAGAATTGAAAAGGGAGAGGGGAAGGATTTGTAATTTTGCCACAATATGTATATGCACAAACTACTCAAGATCAACGTACATATTATATACTGCATATATACATATCAATAAAATGGGGGAGGGGGAAGACTAGAATTTAGAATTAAAAGTGAAGTAGAGACCTGACAATATGGTGGCCATGTAGGATCCTCTACTTAGGGGATCCTCAGAGAGCCACCCAAAAAGTTGAGATAGAATAAAAACTATCTGAATAGTTCAGTGCCAAGAAAGAGAACTCCAGGAATCAAAATCAGAACAATCGGAAAGGCTGAAACTGGTGAAGTGCTAAAGAGGCCAAAGCCAAGACATGCTGCTGGGAAGCTGTCATAAACTGCCCAGCAGGCGGGGCAGAACTGCACACATCAGTGGGCAGCAGACAGATAAGAGCTAGTGGTGGCAGAAGAGACAGGAAGAGCATAGGTGGCTGTCTTAGTTACCTTCTTTCTATTGAACAAAATGCCCAATATCCACAACTTACGGGAGGAAGGATTTATTTCAGATCAGTTTCAGAGGGTCACAGTCCTTATAGGTGAGGTCAGCAATGGTGGACACATATGGCAATGGCACCACTGAAGAGCTTCTAAATGGCATGCCAGAGGCGGCAGTCAAGTCAGAGAGCAAGGGCAGGCTACCGTTCCAGGCCCTGCCCCACTGATCTCCTCCTTCTGGGTCAAGCCCCAGTATCTCACCCGCTGTGACCAGGTCCGTCCTCCCAACAGCATAAATGAGGTTTTTGGGAACACTCCAGATCCAAACCATAAAATTCCATTCCTGGCACTAAGAAGACTCAAGTCCAACTCATTAAGCAAAATGTATTTAGTCCTTTTTAAAATTTTTTAGCACCATTGAAAATCCCAAGTCCAAAGTCTCCTCTGAGATACAAGGCAAACTGTCAGCTAAAAGCTCTTGTAAAAATCAAAAAGTTAAGCACTTCCAACATATAATAGCACAGGACAAATATTCCCATTCCAAAGGAAGGAACAGGAGGACGGAAAGCAATAGGACCAAAGCAGGAATAAAACCAAGCTGGACAATAATTAAATACTGCAATTTCATTAAATTTTGTAGCTCATTATCCAGCATTTCATGCAAGCTATGGTGACATGTGAACTCCAAAGAGCTTGGGTGGCTCCACCCCTACGGCACTGCCTCCTACTACAGTCTTCACATTCTTTTCTTTGAGTTGGATCCACTCATATCCTGCAGCTTTACTCGGCTGACAATCCTTGTTTCTGGCATCTTTAAATTCAAGAGTCTCTGTATTGGCTAGGGTTTTAAGAGAGGCAGAGTTAACAGAATTTGTAGAGATAATGGGAATTTATTTGGAGGGCTTATAAGTTTGATGAGAGAAATAGTCCAAATCGGTTGTGCACACATGGAAGAGTGGGAGGGTCCAGTAGTGGCTCAGGGTCATGCCAGAAGGACACCAGTCCGAGACTGCAGGACAGCAAGTACAAGTCGGCTGTGGACAGTTGTCCAAGAAAACAAGGCAAAGGCAGGAGACTGATGCGAATCCACTACAGAGGAGATCAGCGAAGTGAGGGCCCAAGGAAGCTAAGTCCCTCCTACTCAAGGCAAGGCCAGAGCTTTTTACCCGCCCTCCGCCCCATTTTATTGATATGTATAAGTGCAATACATAAAGTTTACATTGATCTTGAGTATTTAGGGCATATACGTATCATGGCAAAATGACAAATCCTTCCCCTCTCCCTTTTCTACCCTCCCACTTTTTCCCCTACCCCTCCAGTTTCCATTAATCCCCACATTAAGTTCTATAAAATAATTATGATCTGGGTTTCTCATATCAGGGAAACCATTCAATACTTCACCTTTAGATTCACTTCATATATATATATATATATATATATATATATATATATATATATATATATATATATATAGGGAAAAAAGGGTAATCCAACTCATTATTCCCTTCTTGATAATGGGAGCTTTATCTCTGGGTCCTTTGTTTCTAAATAAAAACACTTTCTGTACCATTAAATAAAAACATTAGCTGAACTAAGAGGTCAATTCAAGATATAAACAACAAATTCACTAAAGAGTTCAAAAGATACAAAAAGATATTAGTTCATTGTCAGGTCACAAAAAACTTATTGGAAAATGTAAGAACAGAATGACTCAATATGGCAACAAACCTTGTTAGTAGAGAACAAGATAAAAGCAAGCACCACCAAAGACACTCTAGTAACACTACATCAACAAGTAAATGTTTTCCAAAAGTTAATACATGACTCAAAAAGCCTTAACCTCAGAATTACAAGATTATGAAGAAAAATAGATACTTAAGGTAAAGGCAGAAAAAACTCCACCGGAATTATATAAGAATAGTTCCAATATATGCAATAAGAATGGGATGTCCACAGTAAGTGAGACCAGATCTGATCAAAACAGAAGCTCCCCAAGACATATTATAACAAAAGTTATGGACATTCAGCATGAAGAGAAAAATCCTAAAAGCTGTCAACTAAATGCCATATCCTGAAGAATTATTCTCCAAAATAAGGTAAGATAAAGATTATCTATGACCAAAAAAAACCCTTAAAGATATTCATTAAAACTAAACCAGGACTGAAAAAAAAATCTTAAGGATCTGCTGGACAGAGGTAGGTAGAATTAACATAGCAAAGAAAATAGAAGCATGTAGGCAATCAACAAGAAAAACATCTAAACAAACTGTAAATCAGTAAAATATTAATATAGAAACATTATGACAGTGAATGAGTTCAATAATTTCATGTCAATATCAATTCTGAATGTCAATGGTCTCAAGTCTCCAATTAAAAGACAGACTGTGAGATTGGATTTAAAAACAAAATCAACTAGCATTTGTCTTCAAGAAGCATATTTCATTCATAAAGAAAAACATAATCTGAAAGTCAAAGACTGAAAAACTATATTCCATTCAACAAGAGTATTAAAATAAGGAATAGCTACCTTTTTGTTGATATAGTGGACTTCAACCCAAAACTGACCAAAAGAGAAAAAGAAGATCACATTTACATTATCTTTATAAAAGGAACAAATTCAACAGGAGATGCCAGAAATATTGAATATTTAAGCACCAAACAATAGTACACTCAACTTACAAGACAAAAGTTATTGTACACAAAAGAACATATAGACACCAACACAATTATAGTGAGGAAATTTAACATTCCACTTCCCAGAAAGACAGTAAACAAGACAAAATATAAGCAAAAAAACAGCCAAACCAGCACTAAAAACATAAGCCACAGAATGTTTCACACAACAGAATATATATTCTTTTCAGAAATTCACTTGACCATTCTTCAAAATAGACCATATTCTATGCCACAAAACATGCTTAAGTACAAAAGAACTGAAATAATTCCATAAGTATTATCAGATCATAGTGGAATGAGACTAGAAATTAATAGAAACTACACACACAAATGGGGATTGGTCAATATGATACATAACAAACTATGTCATAGAGAAGTTAGTGAGGAAATTTAAAAATTTCTGGAGAAAAATAACAGTGGAATTACCTCACACAAAAACTTCCTAGAAAGAGATGAATATCTGAAAAGCGGGTCAGGGGGTTATGTATGGGCACTGAATCCACAATCTTCATGTCTTTAATATGCTATAGAATTTGTAATTAATGTATATATATATAAAATAAAAAATTAAGTAGAAAAAAGCCTTTGGGACACAATGAAGATGTTGCTTAGAGAAAGCTCATTGCTATAAATGCACACATGGAAATAACTGGGCAATCTAAAACAAATAACCTAAAGATAACAGCTCAAGACACCAGAGAAGCAAGAACAATTCACTTCCAAAACTGATAAAAGTAAGAAAATTATAAAGATTGGAGCAGAAATTTTAAAAATTGGAACAAAAAAATAATACAAAAGATCAATGAAACAAAAACCTGGTTCTTCAAGAGTGAAAACAAGATTGATAAACCAGTAGCTAAGCTAACCTTAAGAAGAAATAGAAAAGTCCACATGTGACAGAGAGATTATGTCAACTTGAGGCAATCAGGAACCACACCTGGATTAGGGTTTGGGAACCAAGCCTAGATTGGGAATTGAGAACCAAGTTGGATTAGAGTGTGAGTGATTAAACCAGGTGAAGACTGAGAATTTATTTTCATTATTTTTTTCTTTCAGAATTTTTCCACCATTTTTATTAATACACATATGGAATACATAATGTTTATAGTAGACTTGAGCATTTTGTGCACATAAAAAATTGTCACATCAATATTACAACCCCTCCCGCTCTCCATTTTGCCGCTCACATCCCCCCTAACTTCCACTATCACATTCATTTGGTTCTATAGAATGCCTGTGTTCTGGGTTTCCCAAATCAGAAAAACCATGTGATAATTAACATATTTAAACTTCTGCATCTGACTTACTCTACCATTCAAATCACCACTTATTATCTCAGATTCTCACCCCAAGAATGGGATTCAGTGGCCATAGCTTGATACCTCCTCTCTGAGTGCAGCAGGGACCTTTTTTGGGGGGGCATATGCCAAAAGTTCTTTTTTTCTGTATGTTATTATATCTTTGTTGAGATTCTTTAACATGACTTCACCCACCAATTCACCTAAGAACTATAACTATGAAATTCATAAGACTAAAAAGCGTGAGAAAAAGAGAGAAGGTAAATTTCATATCCTTAGCTGAGTACTAAAAGGTAAATGTTTGTACATCCAAAAGACATTCAGGTTGTCGTTGCATCAATCAGTTTTCTTAGGGTGAACTTACATCCAACACCAAATAAGTGAATTGCTACATTAAATGAGCTTAAGTCTACATCGAGTTGCTACATTCAATTAACTTAAATCTATATCACACAAGTATACTACAGTTAAAGCAACAGTTAGAGTGGCATACTTAATTATTTCAGCTTTTCTAACTTTCATAAATCATTTACTCATATTTCACTAATTACTAACATTTTGCCTGATTTGATTTATCCTTTTACCTACCTTTCCATCCCTAACTTTATGCATACATATGCATAAGGTTTTTTAGTCTTATGCATACATGTTTAAAGATTTCATACCAATTCCCCATGTTGAATGTAATTATCATATTTTATAAACTTATATACTATTGAAAATAATAACTATGGGGAAGATTCACAAATTTTATGAGAGAGTTGGTGCTGTTTTAGGACACCAATCAAATGATTCGAATACCAATCTATTTTTTTATTACACTTCCTCTTTAGGTGTTTCCTTTCCTCCATGTTTTTTGGTGCTGCTTGTCTCTCTGCTTCCCTCAAAGATTCCTCCAAGCATTTTCTGCAATGCTGAGCTAGATGCCACAAATTTCTTAAAGGACTTTTGGTCATGAAAAACTTTTACTTCTCCTTCAATTTTCAGGGATAATTTTGCTGGATACAACAACCTGGGTTGATACTTGCTGTCTTTTAAAGCTTGAAAGATCTTGCTCCAGGCTCTCTGAGCCTTTGAAGTTTGAATTGAGAAGTCTGTAGTAATTTGAATGCATTTGCCTTGGTAGGATAATGTCTATTTTTCTCTTGCTGCTCTTAATGTTCTCTCTTTATGTTGTATTTTTGAGGTTTTGATTATGATATGTTGTGGCGAGTCTCATTGTTGGTTGATGTTATTTGGTGTTCTATAAGCCTCTGATACCTGAAAGTTAATTTCTTTTCCTAGATTTGGGAAATTTTCTTGCACGATTTCAGTGAATAATTTCTTTATACCTTTGGTGCTTTCTTCTGCACTTTCTCCCACACTCATAATTGTGAGATTGGTTCTCTCTGAATCATCCAGCAGCTGTTTTATCCAGCTACTTTGCTCAGTTATAACTTTGGAGTCATGCCTAATTATATCATTTGTTTCCTCAGCCTTGTCTGCAAGGTTTGAAATTCTGTCCTCACAATATTCTAATTGTCTTCCTCTGCTGTCACATATATTTTTCATAACCAGAAATTCATTAATTCATCTCGGGGTTTTTTTTTGGATTTTCCCCTTCTGTATTAAAATGTTCCTTCATATCTTGCATTTCCTTATTTACTTCAGCCAACTTTTTATTTGTGGCTTCCATATGCTCAACGAGCTTTGTCTCCACTAGGACTGTTATTTGCTTAGTCTTTAAGTCTGCTGATCCTTGCTTGCATTTCTTTGAGAATATCTTGTTTGAACTGGTTGTTTGGCTTGTTTATTTGCCTTTTGACTTACTTCCTTATGAGTTCCACTATTTCAGGGCCCATGACATTAGTTTCTGGGGTCTCAGTCATCTCTGTGGGTGCCCACTTGCCTTTCATGTTTCTGGCGTTGAGGAACCTCACTTTAAAGGCTTAGCTGAGAGGCTTCTTTGGACAGCTATGATGGTGTGTGGTGAGGAGCCACAATTCCTCTTAGTTCTGTGCTGGGAACAGGCAGTGAGGAAGGACTTGACAGTCCAATGGCATCTTAGGTGTCTTGTTCACCCTCAGCCCCCTCAGCAAAGCTCTCCTGCCTGTCTGGCTTCCCTCCCCAGAGGGTGGGGTTCTCCACCCTTGGAGCTGCTCCCACCACACTGAGCAGTTCAGGATGTCAGTGTCTTTTTCTCCTCTCTACAACTGCCTCTTGTGCCAGTTTCTTCTTAGGCACTGTTTAAGGGTGACCCCCAAAGCCCTGATGTGCTCTTCTGAGCTTTCTTTTATTCTAATTGATTTAGTCTTAGGCTTTTTTTGTGTGTGTGTGGCTACTGCTTACATCATTGCCTATTATGCCAGCCAAGCACAAGCAATGCTTCTGATCTGGGCTCCAGGAAGCCTGTTCTAGGGGGAGCACACATTGCATTTGTAGTATGCACTACCCACATGTTTACTGTTTGAATGCTGGGGCTACCAGCTCCTGATAATTTCCTCATTCTCCCAGATTTGTGCTTGCCTCCATCTGAGGTTACGGCCTCCAGGCTTTCCTCTGTCTGTGGTCTGTGAATGCCAGCAGCTCAGGACTGCACCTAGTCAACTGCTGCTGTTTTTCTCCACTTCTGATATGACTTCAGGATTTCTGACCTTCCTGTGGCCTTTTTGTCAGTTTCTGTGGTGCTGCTTCTTCTCCTAGCTCAGTCAGATGTTCCAAGATCCACACAGGCTTTCCTCTGTCTACAGATGCCCGTGGCTCCCAGCTGTCTGCAATCAACCTGGGGTGACTTCCTAGGTGCTGGGGTTTTTTCTCTACTTCTGATGTTCCTTCGGAATTTCTGACCTATCTCTGGCCTCCTTTTCAGTTGTTGGCATGCTCCTCCCTGTTTTAGCTACATTGAACAGGCATTTTTATGACTAAATTCTCAACTTTTTAAGTGGCTCCATGAGGATTGTGCAGCTCAGTTACTTGGCTGCCATCCTGACCCACAACTCATTTTCATTACTTAAAGAAAAGCTGCTGAATGAAAGAATGCTTGAAGATACATCTGAAAAGTCCACCTTGAAGTCCTGTGGGTACTCACCCCTGCCTTGATGTAGATGGGGACAAAGATCCACCCTAGAAGCACCACCATCAGCAAGGCCTGTAAGAAATGAGGAAAAATGTAAAGTTAAAGAGGCTTGGCTTATTAAAATTAACATTTCTTGGACACTGATTGAAAAAGATTTTCTTAGATCATGCTCCACTGGAGGAATTATGGTTTTCAGGTAATTGTGGATTCTTTACATTCATTTCTGTAATTTAGAGGTCACTATATTCTGAAGCTAAGGACCCAACAAAAGATGTGAGGTAAAATATGGTGATAGTGTAAGAGATGTGAGTTCAAGGAAGCTGCTGGGAAATGTTAAGTTTTACCTAAAGCATTATTCTTGAAATGATGACAATAAACCAAAGTATTATCTTTGATAGTTAAAGCCATCAGAATATTTTGGAGACAGAAAAATATTCATGCTGCCCATAACTAAAAAGTTTCTGCGCGGCAAAGGAAATTATCAACAGTGTAAAGAGAGAACCGACAGAATGGAAAAAATTATTCACCACCTATACCTCAGACAGGAGAGTCATAACTAAAATATACAAGGAACTGAAGAGAAATATGCCCCTCAAAATCAAAGATCTGGTTTTAAAATGGGCAGATGCTCACTAATTTCCCAGATTCCATGATTCTAATGTGTTACAGAATTCATAATTCATGTATTTACCAAAAAAGCTAAACTTTATGTCATATGAATTTTTCCCACAATAAAATTATTTTTAAAATAGACAGTTTCAGATGAAGAAGTTCAAATGGCCAGTAAATACATGAAAAGATGTTCAACATCCTTAGCCATTAGATAAATGCAAATGAAAGAACTCAAATAGCAATCTGCCCTGGTAATGCTGTGGGGTAAAAGGAACACTCTTACAATGCTGGTGGGATTGTAAATTGGTACGACCATTATGGAAAGCAGTATGAAAGTTTCTCAAAAGATTGAAAATAAATGTCTCCTTCAATCCAGTGATACCTCTTCTGGGAATTTTTCCAAAGAATTAAAAACTCATATAACAGAGATACATATATATCTATGTTCATAGCAGCACAACTAGCAATCGCTAAAATGTGGAAGACAGCCAAATACCATCAACAGACCAATGGGTACATAAATCGTGGTATTTATACACAATGGAATACTACTCATCTATAAAGTCAAATAGTTTTAAGGTTTTTGTACGTAAATAGATGCAACTTGAGATCATCATGCTCAGTGAAGTGAGTCAAAGGCAGAAGATTAAATATCTAATCATCTCCCTCATATCAGAAACCCAGATCACAATTGTTTCATAGAACTAATTGAGAGGAATAATGGGAACTAGTTGGGAGGGGAAGGGATTGGGAGAATAAAAAAAGGGAGAGAAGAGGGATTTGTAATTGTGTCCTGATGTGTATGTATTTGCACAAAATATTCAAGATCATTGTAAACATTAAAAATTGCATATATGCATAGCAATAAAATAAGAAAAAAATTAAAATTCTTGTTGCTGCATGTTGGTAAAAAGATCTTTCCTTATACAATAAGATAATCTGTCACTAATATGCAGAATATACAATCTTTGCACGTACCACTTTTGTTGCTCAAGTAACAAGTCGTGGTAGATTTTATATGCACAGTTATTCTTTTCTAATAAAGTTTATGCTGAGTTTCACTTAGATTAAGGAAGTCCATAGTCGTGGGCCATAAAATAGGGTGACTGTTACTTGAGGTTTAATAATCATCCAGCTGCACCATTAGTTATTGTGATCCTAACTCTAAAGACAGAGTCCATGGTGCTATCAAAATGAAACTTTGACCGTGGGATATATCTGGAGGCTGGGTTTGTAATGGAAACACTGTTGCTACTAAAATTAAATCAGAGGCAAAATCTTCAATAATGCACGGCCAAAGGCATTTCAGGTGACTCCAGGTCACTTCATGATTACATCCAAGGATGGTTTATCTAAGTGTTCACTATAATCCAGCATTCTTTGATATGATCATCATCCTCTGACCAATATGCAACCTCATATACATGGAAATACTGAAGGGTAAGAGATAAAAACAGAAAAAATTCAAGCTACCCAAGAATATGTATGGCACTCTCACCATTTTCCCAGCTGTGTGATAGACGATAGGGCAGAGGTCCTTGTCCTTAAAAAACTTAGGGTTTGCTTAAAGAGACACATCTTTTTGTGAGGTGATAACAGCACAATGAAGAACGCAGTCACAAATTCTAGTATATTCTATGTACTGTCACACAAATCATTCACTCCTGACTCCACTGTCTTGGTCAGACCCTTCTTAGACAGTTTTCTATTCATCTTTTCGGCATCAGCACTGGAAACTCTGTTCAACACATGTCATGTCCTAGTTATTATCATCCACAGATTTCCTTCTACAAGATCTCTCAATCCCCTGTGGATGATTCTTTCCTTCACATGTCTATCTTGCAAGGAGTGCTTGTCTGTTTCTTAAACCAAAATGTAAGCTTGTCAAAAGAAGGAGCCACTGTGTGCGCATTTTAAATTTTAATTTCTCTAGTTTATGACTGGACATTTAATGTTCAGGGAGGATAGGCATAAGGAAGAGTTTAAATAATCAAAGAGGCCAAGTGAAATCTTTGATGGAATCATATAGAAATGACATGCCTGATGGGAGTAAGAGATTTTAAAAAAAAAGGGGGTCCAGTACGAGTAATGACTGGAATGGCCTTTGCTGAGTGGGGCTATGAAGGTACTAAAGACAAGAAAAAAGGGTTCTAGGGGACTGAAAACCAAAAATAAAACCACAGGGAAGTTCATTCTATATCGCATTGAAGAAAACCCTGAAATATCTTAATATATATTTGAATTTAAAATTTAAAAACTTAGGTAACACTTACATTCCACTCAACTGCTCCAATAGCGATTCCTGAGGCTGCGCCAGTCCCAGCCAGGCCCACGAAGTGGTTACTGCCAATATTGCTGGCAAAGATAGAGGCACCCATCTGGAATGCAGGAGAGTAGACTAGGGTTAGCATTAAAGGATCCAAGTTAGTTTTCTTGAAAACAAATTTTGAAATGTTTCAATTACTATTTCGTAGAGCAAAAAGTCAGCAAGCTATGTCACATGACCTCAATCTAGTATGGTTCCAATCTTTATGTAGGTCACAAATTTTAAAAATTTTTGAATGGCTGAAAATAATCAAAAACTTTAAAAAAGGATAATATTTTTGTCAAAAGAAAAACCTGAAATTAAATGAAATGTAAGTTTATTCATTCAGAAAAGTTTTATTGGAACACATCCACGGTCATTGTTTTTATCTGGCAACTATAGTTCCTTTTGTGTTGCTATATACAGTAGTTTAAAAAGATAACATAGCCTATAAATCATAAAATATTTACAATATTACCTCTTAGAAAAAAGGCTTTTTGACTCTTGATTTAGAACACTGATATATGTGCCTGAAAGCTCGGAGTTGACCACGACTTTTGCTAAGAATTGCCAGGCCTCCCATCAGATATTGTCCTTTAAGAGTCTCCATACCCTGACATTTTAGGAGTAAATTGCTCTGCATTCTCCTATCTGTGGGACATTATTGTCATTCTTCTCCACTTCCATTATGTGTCTGCTATTTCTAAGACTCAAAAGTCAAGGGAAAAATTGTGAGTTGGCATGGATAAGCACCTGCCTGACAGACAGAATTGGGGTCTGTACCCTGCAGGGATTCCTGTGATCCAAGATTTTTAGTCTTCTGAAATAAGCTCATTTCTATTCAGCTAGTTGGGAGAGGTTGAGTTTGTTTGTGAGGTTAGGATTGGTTGAGACTTGTATGAATCACAAGACAGTATAACAAAAGCAATGTCTGATTGAATGTCTCAAATTTTTTTTTAAAAAATCCATTTTGAGCTTGCAGTTGGTCTTCTGTAATCACTCTGACCAGATCATTTTCTAATCTTCATCTTCCTTCCTCTTATTTAGATGAGTAAGTTTGCCTGCAAAGGAATTATTTAGTAAGGACCTACTGCACACACGTCCCATTTCTGACATTCTCCAAGATGATATAAGTAGATGAAGTCTCTTCTGCAATGAGAAACTAGCCAAGACACATCACCCCAAAACCCAGGAAAACCCCAATGGTCAATGTAAAAAAAAATCTCTATTGGCATGATCACAGGCAACACAATCCATTATCAGTAAGTGCACAGGGCATGAAAGATAGATAAATATTCTATGATTACTCCAGGCTGGAATTATCTAAGAATGAACTGGATATTGAAGGAGAAAGCAGAGAGAGGAGGCCAGTCTAGATGAAAGGAACAGCGCTAGCTCAGGATTGGGAGGACAGAAGGACTGCATAGACCTAGGAAGGACACAGAAGAAGATTCTTGTTGAGGGTTAGCAAGAAAGAAGATGAATATATTCCAGCTGGGGATCCTAAATCTGCTCTCAGTTGGCATCTGTAATTTTTCTGTTTTATATGTCCCAGGCTTTCAAGAGATTTAAGAAAAGAGCCATCAGCAAGTGGGCAATAAATGTCCATCAGGAACAATCAAAGTCTCCAAGTTTTTTTATTCACACACACAGAGGAAGAAAATTTATCTGAGGATACTACTTACTGGCCACCAGACCATATCTCGACCGGCCAGGAAGAAGCCCGCAACAGTACTTCGATTGGTCTTCAGCATCGTCTGAGCAGGAAAATACAAAGACATTTGAGAGTCAAATAACATCAGGCACACCGAGGACACCTGACATGATGTACACATTCTGGCCAGGGTGCTGATGGCGATGACTTCTCAGGACTCCTATGGAAAGAAGTATTTTCTAAATACTTTGATCCATCATCAGTTTTCAGTAGCCTGTAAAATTATAGTTTTATAAAAAAAAAATTCAGCCCTGGAAAGACTTCAAAGCATGCTATACTGCCAAGCTGTTTTTTTTTTTTAACTTATGATAACAGTATGGCATCACTAATTCCTCACAAATATTTGCAGCTTTAAATTTATTATTGAAAGGAATGAAGCATAAGTGATATCAATGTCAAACTGACTAAGTCATAAAATGGGCAAACAGTATAGGACACTAAACAAAATGAGATAATGTAGATGTTTTGTTCACAGCGCCAGGTGCGGAAATGCCAAACAGTATGTGCATAGTTCCCAGGCCCGTATGTGTTCAAATGATGGTGTTTCCAGGAGAATAAAATCATTCAGAGCAAACATTATTTATGACACGCAGAAGGCAATAATTCAGATAGGAAGGCAATGGCATTTTTGAAATTGCTCAAGCTGTCTCCGTTTGCCAAGCCACTCCTCTCCCACTTCAAGACACACCCAGGACCCCAATGCCCCTCCCTCAAAGCCTTTTGGGCTCTCACATACCCACAGCCCGACAGCCATCACCATCAAAAAATAGATGACAATGACAGAGATGTCAGCGGCATTCTGGATGCGCTGTGACAATGCAGGCAGATGTGGGATCCCGGGTGCGGTGCTGGAGTTTGCTGTGCTGGCCATGGCTGCAAGTGATTCGGTCCCCATCTAGGGATGGCCCATTCTAGATATAAGTGCTGGGTTAATGATCAGCCTCGGGTAGGCAGGGCAAGATATCAAAATTGTCTTCGGAAGATATAAAATTTCAGTTTTAATTTGCATTTCGTTTTATGAATATATGTTTATAATGCATAATTACACTCACATTGGAGAACTGGCACATAACCCTATTTCGTCTTCGTCACTTCTGTTCCTTTCCCGCACTGTCTACCATTTTCTCTCTCCTCTACGTCCCTTTCGCGCCTCTATGGAGTTTACATTCCTCTGTCCTTTCAAATAGCTTTTGTTTTGCTCTTTAAATTATTTAGATTTTGGAGTTCTGATATAAGAGAAAATAGGATATGTTTATCCTTCTGTCCCTTAGCATTATAGTTTCAAAGGACATCCGTTTTCCTACACTGATTTATATTTCTAATGCAATGACTAATGATATTGATCATCTTTTTGATGTGTTTCTCAGGTATTTGCACACATTCTTGGAGAAACAGCTATTCAAATTCTTTGTATATTATAGAACCAGGTTGCTTGTTCTTATTTGTAGCTCAATTTATATATTTTTAAATTTTGTTTCCTCCGGTCTTGGTGTCATGTGCAAGAAATCATCATTAAATCCAATACCATGATGGAATTATTCCTGCAAAGAAGAAACAACTGTTATTTTACTGGAATGTCTGAAGCAAGAGTTCTTGAGTAGCATAGATATTACTTATCACCAAAACTCACAATGATGTATGAACAAAGGAAGTATTAACTAGTGCATTACCAACACCTTCTCCTCCAGGTAACTGATATTGACACTAAATCAAGAGGAACTTTGCACAGTGGGGGTAAAGGGTAGGCAAGAGGCCTGTCATGGCCACTGGCGTCAGAGCCACAGGAAGACTCAGAAATAGAGAAGTTTGGCCCTCACAGGAGTTGAGCCAGTATGCAGAGCTGAAAAGGAGTTAATGCTTCTGAGTTGCTTGTAAAAAAGAAAAATCCAAGTCCACATTCATATTATTCACATCCTTGTCTCCAGGGGTCCTATTAATCAACCACATGGCTATTTACAGTAATTAAGATGAGTGGATCCTACAATTGACTTGAGGCAACTCCAATAGCTCTATGAAGCTGCTGCTGGGTGGCCACACCAGTACTGTACTTGAAGGAAAAGTCAGTCATTCAATATTGTGTTCGTAAGATGTTCTTTCACATTCTTGAGTGTTTTCTTTTTTTTTTAAGTCCAGGGAACACTGGAACTGGGCCCCATCAATACTATGCAGATAAGTATATCTGAAAAGCAGATATACTTATCTGAAGGGCACTAAGAACTGGGAAAAAAAAGCTGGTGTTATCTATAAAGAGGATCTGTTTCCTTGCTTATAAGATAGGTCAACTGTTTATTGGAATGTTGATCATAAAATTATTCAAGCAAATGCCTGTTAAACAACAGTTTAACCTATAAAATTCTCTGGCATAGTGACCCAGTGCAGAAGAGAGCAGTGTGGAGAAGATAGCTACTAATTGTCCTGATCACCACCCCTGGATCTTCTAATGAATTACTATCTATGACCACTGGAGAGATTATGTCAACTTCAGACAATTAAGAATCACACCTGGATTAGGGTTTAGGAACTACACCTATATTAGACAATTAGGAACTAGCCTGGATTAGGCAGTTAGGAACCAGCCTGGATTAGCGTGTGAGTGATTTGTGGGTGAGAGAACGAGGAAAGAATGCCCACCTGGATGTGGGAGGGCAAAATGGGAACTCGAACTATATAAATGGAAGGAGTGTTTTCCTCTGGGGACAGACTGGACTTCAGTGGACTTGGTTCCCTGTTTATGATGTCATGAGGGGCTGCCTCCACCTCTGCCTCTGCCATGTACTTCCATTGCTGTAGGCCGCCCCTGAGTAGACTGTGAAGTTCTAAAATTGTGAGCTAAAATAAGCCTTCTCTCCCCTAAATTTGTGGATGTCGGGTATTAAGTCATACCAATGAAAATGTAACTAACCCACTGTCCTGGTTAGCACTAGAATTTTCACATTAGTAAGTTTCTATATACCTGTGTCTCACATGTCATCTTTAGGTATTTTTTCCGATTTCCTGGTCACCAATTTTAACATCCTGGTACACTTGGATTGTGAACAAGATAAACTTCAAGTGGCCCTTCTGAGACATATTTAAATCTGTGAAATTTTTAGAGTTAGCAATGTTCATGAGACACTTGCCAGAATCCACAGATACTCAGAAGTAGGAAAAAAAAAAATTCCAAGAACGGAAAGGCAACTTGAAGGAGCCATGCACTAGGTGAATTTTATTACCAGGGATGCTTAAAGGAAAAAAAACCCAGGGTTTTCTCTTGATCTAGACAATGTTTATAGTTCAGGTCAGAGAGAAGCCATCTTGGCAAAATAACCCCTTGAGGGAAAAAGCCAAGTGTATCTATCGGTGGTGGCTGGCTTCTGTCACTCTGCTCATTGCTCGCCTGTCCTAGCTCTTTCCCCATAAGAGACAGAGCCCACTGAGTGCAATAGTCTCAGAAAAGATCCACTCAGATAATGACACTACAGAAGGCACAGGCCAGAGAATCAGAGGGGGTGATGGCATCAGGATAATAAGGACCTAGGGACGGGGGGAGGGGGGGGAGTGAAAGCACAGTCCTAGACATGAGCAAATGTGACTGGTGTGATCTGGGAGTGGAGAAGAGATGCCGAAGCAGTGTCAGAATGGGCATACTGACTTCTCCCTCCCCCAGTGTCACCAAACTCTATCCCTATAGGGTATGCAGCCCACAACTCACTCTCCAAATGCTGCCATGATTGGTGCCCATGTAACCTCCATCCCACCCGAAGCTGCTGAGCTTTTTGCCCATTGAGCTCCCTTCCATTGGCTCCCAGGCCCTGAGGAGTTCCAGCACCACTAATCTGCAGACAGGATGGAGATGAGATATGCCAACAAAGAGTTTGGTGTGGCCAGAAATATGGAAAATTGTGGAAGGGTTGATAGGTGTTGCATGGAAAGGGCACCCAGAGTGGTATGGAAAGAGAAGATATGTAGGAAATAGGTGGAGGGAAAGAGGTTTAGAAGAAGCATGTGGAGACATTAGCGAAGCACTAGGTTCTTGACCAGTCCCTCTCTGCTCTCTGAAACAACTGAAAGTGACTAATAACAGGACAGAGAAAAAACATTTAGCCAATCAGAGCCACAGGAGTGCAGCCAAAGACCAACAGATACTCCCTGCAGAGGAAATCAGATGCAGGCTGGCTACTGGCCTGGATTCTTAAACAACTTGCCTCTGTGGTAAGCAAGAGAACAAACTGTTGGGGGGAAGCAGTTCTGGCACCTGCTTGTAACAAACACAGGGATCTGGAGCTCAGCTCCCCACAACTGCTGCAAGAGCTGGACTCCCCATTTTCAAACTAAGTGAGGACAGCACATCCGTCAAAATCAGACAAAAGTATAAATAAAGTTGAGAGGACTTTTTACTGTTGTGTCTGGTTTTGTGTGTTTTTCTCACTTTTTTTACATTTTCATTTCTCTTATCTAATATATACTACCTGGTCCACATTATTTTATCTGATATAATTTCATATATTTTATACACCCACATATGTAGTGTTTGTATATGTGGAACATAATCTTATATGTAAAAATTAAGTAATGTTTAAGCTTAAATAGTATCTTTAATGGTCAAATCATGTCAGTTGACCATTTTTTAATTGGGTCTTTAATTTTGAGAGGTCTATTTTTCTTCAGTTCCTTGTATATCTTGGTTATTAGCCCCTGACTGAGGCAAAGGTGGTAAAAAAAAATCCCATTCTGTCAGTTTTCTCTTCATTCTGTTAATAGTTTCCTTCACTGTGCAGAAACTTTTTAATTTAATATAATCCCGATTGTTGATTACGGGGACTAATTCTTTTGCATCAAGTACTCTAGAAAGTTCTTGCTCACTGCGACATCTTCTGCAATTTTGCCTATATTATCCTCCAGAAAGTTCATTGTTTCTATCTTACTATCTAGATCTTTGATGAGCTTTGATTTTGGTACATGGTGATATATGTATGTTTACATTCATTCTTCTACATGTGGATAACCAGTTTTTCCAGCATCATTTGCTAAAGAGGCTGTCCTTTCTCCAGTGTGTGTTTCTGATCCCTCTGCCAAAAATCAAGTAGCTGAAGATCCTTGGGATTGTCCCTGAATCCTCAATTGTGTTCTGCTGGTCATCATGTCTGTTTTTGTGCCAGTGCTATATATTTTTTTTTAATCACTGTTGCTTTGTAATAAAACTTGATGTCTGGAATCATAATGCCAACTGCTTTTGTTAATCAGGATTGTTTTGTCTATTCTATATCTCTTTTGGTTCCATATGATTTAAAGACTTTTTTTCCAAGTTCTGGGAAGAAAGTGGTTGGTATTTTGACAGGAATTGCATTGACTCAGTTTGGGCAGCACAGCCATTCTGACAATTTTAATTCTGTCCGTCCAGGAACAAGGGATGTCTTTCCATTTCCTAATGCCCCTTCAATTTCCTTTTTCAGCATAATATAATTTTATTTGTAGAGGGCCTTCATTTCCTTAGTTAGGTTTACTCCTGGGTATTTAATTTTTTGAGGGGTTATCAAGAACAAGATTATTCTTCTCAGTGAGTTCGTAATTTGTGTAGGTGAATGCTATGGAGTTTTGTATTAATTTTGCAACCTGCAAGTTGGAAGATTTAGTCAGTTAGTTCTAAGAGTTTCATGGTGGAGTTTTTGGGGTCTTCTACATATGGAATCATGTCATCTGCAAATAAGGACAGTTTGACATCTTCCTTTCTGATCCGTATTCCCTCAATTTTCTCTCTTGCCTAATTGTTC